>JAVTVJ010000061.1:860000-1082500 GCA_034509425.1 Eopsaltria australis | reverse complement strand
TATTTTCTGTATTGGAGCTTGTGTAAGAAGTAGACAAGAAAAGTGTTATCATTTTGTTTCAACAGTCCTGTTAAAACACACAGGTTCATAGGCAAAACACTGGAAGAAAATTAAGACAAATACTTTAAAAATGTGCCTAAAATTTTTTTTTTTTTATTTTCTACATGATTTATGTATATGGCCCTGGTGTGAGGAGTCTAAATGCAACAGAAATGTTCCACTATATTAAATACAATTATTAGAGAATTTACTTGAGTCAACTCAGAATATCAGTAGCAACAGAAGTGTACTTAACAAATGAACACTAGCTTTCCTTGAAGAAAATTGCAAGCCATAATAAACCAGTTCAGTTTTGAACTGGTTATTAGAATAAGACTTAACGCCTGCCATTCCTCTCAATGAGAGACCTATCACACGACACAGAATCATAGAATTGCACAGGATGAAAAAGACTTTTAAGATCATGGAACCCTTAACACTTTCACTTACTTTGTATAATCAATATCCTCTATGTACCTTTTTTCACAGAATAGTCACCAAAGACTTCTGAAAGAGACAGTGATTTTTAGCACTGTGGAAATATTTTATTTCCTCAAGACTAGATGATGCATTTAGCCACCATTCTGAACAGTGTGCAAAGCAGACACCTGATATATACATATGAAAAAAGTTCCACATCAGAATTATGCCATGAATTAGGAATTTAGATTACAGACATATAAAAATCTCTTGAAAACAGATGTGATTTAGTTACAGTTTTTGCTCTATTTATTCTAAAAAGCATATGGAATATATTAGTCATGAAATTAGCTCCTAGTAAGTAGGAGTATCATAGTAGGTTATGTCTAAAGTTAAAATCCAGCCATCTTCAGATGACCATGAATAACTTATATTCTTCTCTAACATGGCACATTGAAAGATTACAGTATCTAGACACTGTTGCAGTTTTGTGTTAGTGTTCCAGCAGCTGTCTTGCACCTTTGTGGTTTATTTTTATATGGTAGGCATTGGCATATCTGAAAGAAAAAGTGGTTCAGTTCTGAAAGATGCTAAAATTCCTTCAGCTTTCTTTAATTTCACTGAGAATAACAAAAGCGGGAATAATTCAGTGGGGATCTAGAACTGGGTCATTACTATACATAGAAAGAGCTATGTTCTGCAGCTTCATTTGTAAAAGTTGTGGATTCCAACACAAAACAAAGATACTGGATCCACTATGTATGTCCTTGCTGATTTTTAACTTTAATTTCTGGCACCATTGAAAATAACCAGGGACTAATAATGGAAACAATGACAAGAACTCATAATCTTTCAGAAGCCAGAATTCATCAAAATAGGTTTTGGCAGTAATAGCACAATATTTTTTTGTATGAATAAATAAAATTTCTTGTAAAGACACAAGAGATTATTCTATTTTGCATGATACAAATAAAACTGTCCCCACAAAATTGTAATCTTACACAATTTATGGTAGTTTCCCATAAATTACACGAGTATATTGGAAGCTTGTTAATAATTAAAAGTCTTTTACTTTTTCAACTCTCAAATAAGTATTAGAGTAAATAATTTCCAGTCTTCATCTGACATGACATCTAACCAATACAGGCATCACAAAATAAATAATTTATGAAAAATATTTATTTAAAGAGCTGTAATTTACCTTGCATTTACCATATGCCATTCATCCAAGTATCAGTATAAAATATTCATTAGAGAAACTCATTAAAACAAACTTCTATACAATGAGGTGACGGGCCAACAAAAAACATCAATCATCACAGGGGTTTAAGTTGTTATTAGTCCATATACATAAACTAGTATTTCAAAGAAAAAAAATATGAATATTTCTACATTTACCCTTGAATCACCAGGGCTACATTAAAGCTTTTTCTTCACCTATTTCATGAGTCCCAAGAAGTCTCTGACAGAACACAGAGATCTAATTTATTAATGATGAATAAATCTGATGTAATAATTAATGGAAAATCTATAGCTAATCTTAATGGAAGAATAGCTAGACATGTAATGATATTTAAGTCTGGCATAAAAGATCTTAGTTCATGCATTACAAGCAAGGCAATTACCTGTGCGTGTATGCAACTCTAGATTAACAAAAGGGTACCAAGCATTAAAACAGTGCAGGACTCCCCACTACCAAAGATATGGAGTCTCTTATCATTCATAATACATTGTTTTGAAACTGAACCTGATGTTAGGGAGATGATATATCAGAAAAACTAAAAGTTATCAATATTCTCCAGTCAAAAATACTGATTTTGTATCAAAATTCTTTTAGGTAAGCAAATAACATGACTTCAGGTCTGAATTCAGAAAACGCAGCATGCCATACCAGTGCATTTATGGAATGCACCTACAAAACCATGTACCTCACTCCTCTATACAGATTCTTCCACATTAGGAAGTTCTGTTAAATATCTGCTTCACACAGACTGCATTTCTATTATAGTGTTGATCGGTGATTAAATGTTCTAATAAAATTAACTGGCTTTGCTACAAACAGAACATCTGGAGCAATGTTTAATTTCATGTCAAACATATACAGGAAACACCTGTCTAGGTGAAGTAATTTTTTAAAAAATGACATTAATCCATCTGTTGTGGAAATGCATGTCACAGTTGTCGCATTAAAAAGCAATATCAACAAACAGAGAAACAGTAAATTACTTTGGAATTAACCCTTCTAAAATTAACAAAAATTCATTAATCCAAATGTTACCATGTCAATCTGATCTCACGCTGAATAAGATCTCCCCTTTCTCTTCAGATTAAAAATGTCTTTCAACTATTGCACGGTAAAATTTTCAGATGTGAAATTAAGATACATAATTAGAAGATTAAAAGTATAGACAAACTCTTCCTACACACCTGTATAAAACACTGACTTAAATGACTCTTAATATAAACAAAATGCATTTTATAGGAAAGAAAAAACACATTAAAATAGTTAAATATAGCTGATATTTAGAGTTGGGAAGCTCAAAAGCTCATATAAGACAAAATGAGTAGGATGCTACATTTGTACAGAAGAGTGAAAAGTACATATGATATATGACAGAAATATTCTTATTTTATGGGATTTTTCCAACACTTATTATCTCCATTATATTAGTACAATGTGTGCTATATATTTTTAAATACTGTGTGGACTATGACCAAAATCAACAAAAAAGAAATAACTCCAATATCCAAGGTTATGTGGCCTTTTTGAGACAATTCCTCTGCCTTAACATTTCTCCATTACCTTACTAACTTTCAATTAACTTTCAACCTAAAAATAGTCTTTGAAGGCTATGAACTAGTCTTATTCTTCATTTGAGAAAAAAAAGAATATTAAAAGAAATCAAGAGATCCCTGCTTCAAGAAATAATATGAAAGGGGCTGTAAAGAATCTTCACGAGTAAAGTTTAATAATTATACATCACAGTGTATCAAAAATGCCTCATCTGGTACTTTCCACTGTTAGACGCAAAACAAGTGATCAAGTAAAGATTTACTTGATCTCTTTACCAACTTGTATGCTCTTCAGCTTCCCATTTAATCTGGTTTTGGTCATAGATAATATTAGGTGCTGTTTTGTTGAATCATTTCTTCTGTATTTCAAAATAAAATATTTTATACCTTCTGGAATACAATCTGAATTACACAGTCATAGTTGGGATGGTCCTTTGAGATGAGTTAGAGAATAAAATTCATCAACAAATGTACAAACAAAACACAAGCGTATTTTAACTACCCTCAAAGTACTCTGAAAGTGGTTTTGGTACTTAAGTTTTTAAATCTTCTTCTATCATTACCAAGACAAGAGAATTGGGAGCAGTTTGTGAGGGCCTACTTGGACAGTCAAAGTCATGTTGAGACTTACAAAGCCAAAAGTAGGGATAAGAAGATAAATAACTGTAGAAATCTCTGCTTGCATGTCAAGGGGTCTCAAAAGAGACCATGTGGTTTATGCTTTACATGCTCCTGTTTGTAGAAGGCTGGGAAAGCTCCTTGATCCTGTGAGGGACAAACAGAAAATCATGCTGGAATCAGAGGAGTCAGTAGCACCATATGTGTTGGACTTCCACGGGAGTGTAAGTGGGTTTATGGCCTTAGCACACTATAATAACCTTGCTGAAACACGTCAAAAGCAGAAAATCTGGTATGATTGACAAGTTAAGGCTTAGACATATGAAGTGGTGCAGAAGGTCAAAGTTCTGATCCCAGATTGGCAAGAAACCTGTAAACAGACTAGAAGGGACTATTTAACAGCATTAAACAGGTCAACAATATTATCTATATCATAGAGCTTCCAGACAGATAGCACAAGCACAGACTCTACAGTTTTAGGACTAGCAAGTTCTTGTAAGGACAGGAATTTTCTTTACTAAATGCAGACCCAGTGTGAAATGGGGGTGAAATTCATAATGGATTCAAGAGGGAAGGCAAAAAAATACTGTGGTAGAGGGATTTCCCACTTCAATCTGTACCTGTGAAGGGAGTTCAGAGGACAGTGGTTCTGTCAGACCACTGACAAGACAGCCAATTCTGTCACTCATGTGCTCTAGACAAGCTGGGGCAGAGCTCAGCAGTAAAGCCTTGGGTGAGGCTTGACTCTTCAGAGGTACAATTACAGAGGTGTAACAGTCATGTGAAAGGGAAGTACTGTGTAACTACATCTTGTGGGCTGGACCTAGTGTCTTAACTGTTTTTGAATTCTCATAGGTGTTCTGTGAGGGCATTCAGGGCTGTTTGCTTTTTTCCAGCAACGTTATTTGGAATAGGGACTCAGAAAAGTGAATCTTAGTTTTTATATCAACGTCAGAAAAAGTGAAAATGATCCATCAAAGATAAAAATAATTTTTCAAAAGAAAACAATCAAACAGCTCTCTCAGACCTTTTAAATGTTGGATAGCCATTACAAGATTGATATTTATAATCTGTCTAGACTTTTCCAGTTTTCCTCATGGGACCACCAAAAGAAAAAATACATAATTAAGACTAACAGTCCTAGCACATCAGAACAACAAACTCTACTTTTCTGATAAATTCTTTTCATGCTTATTGACTTATCTTCACATATGTCAGCCTGTTTAGTCAGTCTGCAGCTACCACAGTGATTGGGAATGACAGTGTGACCTCAGCTGGAATTAAGAGAGATGGAAATAGGAAAAAATTGAGGGTCACACTCTTGAGTTGCAAAGCCAAACAACTCAGAAGCAGAGAAGAAAACTACCTCTGAAGTCTTTGTGATGGCAGTGTGCAGTTCTGGTGAAATAAAGGATGCCTATTGCTTGGACCACAGTTGGTGACTACACACCCCTGATGTTACCATACCTTCTCAGAAGTACAATGCACAGCCACTGGGGTTCTCCCTTCCTGCAGACATTGCCACTTCAAGGAAAGAGTTGGAGAACATGGAATCATAGAATCATTTATGTTGGAAAAGACCACTAAGATAATAGAATAATGGAATGATTTGGGTTGAAAGTGGCCTTAAAGATCATCTAGTTCTAACCCCCTTGCCATGGGCAGGGACACCCTTCACTTGACCTTTTTGCTCAGAGCCCCATCCAACCTGGCTTTAAACGCTTCCAGAGATGGGCCAATTAGAACTTCTATAGATATCCTGTTCCAGTGCTTCACTACCCTCACAGTAAAGAACGTTTTTCTAACATCTAATCTAAACCTAGTCTCAGTTTGAAACCATTACTCCATGTCATGTCCCTACATGCCCTTATAAAATGTCATCTCCACCTTTCTTTGTAGGTTCCCTTCAGATATTGGAAGGCTGCAGTTAGGTCACTTTGAAACCTTCTCTTTTCCAGGCTGAACAATCCCAATTCTCTTTACTTTTCCTCACAGCAGAGGTGCTTTATCTCTCTAATTGACTTGGTGTCCCTCCTTTGGACTCTCTCCAACAAGTCCATGTCCCTCCTATGCAACATGTCCCAGAGCTGGATGCAGCACTGAAGGTGGGGGTCTCACCAGAGTGGAGTAGAGTGACAGAACCCCCTTCCTCACCTTGCTGGCCACGCTGCTTTTGATGCAGCCAGGATACATTTGGCTTTCTGGACTGTGAGTGTTCATTGTTGGGTTATGTCCAGCTTCTCATCCACCAGCACCTCCAAGTCCTTCTTGGCAGAGCTGCTCTCAATCTGTTCATTCAACAGCCTGGTATTGATACCAGGGGTATTGTTGTGGGGGACTGTGTCAAAGACTTTACAGAAGTCCAGATAAATGGAATCTGTATCACTTGCCCACTGATATAGTACATCATAGAAGGCCACTAGGTTGGTCAGGCAGGACTTGCCCTAAGTGGAGTCATGCTGGCTGTCCCAAGTCACCTCCCTGTCCTCCCTGTGCCTTAGCACAGCTTCTAGGAGGATCTGTCCCATGACCTTCCCAGGCACAGAGGTGAGGCTGACAGGTCAGCTGTTCTCAGAATGCAGTGGTAATGATGGAAGAGGCATAGGCAGGAAACATTCCTCCAGCTGGATCTTACTCATTGTCTCACTTTAGCATTCTCATTCCTCACAGATTTCTAGTGTAGTGATATGCCTTCTAGGTTGTAGTGAGATGGTTGTCAGTCTCATCTACCAAGTAAAAAGTGATAGGATGAGAGGAAGCAACCTTAAGTTGTGCCAGGGGATGTTTAGATAGGATATTAGGAAAAATTTGTTCACTGTAGGAGTTGTCAAACATTGGAACAAGCTTCCCAGTGAAGTGGTTAGTTTACCATCTCTGGAGGTATTTAAAAGACTTGTAGATGTGGCACTTAGGGACATGGGGTAGTGATGATGGACTTGTCAGTTTTAGGTTAACAATGATCTTAGAGGTCTTTTCCAACGTAAATGAGTCTTTGATTCACTTACCACATTTGCAACCTCCACAAGTGATTCCAGTAACCCAGGCAAGACATAAATGCTCCGTGACTCATTTTGATTTTCAGTGTCCAGGGTCTAGAAGTGCTTATTTAATCCTAAATTTTATTCACAGGTGCTGCACAAGCCAACAACCCAAAGTGGTACATAGATTGTAATCTATCTTTCTTCATTGTCTGGCCTTATAATGGTTTCTGACAGGCTAAGGAGGAGCTGACCTGCAACTACAAGTGGGCAGAGCATGAGAAGCTGTGGATAAAGATGTGAGAGGAGGGAGAATGGTCCTACTAGAGATGTTGAAAGGAAGCAAAGCTGTCATCTTGAAAGACATACTTTTGCTGAAAAGTGCGATCTTGAATTCAACTTTTAAAGAGATTTTGTGTCAGACTCCTCATTACATGCTTTGTTCAGGCAGATAGGGGCCCAAACCCCGCCAGACCTCAAGGTAGCTTGGCAAGCTTGAGACTTCCCCAGTCCAGGGCAGCTACTTAGGCAGTTATCATATCTGCAGGGGACTGTCCTGGGATAACCACTTCAGCAGTGGCAGACTGGGCAATGAGAAACTTGACATGAAACCAAGTCTGAGGAAACACACAAATATCAAAAGGAAATCAAGTATTCCAGGACTTTTCCTTGGTGTGGGAATTTTTGGGTTTTTTGTTTGGTTTTGGTTTTGTTTCCTTTTGGTTTTGTTTGTTTGTTTGGGGTTTTAAAATTATTTTTATGGTTCTTCTATTTGTAGGGCATGATGATCCCTTTCTATTCTTCTTTACACCTACCTCTAAGCATTAGAAAATACTTTTTTAATATTATTTTTTTTGTGTGTGAAACTTTCCCCCAGAGTGTATCTTGATGAAGACATCCTGTGCATTCCATTTCAGTACAATTTGCAGCATTTCAAGCCTAGTGCTTTGCAGTTTTAGCTTCTCCGTATATTGTATTGAATTTTCCCAGGTTTTCTGACTGCACTTTTAGAATGTGTTTTGGCCTCAGAAAAAGGGATTAATAAAAATAGTTTAGGGCAAATAGTTTAAGGTAGGTTTTTCAACTTTCCAGTGGGGCAGAGGGTCTTGCAATGCCATCTGCAAGGTCATTTTGAAAGTCATCTCTTGTCCCTTTGAGACATCTTTATGTTCCATACTAGCATTTTTAAACTCAGAAACAATAAAGGATGTTGTTCTTTAGGAAAACATTTAGCATTTTTGATCTCTCCAAATAGAAGACTGGTACTTGGTCACAAATTGTCACATCCATGCTCTGAATTTGGTTTTATGCAATTTGGTTTAACTAACAGATCATTCGGAAAGGTTATCAGATCTTTGATATTCTGGTCAGTGTAAGGCCAGTTTCATCATTTATATCCAGAGAAAACCACCTTATAGAATCTTGGCTTCAGCTGTGTGATATCATGAGGATCAATCCTGCTCCTACAAATCCTATCTGGGTACCAACTTCTGGTGATTAAAAAAAGATAAAAATATTTTTCATTTTTAGAGAAAATCAGTTCATATATCCCTCAGTATTTCCCTGTTCCCAAGATTTTGTTCAATATAGGTCTCATCTGTGTTTTTAAGTGCTGAGAGAGAGATATGTTGCCTTACTGCTGTTTTCTTTAAAATGTAGAGTCTGTAATTATAATCCTGTAAACTTATAGATATGCTTAGAATTAATTTTTATATAAATTGATTTTGGTTTATAAGGTTTTTATGGCTAGGAATTTTAAGTCTATATGTCTGCATGCTCTCTTATGTTATATATAAATGAAAACAGTTGTCTTTTTATTTAGAATAAGATTTTCAGTCTATTCAGTCTGTTGAGTTAGTAGAGTTTTCAGTCTGAATATTTATTGCACTTCAGAAAGACTTTACCAATGTTTGCAAGCATGTGTCTTGGTTCAAAATTATCCAGTATCAGAAAACGAGCTGTGGTGTAGAAAATGATAGTTGCATTTAAAGCCTGAGATATTGTCAGCAATCTCCTGCATATATTAGATAGAATTCTATGTATAGAACAATGGGAGAGATCCCAGCTCTGCAAAAGTTACTACTAGTGCTTTCAGTGAATCCAGGATTCCACATCATGTCTTCCCTGAGGATAAACAGACTCACCTGGTCTTAAAATCAAAGAATCTATTCTTTTTCTTCAAATTAATAGGAGTGGGAAAGCACAGATTCTCATTGTCTGAGGGCATAGCAAAATACAAATAACATGAATTGCAGCTGTACCTCTTTTAAAAATTTATGAAATTTTAAAATATACATAGGAACCAACATAACTTTTTATGTTCTTCAACCAGCTAGAAAGAAGGTATGGATATTTGGTACTTGAAAAAAGAAATCTTGAAATCAAAAATCTGTTTTTATATTAGCTTCTTGGAAATAGCCTGCTTGCACTCATACAGGATTAAGAGGACCTTAGGTCAAAACAAATGAGAGAGAACGGTTTGCAATGTGTTGGTGATGTGAATAGATGTAAAAGATTCCTGTGTAGAAACTGTCAGCTTGCAATTTTGTGACAAACCAGAGGATTATTTTGGTTCAGGAATCTGCATTATGACATAGAAACTGCTTTCCAACCTAAAAATAATATATTTTCAGCTAGCAATCAACATTTTATATTTGGGTACAATATACTGTCACACTGTGTGATGTTGCTAATGATGTGCTATGCAAAGCTGATGAGATACTGGCTACTTGCAAAAAATGTAAAGTGACATTCAATGCACCTACCTCCAGCAGGAAAAGTCCTTGTAACATATGTCATGTAGTAACAATGATACAGCCAACTGACACCAATTAAAAAGTCACAAATGGTTGCTTTTCTCTAATGTTCAAAGAGCTCAAGGAATTTAGATGTGTACATTAAGGATCAGATGCTTGGTTGCATATTCTACAAACTATGTTTTAAACAAATCAGCATACAGATGGCTGTGACAATAACTACCAGGAAAAAGTGAAGGGTGAACTGTCACAAAGTTTGACAGGCCATTACATATTGAGAGTCTTTCCCTATTGCTCTTTGAATAGTCAGTCCCACAGTATTTCTATACTCCTTCTTGCAGGCAGATGGAGGGTGGGCGAGTATTCTGATTAAGGCAAGGGAAGGGGGATACATGAAAACTGCAATAAATATTTTAACCCTTCTATAAGAACTTCCAGTTTGACCTTGGATAAATATTTAGTCAGTCTGGCTTGGTTATCTGCATGTGAAAAGCTTGGATACAACAACCTTCCAATCTAAAATTTTCTGCATGCTAGCAGGACACTGAAGTACCATGACAATTGCATTACTATCATAGGCTCAATTTAATCTTTTTAAGCTAATTTTGCAGAATTTATTTTGTTGTTATTTTTAATATTTTTTGAAGAAGCCTTATTTTCCAGAAACCTGTACAGAAAATTAGAGAAGCCTGAACTCGTGACACAGAACTGGAAACAGATGTTTGGGGACAAAAGGATTGCTCAGCTCCCTGGAGAAGAAAAGAGGTATGAAGCACACATGTGGGCTTATCCAGATATACTGACAAAAAGGGGAAAATGGCAGAAAAACACAGTATGTGATAAAATGTAAAGAAAAAAAGAAGAAGAAATAGACACATATTAAAAGTGCCAAGGTCACTTTTTGGAAGGTTGGGGAAATCCACTTGGGATAATTAATGATAGAACTCTCTTCTGCACCCAGGTAATCAGATAGGACTGCATTTATGGATAGAGTTATCTGTAAAATTAATGGAGAGAAACACTATTCTCAACAGTTATGACACTGAGAAATTTTAATTCTCAAGGTATATGTTGGAGAACAAATGCAACTAATAGCCAAAGGAACTCTGTATTCCTAAATGTGTTTAGCTGACATGTTTCTTAATCAGCTATCCCCCAGAAGTACTTCTGGTGAAAGTAACTTTAAGTAATTAACATGGAGTTAATTAAAAAGTAGATTCAATTTAAATTAAAGGGAAAATATACAAAAGTAGGACAGTTAGTGAGGTTTGGGATTTCAGAAGGATCTATTTTGATATGGGAACTAAGTAGTAAAGTAAGTTTTTTTAAAAACTAAATATAGTCAACCTGAGCTCGAGAACTTGAGGTCTGAAACTTTTCCAAGTCAAAAGAGTTAAATTTAACAGTAAGATGTGTCATGGATAAAGAGAAGAGACCTTACAAAAAGAGGATTTATGTGTGCATAACCCTCTCAGAACATGTATAAGCAGAGGAATATACATAATGGGAACAAAGTATGATGACAAATAAGGTAATGTTTTAAAGTCAAGCTGGGATGGAGTTTGCTCGATGTAAAGTGCCTGAAGTGTCTTAAAGGCAGATCTGCTTTCATCCCACTGCTGCAGCCAGAAGACTATTCAAGATTTCCTGTGATCAAGCAATTCAAAGCTTCCTTTTTTTTGCCCACCAACTTGAAGACATTCAGGACCAATATCACACTTCTATTACTTGGAACAATGTTTACTTTTGGTTTAACTTTCTCTTCCTCCTTTCTGATGTTCTCAGGAACAGCAGGTCATCCCAACTGTTTTTCTTCTGCTTTTGTTTCCTTTACTATACTTTTAGTTTCATGGAATCTTTGAATGATGGCAACAGGAACTGTAGCCATTACCAAGGTGTACTATTATGAATAGTTCCCTATTGCTGGCTCTGACCCCTCACTTTGTAAATTTGCCTTTTCTTGTGTCTAAAACAGTGCTGACCTCATGGTCCCTGACTAATACTCCTCCTACCAACCCTTCATGAGTAGTTTACCTCGGATGATTTCCCAAAATAAATATGCCTATCAATAAACCATTAGTAATACTAGGATGAAAGGAAAACTAGTTCAGATGAAATATTATGTTGATTATTCCCAGCTGAGGAACTGGAAATAAGTTTTCAGTTACTACATTTTTCTGGAAACTGGAAGGACATTCCTAACTCACTGCTCTACCAAGCGTAAGACTGGTGTCCTTCTAAAGGTACTTGCAGTATAAAAAAATCCTAAATAGTTTTCAGATAGAGGTATAAACTCTAAAAGGCATTATATGATATGTTGTCTATCATTTGAATAGTAGACTTGAAATGTCTTCACCAGTTGTACATTTTAGTTGATTTTTATTTTCTTTCCATCATTAGATTTGTCTCCATATTTTTTAAATAAACCAGTTTAATTTCTCCTGCAGTCTTTCATTTACTTTGAAAAATATAGAAAAGCTGTCTGTCGACCTCTCTTCATGTTTTTGTTTGTTTTGGTTGGTTTGTTTTGTTTTTCTAACAGTGAAAGGCCAATCCTACTGTTGATGCATCATCTCTGTTCATCTCCTTGAATTTATGGTTCAGTTTTAAGCATTAGTTTTGAAAGACAATGGCATTTCCAGATTTGAACCCTGATAAAAAGCATGACACAGAGGGAGAAGGAATAAAATGCCTGGAAAATTAAGACTTATGGCAATGTAATGACCCAAGAAGAAAGCACTTCCACTATAGAGAATTCCCCACAGTAATTTTGGAAATCTCATTACAGACAGATCTTCTGTTACTTCAAGGATAGTTTCAAATACAATTTCCCTGCATTTCTATGTAATGATAAGAAGCTCTATCTGCTGCTTAAGGCCCAACTCTTCAACATCTGTAATTCAGGACATTGTTTAGAAAAAATAAAGAGCCAATTAAATCTCCCAGAAGACTGGATTACCACAGTTTTGTTTGATCATATCCTTGTTTAGTGTTTTGCAGGGTAATAAATAGCAGAGAGAGATGTAATACGCCTGTTTCTTCAAGTTCAAGTGTTAGAGTTTCACTTGGAAAGCCAATATTAGCTGTTTCATGTTCTTAGGGAGGAAGAAAAAGAATAAGGAAGACCCTTGTTCAAAATGGCTCAACAGCTGGCCTTTCCTTTTGAATGAAAATGAAGGGGACAAAAGGAATCAAAACATGACATGATAATCATACTCTCTGCTATATGATCCTTTCTACAAATCTTGCTTCCTTTAGCAGCTGAAACTAGATACCATGCCTTATTTTTAGCTTTTTAGAGATGCCTGGTGTTACTAGTTCCATGACAGAAGAGCAGAGGACAGACATCCTTCTTGATGCAAAAGAGTTAAGGAAAAAAATGGCTTTTTAAGGGAAAAAAATGACTGACTAGTTTAAGCAATTTAGAATTGTCCTCATAGATGCTAAAAAAAATTATAAACTAATTTTTCTGAAGCTGCTGCTGGGTGCACACTGCATCAGTAATTAAAAAAAAAAAAAAAAAAAAGCCAAACCCTATATAAAGGTTGCCAATATATATTTCATAGTATCTCTCTTGTTTTCTCATTCATCTGTTTTTTTCTTCCAAAAGAATATACTAATTTATCTATAAAATGTTATTGCTCTTTCAAAAAGATTTCTGCTGACTGGTCTGTTATTTCACAGGATTAATTCTGGATGAAGGGAAAACCACCACTCTCTGATTGTTTCTCTTGGGTGCATATGTCACCTTTCCTTTAAGTTAATAATTTCATAACCGGTGATATGGCTGATTTGCTCATGAAAATAAAGGCACTCTGATCCTATATGTTATTTATCATTTGGTTTCACAAAGAGGGCACATTTTGATGTACAAATCCATTCTCAAACAAATCTGATTCCTCGCTAATCCATAGAATATTTTGATCTTTACTGGGTAATGAAGTCTTCATTTTTATGTGTAAAAAAAATCTCATGTATAATACAAACAACATTATCTCTAAAACTGTGATACATCATCATACATGCAAAACCAAAGCCTTGGGTAAGACAGACTGGCAAGTTAGATGAACCACTTCAATTTTCCATCAATCAAATTATAGTTTATTGTTCAGCTGAACTACCTCAGGCAACACAAATCTAAAAACTGTCATTTTGGAAACATTACATTTTTTTTCTGTCACATTATAACCCAAGCCACAGCCATAAAAAAGAATGTCATACCATTACTGACTGTAATATTCCTTAATTTAAGAACAGCTAATTCATCTGCAATATATACAGTGTTCCTAGGATTTGGAGCTTATAGCAGTGTTCAGTTACAGTAATCTTATCAAATCCCATTAGTACATGTATTATTTTTTAAATAATGGAGATTTTTACAAATTCAATTAAGAATAGAATGGTTGTTTATAACAGCATTTTAATGCCTACATTAGAAATAAGGTTTACATTTCAGAATCATCTAATATTTCAATTATTTGGTTACTATGAACACTAAATTGTAGGGAATTTAATTAAAAATTAGGCTTCTATGGCATACACTTGATGAAATAATGTGGTGTCCTTTTTCTTTTTATTTACAGCAATGAATGTCATCACTCTAAGGCTTAGAAGTTAAAAATTAATCCAATAAATGTTACAGGTTTGTTTGTGTTGTATCATCCAAAATGCACCTATGTTCTTTTTGCTATTTAGGCTATGGAATTCTCCTAACATTGAAAATGAGGAATGTAATGCTTGTACATTTTAAATGTTCTATTTGCCACTTACTCTAAATTTCAAAATTATAACTTTATAGTATTCTTTTATTTATCCACATTGAAGTGCATATGAGTTAATGAAAGAGTAAAGGGTGAGAATTACAATGAGAGGATATATTTCTTCCTTGGTTTATATATATAGCATTAAGAGTGTGAAAAAACAGAGAGCTGCTAACAAAAGTGTTCTTCCCTCACCATCTATATGCTTAAAATATAATCATGTTACCCTAGGAAATCATAAACTTAATTAGAACAGCATTCTTTAATTAATATCTGATGAGATTTAAAGATCACTGAAATGTTGTGAGAACATACACTTCACTGCAAAAATATATATCATGAAGATACGTGTTCCCCCCTTAATTGACTACCTGCTAAAAGAAAAACCTGCTAAAAGAGCAGATTTACTGTGTAGTGAGGCAATGAATTTAAGAAGTCTCTGCTGAATAAAAAACTAGTTCCATTGGTTGAGCCAGGCCATGTTCTTGAGCAAGTTCAGACATATTAACTGAGCTTTTATGTGTTTTTATGCACCATTTATTTTTGAAAAATCAGGAATTTTCACTGCAACAATTACTTATGCACCAAAGTAATAAAATTCTGGTGGTTGATATTCACCAGATCTATGCTAAGCATATTTCAGCAAGGATTATTGTACACACTTTGTATGCACATGCAAAAAGGTGAGGGAAATCAGTACAAGACTACTAAATGAAAGGAATTTAATTGTAGTGTTTGGTTATGTTTTCCTTTTAACGGAATTGGGTTATTTCATGTAAGGTGCAAATTTTTCTAAGGAATATATTTCTGCTCTTGTGATTCTTATAATTGCTGGTTATATTCATGGATCCAGTTACTTTTCTATCAGTCTAGTACACTGCCAAAAGGATGAGTGAGAGTATATAAAGTAAGACAAGAATCAGATCCGTACAGAGCTTTTTACAGAGGATCACATTAAGGCTCATGAGGGCATCAGAATTTTTTGGGAACCAGAAATACCAGTCCTAAATGTACAGAGCATATTAGAATTTTAGCCCCCTCATTCCCTTTTTCATTGAAAAATGTCACACTGGTGAGTATCTTAAGAAGTAGTTAAAGAAGGTAGGCATCAGATCTTTTCTAACTAACAAACCTATAACTTTCTGTAATTGTTCTGTTACAGCAATTTTTCTATTTTATACTACTTTGTTTCTCCTCCTGAAAAAAAATTTTTCTTTGAGCTGAAAGAGATTGTCTAAGCACTTTTCTGTGTCAGATGCGAGTTTGCCAGATCTAAAGGAACCCTAAAACATGCGATCTTTATTCACAAGGTATGTAAAAGAGAAGCAAGAAGAGAGTGTCATAAAACTGATTACAACAACAACAAAAAAATGACTGACCCATCTAAAACACACTAAGATGGGTTAAAGTTGCTTCCTCTCAAGTGAAAACACAGTTTTTGTGATTCATTCCACTGACTCATGAATATATGTATATTTTCACTATGTCTATAAAAATTCTTGTTGTATCCTGTTTTACAGGAAGCTGGACTTACTTACTGTGTTACTAGCTGCTGGCAGTGGAAGCACCCAAACCTTTGGCATATTCAGCCTTGCAATAAAATCCGGGGTGTTTCCTAGATACAGTATAATTAACTTCAAATGCTATGTTACAATTATGTTAGGGTGTGACTTAGACAAAATAAAGCACTTCTAAGTAAAGACTGATGTGCAATTCTAAATGCACCCTTTTTTTGTCTACAGGTACTATAAATATTTTAGAATAGATAGCATCAAAACAGTTTATGTCCCTTAAACCCTGAATTTTAATTTTACAATATGAGATAGATTATTCTTGGCAGTTTTTTTAAAAAATTAATTTTATTTTTAGCTCATTTAAACACTTTCTGTTTAAGCTATGAGTAAAGCCTAGCAAGTCATAGCCACATTTTGCCTGGTTGCATTTAAGATTACATATTAGGATTTGTTCAATTGTAGTAATTGCGTTGGTTTTGCACAGCCTAGTTTTTGGTAGTGGGGGGCCACAAAGGTGGCTTCTGTGAGAATCTGATGGAAGCTTCCCACCATGTCCAACAGAGTCAATCCCTGATGGCTCTGAAGATGGACATGCTGCTGGCCCAAACTGGCCCAATGAGAGATGATGGTAACACCTCTGTGGTAGCATATTTAAGAAGAAGTCAAAACAAAGGTGGTGGGGCAGTTTGAATTCCATCTAGAGACAGGGAGGAGGTGAAAACATGGGAGGGAAAACAACATGGAAACACCAAGGTCAGTGGAGAAGGAGGGGCAGGAGATGCTCCAGGTGCTGGAGCCGAGATTCCTCTGCAGGCCGTGGTGCAGCCCATGGTGAAGCAGCTGTACCCTGCAGCTCATGGGGATCCACGGGGAATGCAGAGATCCACACACAGCCCATGGGGGAGGTGCCCATTCTGGGGTGGGTGGAGGCCTGGAGGAGGCTGTGATCCAGTGGGAGACCCAGTGGAGAGAGAGGGCCATGATTCCAGGCTGGAGCAGCCTGTCCTTGCAGGACTGCACCCTGTGGAAAGAGTGACCCACGCTGCAGCAGTTTTGGGAGGGCTGTGTGCCCGTGGGAGGGACTCACATTGCAGCAGTTTTGGCAGGACTGCTGCTCGTGATTTGGAGCCACACTGGGCAAGTTCATGGGGAACTGTCTCCCGTGGAAGGGACCCCATGGCCTCACAGGGGAAGGACTCCCCTCCCAGAGCAGTGGAAGAAAACCTCAGGTGACAAAGAACTGACCAGAACGCCCATGCCCTGTCACCCTGCACTGTCGGTGGGAAGGAGGGAGGGGTTGGGGGAAGCAAAGGTGTTTTTTAAGGGCTTATTTTACTTTTCATTATCCTTCTCTGATTTTGTTGGTAATAAACTTACTTTGTACCTCTAAGTTGAGCCTGTTTTGTCCTTGGTGTATTTTCTCCCAGTCCTTAACTCATGAACTCTTTGTTTTTCTCTCCTCTGCCCAGCTGTAGCAGGAGAAGGTGAGTGAGAAACTGTCATGGGTGCCTGGCATTTGGCCAGTGTCAAACCACGACTGTTACTGGGTATAAAGCTTGGTAACATGAACATGGAAGCTCTCTAGTAGGGAGGATCTGCCATTATAAGTGTTTGCGCATACCTGCTTCAGATCCTTTATAAATGCTATCAGCCAATATATTTACATGGATATACTCCCTTCTACTTTGCAAGTACAGCTTCCAAAGTAATTTTTCTTGTTTCAGTCATGCCAGTGAAACAACCTCTAAAATGCACCATGACTTTGACGGTTCTTTTCTTTAGGAAGCATATTCAATCAACTCATGTTTTTTTCTCTTCCAAAAAGTTGTAACTTGGCTGCTTCCAGGTAACTTTATTTTTGCCCATTAGTTTGTATGGCTGTCAGGATGTGATCCAAAGTGCACAGGTTTCAGTGCCACTTCAGCCCTGAGACCTTCACTGTTGCCCTCACTTCTGAGTATTCCATGCTCAGAAGGAGAAGAAAGATAGACATTTGTGTCTGTCTGCCCTGTACCCATGTTTTGAAGCAGCAGCAGCAGGGCTCTGTTATCGACTTCAATTCACTCACCCAGACCATATTGTATCCAACATAGGTCCCTCCATGGTGAAAGGCTTTGTTCTAAAACAATGGCCCTTTGTCATCATCAGTTGACACTATACTTAGAGTCACATCTCAGCTATGTCTTCTGCAATCTGCTTTCTAGAGGATTATTAATTTCTACTTTTCTCTTATTCCTTTGCTAACCATCTTATATTAGGGGAAGTACAAGCAGTAGGAGACATGGATGTACCTACTGAAATAGTAAAAAATTATAATTCAGGCATATTTCACGATAAAGAATGTTTAGTAGTTATACTCCAGAAAAAAGAGTGAACTAAAATGAAAATGTGGATGCATCTTTAATAAGAACTTTTGGACGGGTTTAATTAATGATCCTGTTATAATGACATGATCTCAGACTCTCCCTTCAATTTATAAATAGTGGAAAAATATCAATAAGTAGGAATTTATTCATTTTTTTATTAAACCAATGTGTTGGTATAGAAATATGGCAGATTCCCAGGTATTCAAATGCTGCCTATAGCTTGCCCTTCTCTGAGATCCTTTTCCACCTTTGTCACATTTTAAAATGCTTTCAAAGGTGACGATCAAATGAGGAGACAGTAAGGTTTTTAACAAGGCAGTCATTTTTAACTATCAAAGTCCTTTTCATTCTGTACAGATACATATCGAGTAAGAATGAATTTGTAAATTCAGGCCATGACATTAAACACACACACACAAAAAAAGAATTGCTTGTGACATTATTATTTTGTACTGATTGGATCATTGGACAATGCTCTAAAAAAATTTTACAAGTTTGAGGCCAAACAGATCTTTTAGAGAACATAAGACTTACAGCATTACAGACACAAGTTAATCAAAGAGACTCTTTCTCTTAGGCTGGTGAGCAGAGGAGGCATATAGGGAAAGGGAAAGAGGAAAAGTTTCTTTAAACAAGTGCATGCAAAGAACTAGAAAGTACTTTGATACTACTTTTTCCCTGAATAAAAATGTGCTCTCTTTTATGGAGGATGAAGCTGTAACTCAGTAACTCTGTGCTTCCTTCTGAGTGTGTTAATCCTATAAAGATGATGAGTATGGAGCAGTACCAACGATGAAATCTTACAATTCTTTCATTTGTTAAGACATGGAACACTATTTTTTAAAATGTGACATGAAAGCTAAAATGTTATGAAATACCAAAGAATATAAAAACTAGAAGCCAGAAAATGAGTGGTAGACTTTGAAAATACATCATATTGTGGGAAAATGACCCAAATGTTCTAGTTTTTATGAGGGTGCTTGCTCCCCTTCTGACCTTTTTTCTAGATTTGTATTTGGAACTAGAAGGATATATTTCCCCTTTTGGAAATCTCTTTAAGAAGGCCTGTGGACAACATGTGTTGGATCAAATGTTTCAGAACTTTAAGGTCTTTCAAAGCCCTTTTTTTTTTTTTTTGATATTGCAGTTCTTTTCATTACAACTCGTTTTGATGATGGTTGGGTGAATGGTTTGGGAAAAAATGTGAACCTACTCAAAATCATTGGTTAAAAAATCTGAACCAAACTGAAGCACATATTTTTAATGGTATTTCTCTGCTTCTGTTTTAGAAGCTCAGAAGCACAAATGGTGTGTCATTTTTTGTGTATGTACTTGTGTCTTCGTATGCATTTGTGCCTTACACATAAAGACAATGTTTGATATAATTATTCTGAGGCTGACTCACACTTCTATGCCATGGTCATTAGGCAGAATGTGACTATCCCAAAGACACAGAAGCTCTTTCTGGATACGAAATTAATGTTTGTATTCTTAGTTTATTAATAATTTTGTACTATTCTTGCCCACACTGCAGTATTTTATACATATATATATAAACACACAGCAAGTGGAAAGTAAAAAATATCAACTATGTAAATATATTTTGTATGCACTTCATAATTTCTGAAATTTTGAAATATATTTCCCAAATAGTTACCTTATTACAGAGTGATCCCTTAGAACTTTAGTGTTTCTATCTTTCTCTTTATATATATATATATATATACATATAATGTGGTATCATGTAGTGTGGTATCAGATTCACTGACAAAGATCTGTATTCATTAAAGATGACAGAGTCAAACTCTATACCAATGAGACCATTGTTATATATACAGCTACTGAGGCAATCAACAGAATTAGGCAGCTGAGATAGAACAGTAATGTTAAAAAAAGTCAAATAAATAAATCATTGTTATAAGAGTAATCAACAATTCTTCATATTTCATGGCGGTAAGGAAAGAAGTAAGCAGTGTATTTGCATGCAAAAATATTTAATTTAAATAGTGGGGAAAAGTTTCTTACTAGAAGAATAGTATTTGAACAGGTTACTCAGTGAGGTTGAGGGTGATGGCTATTTATTTAGAACATTAGACAAATGTCTGCCAGTAACACTCTGTGTAACTGATCCCATACAGAGCAGGGGTGTAGATTAGATGACCTCTTAACATCGCTTCCAGCCCAATGTGTTCATGAAGTTCTGATTGAAAAAAGCCCAACACAAATATTTATCAGACTTTTTTTTTGTTCACATGGTTACTTTATGATTCTATGAAAGAGCAATGAACAGGAAGGAACTGACAGCAAATGTTTTAATTTGGCAGTTAAGGGGGAAAAAGACCTTTGCACTTATTTTGATGTCTGTTACTGGCAAAAAACACAAATTAAAAGCTGCCAAAATGTCTTTGAGACAAATTCAGCCAAGTAATTCTCGTTCAATATGAGACACATGATTAGGTCTACAGCCAATCTCTGAACTCTCTACTTGTATCTTTCACATTACCACTTTGAAAATCTATTTTGATATATGTATATACAGAGACAGACAGGCAGATATACACATCCACTTTCTTTAAGGAGTCAAATGGAGAAAAATATGACTAAAATTTTATTATGCGGGTGCATAAAAATACAAAGTTACAGATAGAATCGTTAAAGAAAGCCAGAATAAGGACAATGGTCATATCTATTTATTAGGTGTATTAAACTACTTCAAGTTGATAGTTAAAACTGTACTCATACAGAATTATCTGACTCCATTACTGGAAATGCCATTACATGACACTTACCTCTGACGTCAGGAATTGCACATCAAGTGATCACAAAAAAGTTAAAAAATACCAGCCTCTGTTTTGGCTTTTCATCAAAAACAGGGTAGACAAAGGTTTGGCAACTCCAGATACAGGGTGATTTCAACCAATTCATTTCCAGCATTCATGTGGGTATTGGAGAGAAGAGTCAATCTCACAGGCATCTTGCACTCTTCAAAATGGAAAGACTGGTATTCTTCATCACCTTACACACATCAGATGGAAGAAAATCTTCTATTCAATGCACATTCATAACAGCCAGGAAAATATAACCATAGCTTCTGGCTGCGATTCTCTGCAGCAGTCAGAGAGATGGACTTCCAGCTCACTTGCATAAAATCAAGGAGGTTCAAACACCGGTAAGATAAGACTTGAGTGCCACATTGGGTGATACCCAGATGTATTGAAATTCTAAACATAAAACCCATGCCAAAAATACCCCAATCCAAACCTTTTAGCTCTCTTTTCCAAGTAAATAAATCCAGCTTTGCTTAGAGAAGAGGTTTTGAAAAATTATGGCTCTTTCAAGACTGTTATTAAGAAATATGATGTCACAGATGGTGGCTGGAAAGCAGGTATTTACAGCTACTTTTTTTTCCTAAGGCTTGAAGTTGTCGGGAAATTATCCATGTTACTTAAGGTATTACAATAATGCCTTAATCACTTGCACTCCTTTTCTTCCTACCATCATCATCTGCAAAACCAAAAGCAGGCATAACTCAACTCAACTTTCTCCTGAGAATCTCACAAAACTGTTTCAACATTCTTATTTTATCCATGTATTCCAGTCATATTTTACTGCTTCTTCAGCTTCTTTTTTTAACATCCTTTACCTAAATTGTTTCCAATAATGTAACTTTATGCATTTAACTAGCCTTTGACTATCTTCCGATTTTGATTAATACCTTTGCATTCAAAAGTCTTTGAACAGTTATTTAGGCCAGCAGTTGCTTTAAACTCCTGAATTTCAAGTATAAACTTATTTGGCATCATAATGCATTTGCACTTAAGACATGCAATGAAATAAGAAGTAGCCTTATTATTTTGACTACTGATAACTGTTAGGTCATCCGTTAATCCTTTCTTATTTTATAAAAGTGAGTAAAATTGTATTTAAAATATAGCAGTACCAAGCATGTTCTTATGAGGCAGGATGCTAACTGATACAGTTCAGTAAGGCTGTAAACAACAGTTATGCTGCACACAAGAAGCTTTGGAATCTCCTCAGAATCCCTTTCTTCTTCAAGCTATGCCAGGAACAATAAGAATTAAGTGTGCTGAAACTTAATATTTTGGAACTGCTCTGGCGTGGGCGTAAGGCAAAAGCAAGAGGTTTTTGACAAATTCAGGACAAGTAGTTTGCATACAAATGAACAATTTGTTCTTGAAAATGTTCTTTCCATCTTGTTTTACTATTAAGCACAGTCAGGGACAATTGTTGGTATAAATTTTGATGATTATCATGAAAACTTTGGCAGTGAAAACCAGTGAGAACTTACTGTGGGAGGATGTCAAACCTTCCAACTTTCTGGTCAACATCCGGTAGCAACTAAAAAAAAAAAAAGCCCCAAAAAAATCAACTCCCACACTTTTACACACCACATGGCAAAGGACCGGATTTTTAGGATCTCACACTGCATGGTCTTACTCATATTACTAGTACTGAGCCCTGTGTGGTAGAACTTGTAGACTCAACATTTTAGGATACTCCACTAGGTAGAACAAAGAACAGATTTTAGGATGTCTTCAGTGCTTCTAGTAATTTCAGATATTTTGTAATACCCTCACAAAGGAAATAATTTTTCTTCTGGCTGCAATTTCATCTCCACTTATACTAGATTTTTGCACTATCAGGTACTGACTTGATTTTGTTCAGATATCAGTATGCCATTGCATTACAGCTGAACTGGTCAAAGGATACAGTATAGCATTTATATCATCTTTCTTCTCTTATAGAGGTTTCAAGTCACCTGTAGGAGGAAAAATGACACCTGATCCAAAAAAAAAGTTGGTGGTACAAACATAGTAATGATCTTATACCAGATGAGTGCTTTGCATCATGTGGCTGCAGCATTTCCACTCCTAGAGCAAGAGCTCTAAAGCAAGATTTACTGTATTGTCAAGCCATGGCCTGAGGGTTTTAAGCAGCTTGATTAGAAGATTCATACTGTCACATACTAGAATCTGTTGAGTGCAATGAAAGGTTAGTATTTCATACAATGATTTGCAAACCTTCAGCTGAAATCCAGTAGGTCTCAGTTTTCTTTCCTTTTTTTTTTCCCTTGGGGGAAGTGGATTGTGTGTATTTTTTCCTTCAGATTTCAGTAGGTCATTTGCAATTGATGCCACAGCAACTTCTGATCAACATGTGATACATCCTTTTCTAAGCAAACAACATACTAGCTCATACTAAACTTGTTCTTAGCATGTGTAGAATAAAAGTACTAAAACTTTATCTTCAAGGTAAACTTTTAGAGAAATAAGAACTATAAATAAGGACAGATCTCTGAATGTTCCATATAAAGAAAATTGAAACTAGAAGCTGTAGTTACATATTTCACCCCTTTATGAATGGTGCATCTCTGCTTCAAGATAAAAGTGGATCTCAAAAAAGCATATTCAAGGAGGAAAAATAGCTTGATTCAGTCAGGTCCAGATAAAAGGAAGGTTGTTCCTAAATCAAAAATGCAAGCTGTCTTTCAGGACTCACTCTTGTCTAGCACTGAATGTTCCCCCAATCCTGTTTACTGTTAGATGCTACAGATTCCTACAGAAGTTAGAGAGATGTTGCTAAAATCATTAATGTATATTAAAAAATTCCAGGAGATTTTACCTTTATGGTATTTTTTACCATTTTTTAAATTTATTTTTTTTATTTTCTCCACCTTTGGTAAAGCATTTATCTGAAGTATCAGGACTGTAACCATCAAAAAACACTTTTTTATTCTCCCCCTGCCCCCCAAAAAGTAATTACTCTGAATAAAAACGTATTCCATTTGGTATGGGAAGTGTGACTGCTATCAAGTGGCAACATAACAAATAATTTTCCCTCTTACCTATTCTTGATCTTCTCTTTCCATTTGCTTTACTTACAATGCAAGATGTGCTATGTATTTTGGGAGACAAGTTCTTAGAGATGCTATATAAAAATTAATGCTCTGACTAGATGCATTGTTTAGAAATATTTGTTTGACTTAGCAGTTATTAAGAGTTTTTGACTTAGCAATTATTAACACTTTTACCCAGTATACTAATAAGGCCATGTCACATGATGCAGTTATACATTCAAAAGCAGATCCCCACTCTAAAATGTTATTGGGTATTTTTTTCCTGTAAGTCAGCAGCTTCATTTAAAAAAAATTACAGGGTTTTCCACCATGTTTTGAAGATCTGCAGTTAGTCATGCTTGTAACTTGCAAATCTTAGGGCTGAGAGATATCACCAAATAAAAACCAAATAATCTTCACAGATCAAGCCTTAAACTAAATAGTGGTGCAAATAAGAAGCCAACACAATCTTTGGAATAGTCACATGAAGCAGTCTGACTGTCTAATAAGCTGCCTGGCTGGCCAAGAATACCACTAGAAAAAAAAATCACACTTCAAAGAACCAGGAGGGTGTCTTCAACAAGTCAGAAATTGGTTTTTGACCTTTCTGACTCATGTAAGCTTTCAGGATTCCCACCTGTGGTTTCTTTTCTAAATGATTTGATGATAAAAAGATAATATTTTTCTTCTTTTGAATGGAAGAAACTCCTCCCTTTTTGTATTGGCTATAGCACTGCTAAAGCCAGCTCTCTCTAGTATTGCCCTTTCAGGGGTAGAAATAAGTACTGTCTCTGCTATATTTCTCTGCATTGCATTTCCTACAATATTAACAGCCTGAGTAGTAGAAATCTTCACTGTAATTGCACATCAATATATAGTTACTGCAAAATGAACACTACAATCAGTTTAAGGTTTGGAGTTTTTTGGTATTAGATAAGTTCAGCATGAGTGATGGTTTGATTTTTAAAGAAATGAGACATGAAGTTTAAAATACAGCATTGACTGAAGTTGGTATTTTCAAAAGGCAAGTTAAAGTTTGGAGACTGCCATTTTCCACAGCTGGGAGAGAGGCCTGATGTTTGAAAGTGCTGTCAGTCATGACCCTTTTAAATGGGCACTACCAATCTGAAAAAAAATCCCAAATATCTGGCCAGACTCAAAATCTTGGATTTAGCTCATTTAGGGGGTAATTCTTGCTTTAATGCAAGATGTCAGTAAAAGCAAAACTCAGGAATCACGATCCTTGTACTCTGTTTTTAATGATATGAAACATGCTAACAGAGTCTTCAGAAAGTCCTAAGGTACTCTAAGCAAAGCCTATGTGGTGCTCAGGTCAGAGGATCTGCATATGCTTAAGATGCTTAATACTTCACAAAACTAAACATCTGGAAGTGTCCTGCTGTAGAAATAGATTAAAACATAAATTGGAAAGAAAATGCAAGTAATAAGAAACACCAGAATTTATACTCATTTGGAACAAAATGAATGAACAAAAGATTGGAATCCATAAGTGAGATAAAACTAGCGGGTGACTTGTTAAAACCCCCCATAGGATGCTACGCATTTTTTTTTTCACAATTCTTCATTTTTATTGAGAACAAGATAACCTTCTCCCTCAATTTGTGATCTCCCTGCAAATAATCAAGAAGATTACAACTTCTTTCTGTTTTTAACTCTCATCCTGCTGAGAAACTCTGAAACACTTTCAGCGGGTTGTCCAGACAGTACTAGTCATTATGTATAAGAAGAAGCACTCTCGAAGTAGTATGTATGAGAAATGGAAAACAATTTTGATGGTAGGAGCTTAAAAATCATACAGAATATTGCTGAAAGTGCAATACAAAGTGGTAGTGAGAAAATTTGTGAGGCTGTGGAAACAGAGTAAAACACTCAGTTGTTGGTTCCAGGAAGTACTGTACTTTGTGCTTTTTTTTTTCCAGTATAGTTGCACTGCTTAACAATGTAAATAATGTTTTCCTGTACTGTAAAGCTCTGTATTGTCTTGCATTTTCATAATACTTTCCTAAAAGACTGCTGTCTCCTTCTACCTGTGGTATCTAAGAGGACCTTTGGGGAAAGTTTCTTTTGCTAGAACTCCCTGCTACATTTTCTGTGATGCAAACCTGTGGGTCTGCTCTGCTTCACTTTTCTCCTTTTCCTCCCAGACTCAGATTTCTGACCAACAGCTTCAACATATCCTGACCCTCTATTTTTTGGTGTACTGGGCATGTTAATTGTTAAGAAGAGTCTGAAAGGCCTCAGTGAGATACCAGCTCATCCTCATGTTTTTACTGTGGCTTGAACATTCACTAGGATCATTCTGGTTACAAAGATTTTCAAGGGGGAATTTACTGGCTTGCTGGGACACAAATGCAAGGAAAATCTAACTTGAATTTGAAAAATGTAAGATGGAGAAGACACGTTTCATAGCTGGATCCTTTTTAGTCTCTATTTTGCAGCATTTTATTTATATTTGGTAAGTCCTTTAGAGGAAAATATATTTGTTATCTAGAAAATACATATGCAAAAACTCCAATTTTTTAAAAGAAAAATAAAATACTTTTCAAAACTGCAGGGATCGACTTCTATGTCAACTATTAATAAGAGACTGCTTGGTCAGATTGGAAAAACTTTAAATTGAATATGGCTCCAGAATTTTTCAGATATTTAAAGTGCCCTATTCAGTGTTTGCGACTGTGGCATAATACAGCAAAAGTAGCTTCAGGGTATTGTGAATAAGCCCAAATACAGCTCCCAGCTTAGTTCACAGAAAAACTCCCACTTACATTACTGAGAGCAGAAGCAGGCAGCCCTAAATTAGTAAAGGCTGATGTGTCATTAGATTTATCTTCTGCAGCCTAGGACCACTTCTACGTGCCATGATTCATTGCAGGTTCCAAAGTAAATTATGAATCCAGGAGAAACTGGTAGTTATACATTGCAAGTTACAATGTCTGGAATTTGTGTTCTGCTTCTTGTTCTTTCTTTTAACTATGGAAATCAGGTTAACAGTAAAAATACTGTTTAAATTCCCATCTCCTTGCACTTGTTTTATCAGCATCCTTTATTGTTCCTCCATTGCACAGAAAGTTTCTCCTGTCTCTAACCTCTGCGCTGTAATACCCTAAAATTCAAAAATTAGATTCTCCTTTCCTCAGCCTTCCCCTGTGCTCAGTTGGTGAGTTTTGTTGCCAAAGTGTTGAATTCAACCCTAGAGCTGGCCAAGTTCAGAGTAAAGTGATTTCCATGTTGCGTGTTCTATGACTCACTGCGACAATAATGAAGCGTGGGTTGGTATGGTTTTCAGAGAGCTGACCTTGCATCAAAATCTGTTCTCATTAAGCAAAATACCCAATGAAATTCAAAGCACAATTAATGACCACAGAATTTTGCCAAAAGCAATAGCCACTAAACTAAATGAAACAGTGTTGATTATGCAAATAAACAACCACCCTGGAAAGCTTGTCTATTGTCTAAAACAATGCATTTCTAGGATTATTTATGTTATGATACTGATCAGAACTGGAATCTTATTACGCTAGATCCTATATAAACACAAATTACAGGATTGCAGTGTGATTTGATATAAGATTCAATAAGTAACAAACCACAAAAAAAGGTCTCAGATCTAAAGGAATTTTGTGCATATCCAGTTTATTCATTATCTAACAATATAGTCTTCACAATTTTGTCTCTAGTAATAGAAGGACAGCTTTAAACTGCAAATAGCTAACTCAGTTCTGGCAATTAAATTAAAACTTTGCCTTGTGAAAGCTGTTGATACTGAAAGCATATTTATTTTATTAAGGAAAATATGAATATTAAATGCCCAAGTAGGGCATATAGGACATTTCAGTGGATTTCACTTTTGCACCAAAGTCTTTAGAAAAACTAGAATATCTTGCACAAAACATTCAATTGTTAGCTGTAAATTACTGCAATGTGCACAGAGATTACAGATTTGGTGTCTCAAAAGACATACCACTGAAGGAACCATAAAGCAGGAGAGCAGGTGTTTCACCTTGGATAGAAAGATTTAACTCTTATCATTTATAAAAAGGAAGTGTAAAAGCCACTTAAAGCCACTTCTGAGTCTCAACCTGTTATCTCTTCTACTCTCTGGTTTGCATATATACCTATTTGCTTATTTTAAAAGTAATTTCTGTATTCTTTCTATCTAGGAAACCAAAAAAAAAAAAAAAAAAAGAAACTTGAAGTGGAAATGGTTAACTGTCTATATAAGAGAAACAGTTATATTCTCCATGTTCAAAATCCTGTTTCATGCACAAGGTAATCTAAGAAAAACTATTTAAGAAACTACATTCCTGCAGATGCAGAAAACTTACAGTTCAGTCCCAAGATAAAGTCCAGACCAATGAGAGAAACAGATAACCAAGCTGCCAGTAAGAAATACAACACTTGAGTGATACTCACAACAGTAGGTTACACAAAAGGATCTTTGATCAGAAGACTGATGTTAAAAAATTATAGCTTCCCTTTAAATGCTGTGGGCCAGCAGATCTGACGCTTACTATATGTAGTGAGCTCTGTATTGTTGGAATCTTAAATTCTTTAGCAACACAATGAGCTAGACTGAAATACTGTAAGAGGCCTTGAGCTTTCCTTCTAAAGCAACCATATGCTATGCCTGGACTGCCTGCCCACCATCACTCTGTCCAGTGGTGGTGAATACACATCACACACTGCATTTTTTTAATGTATAACACTCCAGTATTTTACTCAACAACACTGTACACATAAAAGGCCAGACAACAGATTGGAGCTTCTCCCAGGAAATATTATCTTCACACCTTCCTTTTTTTCCAGGTGTTTTTATCTTTTTGTCAGTGAAAATGATAAATATTTTGGAGCTTAAAGTACTTTTCATTCATCTCTCCTTTCTTTGGGTTCTATAGTCAGGGAGGAAGAAATTGGAGAATTTTTTATGGGGAAAAAGAAACTCCCAAAGAAATTAATTTTTCAAAGGATTCACTTAGTGAATGGCTGTAAATGCCTGTCTAACAAAAACATGGCAGTCTATTAATCTGTTATTCTTTATAAATTTGGAACTTAAATCTTTTTTCAATTTGTTGTTTTTTTTTTTTTTTAATGAAAGCTACTGAGATACCGTTTTGTTTTTCCTTTCTCAGAGAAGGTCACTTTTTTAACTGTTTTAGGGTAAATTTTCAAAACAATTCATGAGAGGTACATATATTAACCCAAACAACAAAGTTTAATATAATTTCATCAAGATGATGTGCATAAGGAAGCAAAGTATGGAAATATACCTTGAAAGTTCTACCTTTCTCTTCTACCTTAAGCACCATTTTGGAAATGTAGCTCAGAATACTCTTTCAAGGGAAGGAAATACCATATTCCATGTTTTCACCCACAGTAAAAGAATATATTTATGAAGTTCCTCAAAAACAGCAAACAAGTAATGATGCATGGTTGCCTTTGCTTGCCACAGGTTGCTGTTCTTCATGAGCAGAGTATCATCTTCCTCCCTTAGTGAACACTGCATTACAACCAACCATATCCTGCATGATCAATTATCCCATTATTGTGTAAAAACAAAATTAAGGTAAATCCAAACAGTATTAGGGTTTTGTGTATTTTTATAGAAAACAAAGCTGATACAGCTTTCTCAGCTGAAATTGTAGCCAATACTTATACAGTATAATATTGTTTACAACTGGTTCAGCCATTGCATTGCTCTTGCTTTTCAATGGACTTGCTAAATGACCATCAATAGATTAAGTTTTTAAATCCAGTCCTTGAACTTGTTTAGAAAGGTTTGGAACAAGTTCCAGGATTTTCCTCTATAATAGTACCTCTTTAACACAGAAGCCAACTATAAATTGTGAGAACACGTACTGTGGACTGTACTGACATTCTTGCTAAGTCTGTTTTTATGCATGTGATAGGAAGGGGATGCATACAAAAAGAAGAGACTGGAAATATTTCCTGCATGCCTACTCACTTCCTGCATTGCCTATTTCAATGACACTCTTAAGTTCTCTCGAGAGGAGTTTGTTGAAGTCCTGAGACAAACACATGAAAATCTATGGATAGCATGAGTGAGTCTTGGAGCATTTTTAGCACTGTTGACTAAGCATTTTTTCACTGCTTCTGAAATAATACAGCACATGCTATAAGAAAAGTCAGAAAACTTAAAGTTTCAAAAATTCATGTATAAATTACTTTCAATAACACAAAGTTAAACAGAGAATGATAAGGTAAATGCTCAATTTTGCAATTATTAATTCTGAAATAGGTTCATCCAGAAAGAGAAGAAAGGAATTCTCTAGGAAATTAATCATGTAGGACTACCTTTTCTTCAGCAAATATCAGTGAAGGAAAGGCTTCGACGTCAAACTCTGGAAGAGAAGGGTCAACTTTGCTCTTGCACATAGTACGGTAAAGCTGGAGATAGTCCAACCAAACCAAAGTGAAGAGCAGCTGATAGTAGGTGCACCAAGGCCAAAGTTTTTAATGGAAACATGCATGCATACATGCAGCACCACCACAAATAAACAGTATAATGCAGCAGGTAGGTTCAACACTACCTCAGAGTTTTTGCTTTGGATTCTACATGCAGTGAAATCAAACCTTCAGCTGATGCAATAGATCGGTGTGCTTTTGCAGTTGTGTTTATCTATTTGTATAAGAAATTCTTCCACACAATCTCTAGAAAAGGGAGTTAATACTTAATACATATGTCACACTGTATCTTCAGCTAAAATGCCTACTGCTTGTGTATTCCTGGTTCATTTTGCATAAACTGACATCATATACCAAAAGAGAAAGAGGGCCAATGTGCTTCTCAGAAACCAAGTAGTCATGAGACTTTACCTGCCACTACAGATATGCACATGCACACACATGTACACACATGCACACACATACATACACACACGTATGCACACACATACACGCGCATGCAAAAAATAGGAAAAACCACTCAGCAATTGCAAGAGTTGCAATTTACCATGGAAGCCTCTACTTAATATTCCGCTTGATCTGCCAAGTTTATAGCCTGGCAAATCTGAATACAAATGTCGATGCAAATGAGGATTCATTATTCTTACATCGTCTTTGTGTTGAAGCTTAATGTAACTTGGTTCCTGTGGTTGCTCAGGGAATGTAGATTGCAAGACAGGAGGAAAAAAAAAGCCTCGACAAACCCCAGAGAAGCAAATAGGGAAAAGAAAAGTAACAGAAATGGAAATAAATGGAAAAAAAATGATAAGGTTTCAGACTAGCAAAACATCAAACCAGTGCATTACAGTCTCCCCCTATTTTCTTATGTAAGGTACATTTGCTTACCATTATCAGCATAGAAGGAGTTAACTAACCAAGACCATTCTCCACAGAGTCAAAACATAACAATCCTCCTTTTACTGATTATACAATATTGTGCCCATTGTAAAGTCAGTGCCCCATTTATCTGAAAATTTTAACATTCTTTCATAATTATAGAGCTCGTCATCTGGTAGAACCTGTACATTTAGATCTGTAAGAAGATTATAAATGAATTTAAAACCACCCCACCATTTCTGCTTCTTTCATTATAAATTACTGCTGAATAATTCAAAAACACGTTAAGAAAACTACAGTACAATTAATAAACTATACAATGAAAATCACAATAGTTTAAAGCATACATTTATTGTCCCACTTATAGCCCATCACAAGCAAGGGTTGAAAAGTACCAAATTAGAGAAAAGATGAAATGCTGCAAAATTATAATTAGATTCTCGGTGCCACACAGTACATTGTTCTGATGAATCTTTTGTACGGCTAGCTTATGCTTACATATAAATACCTTCTCAGTAAATAAAAATGTACTGTAGGCTTGACTTTTAGAGAAGCTGTAAAGCTTAGCATATGCGATGATCCCAAAGTCAATGCTGTAAGGCTTGCTTCTTCATCCATAAATAAAGCACATTTGCATCCATTCAGTCAAATTAGCTCCATATAAAAAGGTGGTTATAATTAGCTCCTCTTTCAGGTTCACGGTTAAAACTCAAGCGTGCCTGCTGTCTTGATTAAATCCACCATCGTCTTCCAATAGCTAGTGCTAATTCTTCCAAGGAAATATTCAGTTGAGGTGTTATTTTATTCTGCACTGCTGTTAGTTGTCTAATTTACGCCAAGTCCCTGCAGTGCTTTCCTTAAGCCATCCTCTTTGTCTTGCCTTTGAAATTTACCAAATCTTACAAGAAATCAATACTTAATTGATTATTCACTTTTCTGCAGCTTCAAACAGCAAGCACGCATAAGATCCTGGAGTAGTCACCCGATTTCCAATGCAGGAGGTTGCTTGGTGGCAGGGATCTGCAAGTATCCAACAGCAGGCATTCCACGGAGCTGTGCAGTGGCGTACAGTGCCAGCATCCAATAAAGAAAACGAAGATACTCTAACGAAGCAGGAAAAGTTCCCATGTGAGACAGATCCATATCAATGCTTTAAATAAAAAGCAGAGGCACTGGCTTTCAGATAGAAGAGCACCATTCTCTTTGCAGCTATCCCTCTGTTCTTTCCTTACCCTTTTCTTCCTATGGCACTGGAGTGGAATATCCAAAGTGCCACCGAACTCACAGAACTCCACGTCGGAACGGGGGTGAGGCTCGTGCTGTACCTCTGACATAGAATAAGGATGGCAAGCACGTAACATTACGAAATGTAGGACAAATTCAGGCGAGAGAGAGAGAGGGAGAGCAAGAGACAGATGGCGGATCTGGCTGGGAGCCAAAGCCAGTGAAATGAATTACATTGCTGAATAACTGTACACCATTGATTCTGCCACTTGTTGCTGCATGGCAAAAAAGGGCCCTGACGTTGGCAGGAATCTCCTTGTGTGTCACGCATGCCGCAGATAACTTTTCACACGTAACTCGCTGCACCAACAAGGACACGCTACGTGTGTGTGTGTGCATGTGGGTATGAAAGTGGGTGTTTGTATGAAGGAGAAAAGGAGAGAGAGCCAGAGTGCGAGTGGGGGGTGTGTGGGTATGTGCCTGCGTGCGTGGTGTGTGTGCCTGCGCGCGCGCGCGCGTGGAGGGGAAAACAATCACTGCAATCCAGCCATTTTGTTTAATGAAGAATGGAAGGCTGGCATTCAGAGACGTGGTTATGTGCCGCATATTAATGTGTGCTCCGTAGACATCCTCCCCCTTTTTAGATGAGTGGCACAGGAATGAAGCCCTCTATAGAGCAGCCACCGTGGGAGCAGGAGCTCGCAAGGTAACATATCATCGCCGAACCTAGAGACGTGGCACCCGCCGCTCTGCAGAAGAACAAGTTGCTGTCGGATGAGGAAGAAAACCTGGTCCCATGGTTATGATGTTTGGGTGCTTTCGAAAAGATAGCCAGAGTCGAGGCAGATTGTTCAATAAATGCTTCGTACCCAGGATGAAGGCAGACATTATGGGATGCCCAGGGGGCTTTGGAAATCAAATACAATGTTTGAGTAGCACAATTTGAGGTACATTATAAAAAAGCAATTTGAATTGCCAATGAGGCGACACATATCTGCATGCTAATTAGACCTGTGTCAAGCTTAGTCTGCAGGGTTGTGTTGATGGCTAGGAATGCGCTTGTAACTCTGCTGAGAGATTGTTTCTGCATAAATTATCAGCTTTGTCCTACTGATCATTTTCTGCAAACAAACATGAAATGTAAGATCAAAAGGCAATTCTGAAATTAAAATTATTGATTGATAAAGCCTAGATTTCAGAATCTAATTAGAGGAGGCACAAACAAAAGCTGATATTATTACAGATTGTGCCTGAGCTAGCAGCCAGATTGTGCAAGGCTTGTAATTTATCTTTGTTTATGCAGCCAGGATATTAAAAATGTAATTAAAATGGTAAAATGATCTGATCAGAAATAGCCACCTAGTGGCAAGTATATTATTTTAAATGGGTTATAAAAACATTGATCTGTGCAAATAAAAGGTTTTTTTCATGACAAACATAGCAGCTCATTGAAATTTGCTGAGCAATTTGTCTTTTGCTAATAAGTTGTCTTTTGTGTTTTGTTCCATAGATAAGCAGCATCATTTATAACCCTCATTTGCACACTAATAAACATTCTGTTATTACAGGTGGTGTTGGAAACATATTTCATAAATTATGGCATACGAAAATGGAAGAAAACAATAAACCCTTTTCTAGACACGCACTATATACGTTTTGTAAAATTAGAATATTCATCTGACAGCAGCAGAAAAAGTTGCTTATTAAATCACTCTATTGCTCTATTTAAACTGTGAAATGGTAGAAACATTGTCAATATGCAATTCAGCTTCTTGCCTATTTTGCCTACTTAAAAATGCTATACAAAACACAGAGGGCTTAATTTACTAAATTTCATGGCTATAAAGAGGTCTTTGTGACTTAAACATTTTTGCCCTCATTTAGTACCTTTCTAGAGTTGCCAAGTGGATTAAGCATTAAAAGAACAGACTGTCTAATTGCCCACAGTATAGAAATGAGTTTTGAAATTTCTCTGCAATCATGAGCTATGGACAGTGAAATGGCCAAAGGAAGTTCAGTCATATGTTAATGAAGTTAGATTACAGTTTTTCAAGATTTCAGTTTTTCAAGAAAATATATTCAGAAGCTTGTAAGTTCATGAACAGGCTTAACTCATGTATTTCTTCTTATTTCAGATTTCTACATGAAACCGCTATGGAAATGCTCAATTCCTTTTAAAGAAATTCACAATTTAGGGTCCTGTCAACAGCTCTGGGGTCTTTTGTTAGGTGCACTTAAAATGCCAGATTAAATATTAATAAGTGGTTAGAGTTGTGCTATTTTGCAAGCCCTGAAACCCTATTAGTAAATCATGATCTGGTGACTGATGCAAGAAATTTCAAGGCACCAACAGTGCAGATTGCCCATCAATCTGATGGATCACTAATTTTTACTAAATCAGGCCCTTGGACTTTTAGCTGTAAGCAGATGTATGTTTCATTGTGACGGGAAAAGCAGTCCAAATAACAGAGCAATTTTCTGCACTGAATGTGTATCGTAACAGGCAGAGTTGTTTTGCATAATCAGTAAGTTATTTGAATACAAGTGTTCATTTAACTGGCTGTGCATGACTGACGCTGTTCTTGAAAAAATAAAACCCACATTTTGAGCTGGAAGAGAAAGTTGCATTGTTTTCATAGAGTAGAACTAGGACTTCAAAACAGTGTGGTACACGTCCAGAAGGATGCTGAAGAGGAATGCCTAGGCAAAAGCAGACACCTATTCTCACCCATCCTAAGGAGCTTTATCACTTCAATATGCTTCATTGACCACTGACAGTAAGTCATACATGCACGGATGAGGAAATATCAGGAAGGATCCTGCAGGATCAGGCAAAGGAAAATGGAACCCAAAAGAAGGGGTGGGAAACAATCTGGGTAAAAATACTGGAAATATTATTAGATTATAAACTACTGATGTAGAGAGGACATATTCATCCTGACATATGGCACACTTAGATACATTGCTGAGTTGCAGCCTTCCTAACCTCTTTAGAAAAAAGAAACCACCTCTGAAGCCAAATCACTCACTCTTTATTGGCAATCTTTATGTCATATAGATGAATCTTGACTTCTAGTTCCTTATAATACAGATTTAAGCAACTGACTTAGGTATTTATTAATTATGAAGAGCTTTATGTGTGCAGATACTAGAATAGCATATATTGCCTTCCAATTCATATCTGTCCTTTTTGCTTTCATATCTCCTCTCTCTCTCACTTTTTAGCAGCCTGCTTATATTCATTTGGAACTCAGCATTAGAAAGAGACCTCTCCATATCTTCTCTGCCACTGCTGCTTGACCGACACTGAGTAGTACAGGTCCGAAAGACTGATAAGTCCTGCATATATCTGTATCTTTTGCAGGTCACCCTCTTTAAACACATACACTGCTTAAAAGAAATCCAAATCTTAATCTAAAATAAATTGCAATTAATAAATTCAAGTTTTATTCTTTAGATTAAGTCTACAGTTAAAAGTCTTTACAACTAATATATTGAAATCACAACACATTGTATATGGTTTAGAAAAATAAATACAGTGTACAATAATTCAAGGCTTTCCCAAGCTGATGGAAAGCCTAAGAAAGAGAGACAAAGTAGTGTTATGTTTGCTCTGGTGGCCATTTTTACTATTTTCAAATAGTAAAGAATTTCTTTTATTTAAAGAAATCTATCCAAATCAATAGGTCTTCTGGTATTGACATTGTGAAGTAATATGCAGCAGCACCAACCATTCTGAAACATTCCAGTGGGCTTTTAATGTGAATGAGAGTCTGTTGGGAGCAGCCTCCCTGACTGAGGCACATGGAGGGTGTTCTAATTTCCACTAAGCCCTGATCAATGGGAATTTATTACCACTTAGACAAATAGAAAGCCAGACTGCAAAACTGAACTGCCTTGAATGTACAGCCCACATCAGAAAGATACATAAACATTAAAAGTAAAGCAAAGTAGTAAAACAATATGTGGATGTCTTTTTAGATCTCCTTTTCCACAAAGCCAATGCTTTGCTACTACATCCTGTGAAAATACAAATGCTGACAGAAGAAAGCTTACACGTACTTAATGGCGTTCCAGAGTAATGTACGTATCATTGTTTCTGAACTGTAGTTCCTATTGTGCTCTGTGTCGTGCTCATGTGTTTACCAAATGTCAGAAACCTCCTTTACAGGCTATTAATACTATTGTGGTCCCTCCAACATGCACACAAATACACCCACTCCTCTCACCACACACACTTTCTCACTGTCCATCAATATGCTGCAAAGTCTGTGTTTCATTACCATATCATATGGAGTATTGATTCCTGTTCCAAGCTAAATAATGTTGTTTTTTAAAAGATCTTTTACCCTTTAAGTGGGGTTTGCTAACTGAACCGCAGACTGCTAACAAAGATGTATTATAGTACTTGATACCATATATACTTTGGCAAATGCCAAAACCAGTAACTTAGGCAGAAATTTCAATACTTAATTCAAGTTTTACAAACAGGAAAATTGTGCACAATATCCAGTTACATACATTCCATGTTAAAAAGGGAAACATTCCTAATAGACCTTTCAACATAATAAGATTCAGGCCTAAGCAGTAAAGAAAATGATTACCAGTTTTATTAGGCTTCAACTAGTTTCCATACCAGATCTAAAAAGTCACCTTGCACCTATATAAAGAGGATTATTTATGTATTTATCTGTACATGTGTCCTCATCAGCCACTGTATACAATCATTTCATGGCATTCAGATTCAGCACAAAAACATCAAGGCCTAAGTACAAATATTATTACTATAATGGGTTTTCATTTCTAGAGGTCATCAGGGGAAGGGATTAATTTTGCTTGCTTTATTGTACACACAGAACAGCACACAGGGTCATATTACAATGCCTTTATCTGGAAAATCACATTCAGCTGTAATGAGAAAGCCTCTTCTTAAAACAATTTTACAATTTTGGGTGTATTAGCTGTATTTTATTTCATTTGTATTTTGCTTTCCTTTATGCACATTTATTTCAGATATCATTAATTGATTGTTAGTGATATTTACAAAAATGATTATAGGTCTCTTTTCAGTTTGTTGAGAACTCTTTTCCTTTTTAAAACTCCTTTTATCAGTAGTGATATGAAAACATTCTGTGTCTCTAGGTTGCTACAGAAATGTTTTGAAAATTTTATAGAAAACTAAGATCTGTTTACCTTGACAAAAGTACTCTAAATAGATTGCATTTCCTTACAGTTTCTATATATCATACAGAAAACAGTCTTTGGCCAGTAATTTACAAAAACTTTATTTTCCCCTTGCTTTCTCAGAGAACATCTTAATAAGAGGTATTATTTAAGTGAGACAAGAGCATTCTCATTCATGCTGTATGAAATCGGTATTCTGCTGCACAAGAAACTTCATTTTTGCTCACATCAGATGATGTTGTGGAGCAGATTTTTTAAAGGCAAGGTCAGAGGTAGCAGGAAACAAGACCAAAAGGTCATCTCATGCAACGTCCAGATATAAACAGCCGTAAACAGTATCCATTTAATGCATATGGAATTAACAGTCACATTTTAGCCAGGAACAGATGATATTTTTAGTCCATTTTCAACCAGTTTCAAAACTGTGTGAGCGAAAGTCCAACAGAGCCAGGATGGGCTGCAGACTCCTGATAGGACAAGACAAGCTTAGAAAAAGAGAAAATAAATTTTTAAATAAAATATGGAGAAAAGTGAGATGAGAAACAAAATCAAAAACTGAGTAGAACCATTGAAAGAAGACACAAATACTGGAACCAAAATGAAGAAAAGGGAAAATTTAATGCCTATAGCATTTCCTATATGTCTTACAGAGATTATTCACTTGCATGGGCAAAACTTGTCCTTCTTTTACTATGGCTGTTAAAACGTAGATTTTGCTCAAGCTAGAAAACTTTTTTCCCCTAGGTTTCCTCAACAGGGATAAAAGAAGTAGACTTTAGACTACTGGGAAAATAGATGGACCAACCTGGAGAAGTTCCAAGAATATTCCCAGTCTTAGCATTAATATTCTTTTAATATATTTTATCTTGGAAAAGAAGCAGAGAAGCAACAGTGTCTAGAAATGTCATGATTCCAGAGGCCAGAACCATCCATAAACCTTACAAAAGCACTGGAGAACAGCACAGAGCAACGGAACCGTAGGCAAGATAAAGCACATGCTTCCTTTCCCTAATGCACACTCTTTCTGGCTTTGCAGATTAGCAAGGAACTCATTGTCCCAGACACTGTCATTTTGGAGCACTGAAGACAATTCTTGGCACTTGAGGAATACATATGGAAGACACTGGAATCACAAGCACAACTGAAGGAATGATGTGTCCTTTCCCATTCTAGCAAGGATGTCTCAGGGACTCTTATTGACTCTTATGCATTGAGACAATTTCTTGGTCTGGCAAAGTTCCATTAAACATGCAACATTTTTTTGCCATAACAAAATTCTTATTGCTGTGTCAGACTGTGCATTGTGTAAGAGGCACACAAACAAGTGCCTCAGGAGTACCTGCTTCCAGTCATAACTATAGTTTATTCAGAACTTGAAGCCTACATATTTGTCACTACCTTTTTTCAGAAAGCATGTATAATGGAAGTACAGTCTGTTGTAGACCAGTGTAGGTTTCAGACTATAAAGGTTTTGTATGTTCCCGAGCAACATATGCATAGGAAGGAAAAGATGATAAATAATTGCATTCTACATTCATGTAAAACAATATGAAAGGCCCAAATTCTGACTAAACTTGCATAGATTAAATCCTACCTTTAAAATAAATTGTATGAATCCATTGTAAAGAACCTTATGAATAGTCCCTTGCTTCTCCAAATAGACATAACTAACATCAAGAGAAGAAAAAACACTGATACACTAGAAAGAATTAATAAAAGTACCTTTATTGCAGAATATACAATTTTCTTTACTGGAGATTTTATACACAGTAACACACACATGCATAGAGAGAGGTTTTATATGACCCTTACCTTTCCTATTGCTTAAAAAGGTCTTTCAATTCAAGACAAATATATGAATAAGTAAAAATCAAAAACATGTAGGATGCTAGTTGAATCAGAAAAAGAAATACAACACAAAGATGTGGAGTTAAGTCCAGAGTTTTTAGGGATTTTTAATATTTGTCTTCAAATATATTGTTTTTCCAAACCGAAGGGATATGGATCCCAGCCTTCTGGGTATTCAAAAGTACCATTTCAAATTTAAAAGGTCTGATCCCATTTGACCCTGTATCTTAGAGTACAACAGCACATTGGCACTGGTCCTCAGCCTCACACTAAGATCCCAAACACCATCATATTAAGTCACAGAAGATGATTCCAGTGGGCTGGAGGCTACTGGTTCCCCAGCTGCTGATTCATTTAAGCCAGGGCCTTACTCTTCCCTCTTAGTTACTGTTCTTGGATCAGTTAGTGGAATTCTACACTAATTTGGATTGGAAGGGACATTCTGATGAAGAATTTCTTAGGATCAAAACACAGCCTTATGCAAGGAAGTCAATACAGAGCAAGGCTGTGAGAACACAGGAAAACCCAGCACCCCAAACTTGCTGATTTAGACATTGTGAGTACTGGGAAAGAGACATAAAGGCAAATTGATACAGTCCCACACTTTTATGATTTAACTCTTGTATCCTCCAGAACACGGTGGCTGCACTCAAAGTTTCTGCTCAAGATTTTTGCTTGCCCAGGCTAACTCCTGATCTACCAGGAGTTATATGGCACCCGAAGACTGGCTGGCACAGGCCCAGTCAGACTGAGGAACACACTTATACTTGAACAGTAGAAAGGGTAATATTCCAGAGCTAGGGAATGTTCCTAGTCTCTGTTTAATTTTAGGGTATACATTTAGACTGTAAGTCTTTCCATTAATGAAAGCGAGCTTTGAAGAAGGTCCTTAGAGGGCCAGTGGCATTTGAAGGATTGGAGAGGGATACAATCAATTTAAATATGCATTTGCAAATTTACAAAATATTATAAACATGTAAGTTAGTGCATCTATCTTCATCAGACTCTAAAGCTGTAAATACCAGATGTCATTTATAGATTAAATGATTTTCCTAAATCTAATTTTATATTAATACAAACCATTTGTCAATTCAACATGAAGCTTCTATTTTAAACATTCAAAAGTCATGGCATGCAAATGTTAGGGTTATCCCAGTGATTCATTGCACAAAGTGTAAATTAAGGTATAAACTGAACAGAAAAATTAGTTTGCCTGAGAGGTGTCTAAATAGATCTATAACTGACCTGCTCACAGCATTTTCACTTCTGGTGAAAAACCTCTCAAAACCCCAGTTTGAATAACCTGTCTCCTGCAGATGCAAAAACCAGCTGACAGTAAACAGAAATTCAGCATGTGCAAGAGGTCTTTCACATATGAATTCATAAGGAAAAAAACCTGCTTTTAAGAGGAAGATTTTTTTTTGTGCTTACCTTCAACAGTGTTAGTTTCCAAATCATGCAATCGTTAAACATTCTGTATCTTTATCTTCATTATCACTCAAAGACCAATCTTTTCAAAAGATCTTCAAAGTAACTGGCAAAGATAACAAGTGTGTCAACAAGTATTTAAAGAATTTGAAGGAAACCATATCATCTACAGATAAAAAGAAAGTTTTAAAAAGTAGCAAACACATGGCTGATTCCTTTTTCATCATGCTATAGGAGGGTAAGGTATCACAGAAGGTAATATCAAAAAAATTTGAACACTTGTATTTGATGCTACAGGTTTCAAATTAGAAACTTTATAATGTCATTATGTCTCTGATAAAATCTGAAAATCTAAAAATGTAATTGTTTAAGAGCAGTTTTGACAACCTGTATTTCTCAGAATTCCTAATTTTGAGCTCCAAAGAATTTTCCATATAGCTGGCAATTAAAAAAGAGCAATTCAGTTCAAAGTGACCCTTGTCATGTTCAGTCTGCATAATTGTAACTTGACTAAGGCAACTAAACTGTCAGGCAAAAGACAACGAAGGACACCTCTGTCTCTGCCCCTGAAGCCAACGTGGGCAGTCAGCTCCATGGAGACGAATCTTAAATTCAGGAACTTTCTTGGCCACCAGGATTTTCCTTCTTCACTAGTTAGCATCAACACTGCAAGAACTCACTTTTCTCAGATTCTTGACTTAGAAACCAGCCTAGGCTCTTTTTTTTCATTTTTAAGATGAAGGACCTTTTTATGTACATGTGACTACAGGCTAGTTAGAATGCCAGCAACATTCTCCCAAGATAGGATTAATCGGTTTTAGCATACAGTGGCAGAAGAATTCTTCTATTATGGCACTTCCTTGTCTTGAATAAGGCATTCTAGTGAGCAAAATTCATGTTTTCTCAGTTTTCAATTATGGCAGAAGAAGAAGACAATATAGTTAAAAGTAAAGACAGGATGAAAGGCAGAGCAGATGGAGTAACCCTGATAAACATCCATGAGAGAGACCCTCTGAGCTAAGTCTTGACTGCAATACACTTGGAGTTATGAAAAAATTATGCATTTCTTTGTTTTTGTGTACTTGGAAACATTTTCATTAATAATTTTATTATTTGATGGCAGGTATCAAAGTGTCACTGACATTTGGAGCTAAACCTTTTCTATTTGTCCTGGAGTTTGATGAAAAAATCGTGTCTACAGATCAATAGAACGAATACTATTTTTCAAAATAAATGTATTTTGCATCCTTTTTAGTATTAGCATATTACAACATTTGGCATACTTACAGGGGGCTTAGATGTCAGTAATGCATGCATCCAAGACTTAGGATATTCTGTTTACTTTTTAAAATATTAAGCAAAGCATAACCAGATTTTTGTGGCATAGATATTTATCCAGTGGGATCTCTCCATAGGTCAAAATATGCAAAAATCTCTCAAATCAAAACCTGAAACATAAAATCAAGAGACAGGAGAGGCATCTAAATATTTCTGCCTTGAAGAAGGAATGTATTGTATCACATACCCTCATATATGATCTATTCACTGCATATAAAAACCCTTTGATATTCAAAATATCCATATGAAAATACAAAGGATTTAAAATGTTATATACAACAGAAGATGCCAATATGAAATGAAGGTCTCAACCAGCACCTGCTTTAAAGAAATATATAAATACCTTTATATTTTCAATCATAAAAATATCAGCACAGGAGATAATAAAATCTCATTAATGTACAATGCTTTGTATTGCATCTCAAATGACTTTCACAGCAAGAAACTTGCCCTATTCCTATCCAAGAATATGTGGTAATATTAAGCAGAAGGAAGTATAAAATCAGATAATTTCTACCACATCATTACATAATTTATTCTCAGTTATACCTTGAGAAAGATTTTAAATATTCAATTAAGATGCAGCTGAATTTTTCCAAAGATTATTTCAGTTCTTATCACCTTTGGATGCCTGTTCAAAATGCTTACTGCTAAGGCTTAAATGTATCCTCCCATATTGTCACACTGACTGTAGGGTAAATGAGTCTATGATGATTTCTCCCTCCAAGGCTCAGAATATTAAATTAAAATCTAAAAGAAACAACAACATTGTTTTCATATAACCAGGGGCCTCTCCAAACATAAAATACATTTGCATAGTTCCAGACTCACTGAGGAGGAAGTAAGTTGACTTATTCACATAAAAGCTGCAGTGATGTGTTCTTATACTCGGTCAAGCTACAAATCTGAAAATTTGCCTAAAGCCAAATTGGATTTTATCTATCCATAGCATTAATATAAAACAAATCTACATAGCTTTTTATCGATATCACAGTCTGTTTGCCTGACTTCTAAATTTAAACAATATTATTCTGACAGCACATGGCAGATTTTTTGTTTCATGCTTCATCTATTGCTTAAGTATAATATATTCTGTGGACTTCTTACCTTTTAGAGTGATACCTGCTTCCAATTAACAGCATTTCAACGCAAAATTTCTCCAGAGTAGCTCAACAGTGTTGATCCAATCCTTAAGTCATGACTTAAGTATGTATTTCAATGTAGGGCTTTCTCTTTTTTTTTTACGGAGTAAGGACTGCAAAGTGTTAGGGGTTCATTTGGAAATATTAATAGCTAGCAGTTCTCTTGTTCATTAGAAAATGCTTTCCTTTTAAAGTTTACTCCATAAATTATGTGAATCCTTCTCTACCATGGCCAATGAATTAGAACCATATTCTAACATTGCATCATCTATATAGCTGTAAAATAGATTTAATACAATCAAGAATAAATCATTGACAAATAAATTCAATAAACATGGTCTGAAGACTGAGTCTTGGCGGACATCACAGTCCATTTCAGCCAAGCCAGATTCCTTGCCCTGTACAACAAATCTGTGTGCTCTTCTTGTTAAACAGTCATGAATCTGAGCTAAGTGACTTATCCTCAAGAGCATCATAGCATTATCTCCTCTAATCAGCATTCTAGAGTCAATCAAATCAAATGCTTCTGCGAAAATTACAAAATACAGTGCCAATTCTTTGATTCTATCCAATGCCTGGTCACTGGAAATATTATTATTAAAGTGCCAGATGCCAAAAACTACTTCTGGCTCACACAGGAAAAAACGAAAGTTGCAGATCTAAAGATGGGTTGAAATTCTGCCAATTAAAGGGTCAGGAAGAGAAAAAACTAGGATATTTTTATTCTTATCTACTGAGGACCAAATAAAATTAAATGAAATTATTGAAAATCACCTCAGACACAGCCTTTGGGGAGTTGATCACAACATTAAATATCACCCAGTGTAAGGTGAAATTCTTTGCCTTTAGGTAAAATGAGTTCACTCTTTGTTTTTCAGAAAGTATTTCAACATTCCTGATTGTCCTAAACAAGAAAGAATATAAGTTCTCTTAAGACCTACCAGTTTTGGTTTTTTTTTGCCATTATCCTACTACTGAAAGGGTGAAGGCATTGCCTTTATCCTTCTGTGTGGCTGAAATCACAATCAGATGTTTCTAGCTGGCCAAATAGGAAAAAAGGAAGGTACTTTTTTTCTCTTATTCTGCACTGTAGGGACTAGGCAGACTTTAGCTATAACTAAGATATTTCCAAGTAAAATTTTATAGCATTTTTTATTTTCTCCTGAGTTGCAGTTTAGAATTTTTTTTATGGCAAATTAAACTATCTCACCTAGAAAATAATCACTTGAAATCATCCTTACTTCAGGGTATTATGTGTACAATTATTCAATTAAAGATAAAATGGTCATAGGGTTGGCAATTCCTAAAGTTGAAAGGCCTGAAAAAAGAATCCATATGCTACAGTATCCAGAAGTTATGAAATATAATATTTATGTGTTGTTACATAAGGAGGTTTCAGTAATTTTATTTTTTAAAGAAGTATAATGCAGAATCTACTTGCATTAAAATCCATCACTGAGAATGGAAGCTTATTCTGTCCCTTCAGAGTATTTCAGTGATGCACTTTTAAAATTCCTTTTGTTTTATATTTGGAAATCTCATTAAATTCCCCTACCATGAAAGTAACCAAAACTGTAGTCAAGTTCATTATTCTTTAAAAAAAGTGCACATTTTAAAATTTATTTTTTTTAAGAAACAATGACTGTGCCAAGATATCTGCAAACGACAGCAAATTTTACCTGAAAGCAGAACATTCCCATTTAGCTGAAAGGCCCTGGAAATCTGTGCATTACTTCCAAAGGATCCACCAAAGAGTAACTAAGAAATTAAGCTGTAGAAAATAAGCTGTGACCCTTATATGTGACTGCAAAATATAGCAAATTTTTGCAGTTCTATTCCATTAAGAAGGGAGGGTAGAAGTCAGGCATGATATCTTAATGGCTTATATGGTAATAGACATATAGACATTTAGGGAAATAAATTGTGCCTATCTTACCAAAAGACTGAAAATTAAAAGAGTTTTCAGCTTCACTTATTTAGAGGTTTGCTGTTTAAAGAAAGACTTAGCAAATAAAAAGAATGTCAAATTTTTTACTGTAAAGTTACTTTCTTCTTCTGTCTCATTTTGAATCCTTCCTCATGCACACCTGACATTTTATCATTAAGTACAAAGCTTTTTCATTCATTGTATATGGGAGTTGAGCACCTTGATCAGTATTGTGAATTCCTCTCCTAGACCAGTGCATGTAACTTCTAGTAAGCAAAATCTTTCTTCCTTTTAGTTAGACTTTAGCAGCAGAGCATGGCTGGGGTGTGGGAGCATCTCTTAGCTCTCAGACTGTATGATCTGTATTACATCCTATTTTAGGATGAGATGTGGGAACACAACACTGCAAACTTTCCCCTTCTCTCTGGTTTTGTGTAAAAGAAAATAGGGAGATTAGGCTGGATGGAAAATACCAAGAGTTACCCAGTCTGAACAACAGGTCACCAGAAGCCAAGGCAAATTTTTGGCCTTAGTATTTTTAACTCCTTATTCTGTTTTTGTAATATCCAGCCTTACAACTGGAAACAGAGGCTAAATAATAGGGTTCTTACATGTGAAAATGTTTGTTTCATCGTATTAATGTTATAGTTAAAAATATTCAGAGTCAATATCTCATGTTCTAGACTAAAACCACATTATTTCAGGAATCTGATCTCTAAGAAGCAAACTGAAAATAAATGTAACATGTATTGATGAATTTTAAATTGGGAAATGGCAATGTCTGCCTGGGAGCTTATCTGATTTAAAGGCCCTACAGCAGAAAGTCATGATAACTTTTTGCAGAATGGCTTAGTGCAAAATCTGTATTCACATAACTGAACAAGACTGACAATTTATCAATGGTTCTACAAGATACTGCATAACGCGAGTTTAAGCTTAGCTGAAGTTAAGAAATTATCTGACTAATGATGAAATTCATAGCCTTTGTTAAAATTTGGTTTTCTTTAGATGTATATCTTGGAAAGAAAATATAATACTTTTCAATAGTGTGAACTTTTGGACCTTAGATACTTTGCTAACACCTACTGTTTTGGAGAAGGGTGGTCTTGGATTTACCACTAAATTTAGAGTTTTGTCATGGAAGTGAAATGCAGTATTCTGCAGTCACAGTTTCTGTGTTTTATATTTCTAAGTCCACTGAACTGAAATATATATTTTACCACATCAGCAAAAGAAAACATTTGGAATTGACTGAATGCAGTACAAAATATTACTATTATTTTTATAATGTATATTTTCAGCCAGATACCATCCACAGATCTGAATCTGCAGCTGAAAATACCTTATGAGAAAGCACAAAATGGATTTTTAAGGTTATAAAGTAATGCATTCCACATATCTGAGGCTCAGATAGAGCTTTTTTTTTTTTTTCCCTTTCAGATAATGATCACCAGTACAATGTTCTGTCCATAAAAATCTGTTAAAAATTTACCAGGCTATGATATTCATTATCATAGCCTTTCAATAGAAAGCTCAAATGTTAAAATGCAGCTAGATGCGTACTGGTAATATATCACTCCATTCTAGTAAGCACATATATTTTATTTTTTTCTTAGATTAGTTTCATCTTGTAAATTACAAATTGGATTAGGGAGTTTGATATGATTGGAAAACAGATTGACAGTCTATTTAGCATTTTTATTAGTCGTGTAGATTATCTATAGGCTATAGATGACCTCAGTCAACTTAACATTCTTTAGGCAGCCAGACACAAGGCAACATCAGCCAATCATAAAAACATGTAGTTGATTATTAGGTCTCAAGATGTGTCAAATCAATACACTGCATCACCTTAAAGGATGGATATAAGAAGGCATCTACATCTTTTGTAACTTAGGAAGCTGAAGAAAAAATGCTAAAATAAAAACCACAGTTTACATAAGTTCTCTTTTACACAGATAGGGATATTATTGTCATTTCAGATTTTTTGTATAATTATAAATTTTTTCACCCTTTGAATCTCTTTGAAGCCCAAAGAAATATAGGTCATAAATATATTAAATAAAAACTTAAAAGGATCAAACTGTTTCTACCATCTCTTTGTCTCTACTATATTTGTATCCAGCACTAAGTGGTCTCTTCTGCTTCTGATTGAAACAAGAAATGGTTTAATATAACCAACGTACAGTAATACATCAAAGAACTGTTTGTAATCACGCTTAACTGATGCCATTGCACTTTGTGATCTAAAATTTAAAGGAAAAATATGTAGCATGGAGATTGTGGTTATGCTGTACTTGCACTATTTGAGTACTGCACCCACATCAGTAGTGACATAAGGAGGGAATAATTCTTCAAAATTATTCCTTTTCTGCAATTCCTTGGTTTCTGGGTACTTACTTATCTATGTCTGACCTTTAGCACTACTTAGCTATCAACCTCACCCTATTATCTGCCTACCTTCCTATCCTATTTACCTTATTTAGGAAAACAGGCAACCAGGACTCTCAATTCTAATTCTCTCTAATTAGCTCAAGCAAAGTAGAAAGAGTAAAGTGTCATTAGCTTCCATGAATCTGGACCCATGCCTAAGGAAGTTAATCAGAGGTAGAATCTACTTACTGTTGTGAAGCAGCATAATGGTGTTAAGCCTATCTCTTTCAGTTACCAAGACAGAGTGAAGGGACACCAATTTTTCTTTTAGATCACCTTACAGCAAAACTTAATCTTTGCATGTTATGGCTATATCTACAGACTGGATCTCACTTCCACTGTATATTTCCTATGAATGAACTGCAACCTTGAAGCTGCAATAAAGATGAAAAAAATACACATCTGTTCCATAGTCATGATCATAATAGGAAAGGCTGCTCTATCACACCTTTAATATAATGAATTTAGTTTTAGGTGGTTTGTCAGATGTTTCAATGATTTTATGTCAATTTTTCCATTTAACTTATCAGAAGATATTTTTCTGACTTCAATAACATTTTTCACTTTGAAAATTAAAATAGATTCGGAGGATAAAATTGTGAACAGTATATTCAGAACAGCAGTAGATAACTTTATCTTAACAGATAAGATTTGGGAGTGTGCACAAAGTTTTGTTCTGCTCAAGTTACTTGAGTGAGAAAATATTTGCCTGATACATCTACATATATCTATATTGATTCATCAGATAGATATTTTTCTCCTGAAGTGAGAGAACATACAAAGTCACCTGGAATATCTATCATCTATCTATCTATGTATCTATGTATCTATGTATCTATGTATGTATGTATCTATCTATCTATCTATCATCTATCTATCTATCTATCTATCTATCTATCTATCTATCTATCCAAATGCAGTAATACTTCAACCATTGACACAGGTTAAAAACTGGCCACATCTTTCTTTACAAGGACTTTATTCAGGAAGTAATCTTTTGAAAATGTTTCTTCTTGTCAAAACACAGCTTTATCTAATTTTCTTCCTTCTTAGTGGATTCTCACTAGCAGATGGAAGAAAACCTAATATCCAGAAATGTTTTTAATACCTGTGCACTGAAAAATTTTAGAAACTGAAGTAACAGCATGCTAAATAGCCCAGTAAGAAAGTCTTGGAAATTGTTTGTTTTATGGAACACTACCTGAACTACAAGACATGAGCAAAATGTTTTTCTGCTTTATACTTCAAAAAGCCCATGCAAGTCAACTTCAATGTTTTTCTTCTTGTTTGCTATATAGATTCTCAAACCAAAATATTCTGCTATTTCTAACAAACTAACTGCTATTTTGCATAGAAATACATGTTACAGCAAAAGATGATGTTCAAGAACTTTCTTCTTCATCCTGCTTAATTAAGTCCCGTAACTCCTAATTAACAGTTCCTAAAGCTTTAGTTTGCCTAAGATAGTAAGCCATAGAATATTAAGGGTAAAAGGTGCTATGCAAATTTAATGGATGGTTACAAATGAGTTGCCAAGGGATTAGCCCAAGAACAACTAAATACATTTAGGAAGGGTTTGCGGTAGTTTTCAATACAGAAAGATCCAAATAATCTTAACTGACTAAAATCTGAAAATCAAGCAAAAATGACCTTTACAGTCTTTACACCTGGCTCTTACTAATGTGTATCCCTTCCTTCTCCCCTCTCACCAAATGTGCTGGAAAAACAAACACATATGTCATAATTAACTAGATTTACAAGTGTGAGTTTTAACTTCTGCAACCTTTACTGAATCTTGCTGCTTGATCTACTCTGTCCAAGGCTGAAGAAAAGCCAGATATAAGGGTTTAGAACATTCTTTCTTCTGGCAAATGCAGATTTCTGCTAACCTGCCAGGCTTTCACTTGTCACAAGTCTTAAGGTAATTTCTCTTTGCTCCCTGAACCCAGAAGTACATAGGGATATATGTATACACAGAAAAAGATTTTTTCAGCATGATCCAGGAGACCCTGCTACCATGTAGAGTTGGGCAGTTAATTGGCAGTGTCCCAGCATAGCTTTCCAGTGTCCTACAGAAATGCACTGAAATATATAGCATAGCAGCTACAGTCCAGTGCACAGATCTAAGGGGCTCCATACTTCTGGAAACATCTTACTGTGTTGAAGATCACTCCAATTATTTAATTACCAGTAAATTTCCTAAAACTAATCCCTGGATCACCATATGATTATTTGTAACATTTCATGTTGTTTGTTTGTTTATTTGTTTGTTTTTTCTTTCCTGAACTTAAGGTCTCCTGATTAATGTTCTGTCGAATATCAGAATTAGTGCTCTGGATTCAGGCTTCCTTATGCACCATTTTATAAAAGATATTATATGAATGGCCTCATTCATAAGAGCACCTAAATTCCACGCCAAATTGTTCTGCTACTTTTCATTTTTCTTCTCCATCAGACTCCTTCATGATGCTTCACATTCAGTGACTTTTGCATTTGAATATAGATATGTTGCCTTAATACACTACCACAAAATACTTTATTGTACTTAGAGGTAAACACATAACTTTTGATGACCTATGTAAAATTCATACTATCCTTATCCCATTCCTCCTTCATCCTCAAGTGCCACAGATTACAAAAGTCAATTAGTCGAGGACTGAGACTATCTTGGCCTGATCGGTGTTTTGTTAGACAGCTTATTTTCTATGGTAAACTCCTAGCTTAGCTTTCTTCTTCCAGCAATTTGTTTTCTGGACACTGACCCCAGTTTATTTATATATTTATTTTTAGTAAGAAAACCACAATAAGGTCTCCCCAAAGCCCTCTCTTCTGCAGGCTAAACAACCTCAACTCAGCCTTTCTTCATAGGAGTAGTGTTCCAGCACTCTGATCTTTTTTGTGTCCTTCCTCTGGATCGCTCTGTGAGATCAATGTCTTTGCACTGGGAGGCCCAGAGCTGGACAGCTATTCCAGGTGGGATCTCATTAGAGTGGTGGAGGAGAGTCACCTCCTTCAGCCTGCTGGCCACTCTTCTCTTTTTGCACCTGAGGAAATGGTTGACTTTCTGGGCTGCAAGTACACACTGCTGGCTCATGCCCAATTTTTCATCCACCATTTTTCCCAAAGTCTTCTCTGCAGGACTGCACTCAATTTATTCATCCCTCAGTTCTTCCTGGTAATTCAGATTGTCTGAATCCAGGTGAAAGACCTTGCACTTGGCTTTGCTGAACTTCCCAAAGTTCACCTGGGCCCACTTCTGAAGCCTGTCAAGGTACCTCTTGATGGCATTCTCCCCTAAGCATATCAAATGTACCACTTAGATTGGTGTCACCCATAAACTGAAACATCTGAAAATAATGGTACAGTAGGATTAACGCTGAGAAAAGATCTCTTCTTGAAGATATTGCATGACCTAAGATGAATGCTGTCAGGAAGAAATAAACTGTTTTATCACTCTGTCCTTATCATTCACAGTCTGTCCCATATGCCCCTGGGAGCCCTGAAGACCCACACATTTCCACACATACCTCCTGTTTCTTTCATACTTAAGCAATACAGTATTTGCTTTTTAGTCTCTGGATATGTTTTTTTTTTTTTTTTCTTTTTTTGTCTTCTTATTCTCTTATTCTATTTTAAATGTTTGTCTGACAGAATTTATGATTCTTTCTACATGGAAAGATAGGATTTAACAGCCTGACTCAAGTCATTTGCAGATTTTGCCATTCACAGACACTGACTTCTGTCTTACATTTCTGCTGTAGTTAGTTATGCTCTCCATAATTCTGTTATAACACAGTCAACATATGTCTATCCCGAATCAAAATTTAATTTCTCCCATGTTTGATATTAGGGTCACTTTGACTAGTTATTCTATTAAGAGAAACAACAAAAGTCAATGAAAAATCCTTTCCCAAATTTGATGTCACAGTACTTGTTTTCTGTTTGAGTCTTATTCCTGCAATTTTGAAATAATTTATATTGTGGTCACTTCTGTTTAGTGGCCCCAATGTTTTTGAACAACTCCTGTATATTACCACTTCCAATGTAGTTCTCCTGCATGCTTTTAGAATTCAGAATCCTTGAAAGAAATGGTTTAAAGGACACACACCCTTAAATGTGACTTGATAAGGCAGTGCACTGGTTTAAGAGAATCAGACTATTATTACTGTTTAAATATCAGAAATTGTGATTAACAGTAATAGCAAATTAGTAACATCTTTGATCTTTTTTGCTAAGCACTCAATATTTTTTCCTAACCCTAAAGTCAGTAATGCAATACAACTTACAGACTTTTTTTTTAGTGAACTAACCTTTAAATATACAGGTTTTAATCATCAGAACCCCCTTCATTGACACCTTTCCTCGACGTGTATTTTATGGGAAGAAGACTCTCTCCTCTTCCTGACTTCTGTCAACTACACAGCATAATTTGTTCTTTTGCTGCCATGATGTTTCAGCAATCATTGTAATTCATAATAGATATTATGTATGTCATCCTCTGTTGCTTGATTGTTTTCCACTATACTATGTTTCAACTCACCTTTTTCTCCCAATTTGTTGTCCATACTGAAAGCAATAAGTAAAGCTTTCACCCCTAACTTTGAAGTATTTTGCCTGGTTCTGGGTTGGAACCCACATTTTACACACGTGTAATTCGTAGTACTGCCTTAATTTTAATAACAAAGCTCTGGTCTCTTTAGCCTTGATCATAAAAATCACACCTGCATCAGTCTCTAATAGTATCTTCCTTTGGCAAAAGGGAATACTTTAGAATCTTCCTAATACTTTGCATACTTTTAAATTCATTTTTATGGTTTTCATGCAAAGGCAAACCCAAGCTTTTATTAGTGGAAGCTATTCTTTCAGTATATATTATGATATGCTTATAAGGAGATAAATTTATAATCTGCAAAAAATAGCTGTCATTACTATTCCAAAGTAACCATAAGGAATGCTAAAGTGGATTAAGGAGTTTCTTCAAATTAAAAAAGAAATTTAGTATTAGTTGCTTTGTGGCTAGACTCAAAAGTATTCTGGGATGCAAGTATTATGGCTCAAGAACAAGATGCATTGTAATGTGTTATTCAGTGTAAGATCCCTTTTTCTGATTTTTAACATTTGAAATGCTGTGTTTGGCTGATAGACACACTGTAAAGACCAAGTTTCTTCAGATAGGCAGAGGCCAAAATTCTCCATGAGTTGCTACAGACATTATAAAATTTCTCAAGCAGCTGCTTTGTTTCTGACTCTCTGATACTTTATCTTATTGTTGGTTTTTTAAATGTAAATAATTTCTGAGCATACTCACAATTCAGTGTGGGAAAATAAGCAAGTACAGGTTCTGATTTAGGAAGGATACATATAGTAATGTAAGAATTTCCACCTATCATCTCACTTCACAATGAATTGAATGGACACTGCATAAGCAAGCAACGTTGTTTGAAAGTCCTATTAATATTTTAGAAGCCTTAAGAATTAATGAACTCTTATGGTGAGTGTCATCTTCCTTTCTTTTGCAGTATTGATACATATAACCACTATGATGAGGTTTTTGCTGGGAGTATTTATATGCTGAGAAGAACTTTTCAAAAGCTATCTGCAAAAAAACCTTCAGAAAGCCTCTCCCTTTTGCTTCTTTTCTTTTTTAAAAGAGGGTTGCAATATGCCTAAATGTTCTTTTAGTAAAATTGATTAAGATTTTTCTGAAAACAATGTTAATAATTTTATTATCACTTTACATCTGCAAATCTTACTAAACTGTAAGGTTTTGTTAGTTAAAATTATTTTGTTAGAAATATTTGTTATGTTAGGTACTACGAGTTACATTTTTACTATTTAGGCCTACACATTTTCATTAACACATGCTGGGGTATTTCTACTTGTTTTTAAAAATAGTGTTGATTTTTTGCTCCAGCACCATTAAAGGAAACTCGAAATCAATTTTATTCTATGTGGAAAATGTATATCCCTTGACATTTAACTTAAGACATAGCCAGTAAGTTCACATTCATGTGACAGCATAGTTCAAATTGATGAAAACAATGTATTCCTTGTGTCATTGTAAATTTGATAAAAATCTGAGCATAATAAACAAAAATGGGGAGGTGTGTTCCTGCAAGCACTAGCAAAGGTTTGCTGTTCTGTTTTTAAAGAGAATTTTTTTTTCTTCAATCAGTTAGTGGAATTTATTATTTGTACTGTATAAGTCATTATTAATGTTTCAGGTAGTAGCTGGAAAAACTCAAAGATAGACAAAATCATTTCAGAAGGAAATGAGACATGGATATTTCAGCCAGATATAACACATGTGTTATGCCAATACGCCTTATAAATTGAAATAGATTAGTAAATATGCAAAAAAAACCCAAAAAACAAACATATGCTCATTTGAAGTACTTAAGACATAGATGTATCCTAATTTTGAGATATATATTATAACTACGACCTAATTTAGGCAACAGCAACTATGGGCATTCTATGCCTTTGATGATCTTGGCCACATGAAACCACAAAACCAGACAAAACAACAAGTTACACCTGAAAAATGAAAAGGAACAATAGGAATAATTTAGCATAAAACTAGAGATTTTAATAGAAGATTGTCCCATTTTTTCAATGAGCACTATTTAAAAATTCCACCTGTAGGCCAAATCAGCCTTCTATGATCCTGGTAGGATTGACACTTGAACATTACTTTAGGATTTTGCTTAGAACAAAAGAATAAAAGCTATTTTAATCAACTCTTCTTCTTTTTAATCAGTGCAACATGCGTTTCATGAACAATTTATGGCACTCGACAAAAACATGGGACTTCTTTGAGATTTGAGAAAAACAAAAGAAAAAGGTATCCTTAAAGAGAACACCATCACTATGGATAGAAAACAGGCAGAATACGGTAGGATATGAGCAGGCATAATTGCATGCTTTGATATTTATGATGAAAGACCTGAGCTGAAAGAAAAATGACAAAAATGCTATCTTAGCCTTTTATGAAACAAAGAAAACCTGAAGGTCGTGCAATAGTAATTTTCATCATTCCTTCCAAAGCCTTGGCAAGCTTTGAAAATTCATATGTAATAGCAGCTAGCTTTTCTAAGTGAAAGTGCTTTGAAATCATCCTGGGATATACAGTATATAAAAGAAACCTTCATTTTTCAACCACAACAAAAGCAAAATTATATTACTGAATCTTAAGCTGACTATTTTAAATTATGTTGTCTTAGCTCTTGAAAAATCGTTCATTATATTATACAATTAATTTTCTTAAACTCAAAATGTTCTGCTGTATCTATTAATTTGAAAAGAAATTGCTTCTGTAAACTAGGAAAAAAAGCTTTTAAAATTTGCAATTTATTCACTAAATACAGAAAACATGTCTGGAAAAATTCACTGAAAAGCACAAAAAATGCAAGCTAAGAATACTGAATAAAAAAGGAATGTGTTCTATGAGATTTTTACAGCTGGATAGCATTCTGAATTTCATTTCAATCCGAATTCTGTTATGTACAAAATAAATGGTTATAGTTGTCCACAATCTCAACTTTAAGGAAATCTAAATTGCCTTGAAAGAAGAAGCAGATTCTTCCTATAATGTTAATTTCTCATTTCTGAATGGGAGGGATTTATTTTACTAATAAATAATTTTTTATGAGTTTCTGCAGTTGTTTGGACTATTTGGTCTTTTTTCTGTCTGTCCTTGAAACAGAGGTTGAAAAATTTTTTAAACTGTAACTTGACCTCAATGCCTACTTCCTCCAGGTAAGACTGAATCCCCAGCAGCAGGAGAAAATATGAAAGAATAAAAGAATCAGAGGAAAATTCTAATAATTTGAACTATTGCAAACTTCAGAAAAAAAGGGAGTATCTGAACTGAGAAATAAGAGGAAAAATATCCAAATGTCTGTATCCTGTATGCAATATCCCAAACATATTAAGCAACCTGCTGCCTTCCCTAGCAAATTCAAAAGAAAATGCATTACTTAAATTAAAATAATCTTTTAGAGCAGACAAAAGTAAAGTAAAAGCCATTATCATGTCTGGGATGGTTGGTTTTGAGAAGACTCTTTACACTTTCCCCTCTAGACTATCACTATTTGCACACGTAAGCAAAGTAGTCCTGCACTGTGAAGCATCCAAAATCTTCTTTACTTCTTCAGTATTTCCTGGTCATATGGTTGAATTGTGTTTAGTTTCAAGACATTCATATAATTCCTTTTTCTTTTGATGTCATTTAGCCTTTCAGAACTGAGAGGCAACATATTATAAGTTATCTGCTACACTTAATTATTAGGTACACGCACGGTGCTTAGCTGAGTGCAATTGCACAATTGGATGTGCAGGGTGAGTAATAAAGTGCAGCTTAGATCCTTGTGCTAAATCACCAAGAAAGAGTGTTTGCTAGTGAACTGTGGTGGGGATACTTCAACACTCTCATTTTAAAAAAAGGTGATGGCATTCTGTGTGTTTTAAGATTAGAGAAGTAAAACAATTAGTTAGGTTCAATACCTAAAGGTAGTGAGACACATCCAAATTCTTATCCTGGAAATTCTGCATTTAGATTACTAGTAGTAGGATCAGACACAATGAACTAATTTTTTATTGGTTTCAGAACTGATATTTTAGGCATTTAAAACCAAAAAAATGAGAAACTTAAGAGGTTTCCAAGGAGAAAAAAAACTGTATGAAGATATCCAATGATCTTTGATTACAATAAATATAGAATCTGACAATGTTAGAATTTTAAGAAAAAGGTCTTCATGATGAGATACCAAAAGGTACTTAAATATCACTTCAGTAGCACAGGTCACTGAGATTTGCTCTTTTAAGTCTGAAGTTGCCATGGTTTAATTCTTAGCATTTGCAGGAGAATTTTAGGTTTTGACTGCCTTCTGAAAGACAAAGGTTTCTCAGCAGATGTGGAGGTGTGACTTCTGCTGTTACCTTACCTTTTCTTGTGACTCTGCTCAGAAGAGGAAGGAGTAACAGCCCTTAAGAATCAGCCTGCTTCCTTTGTCCAGGCATTTTCAGTTTTCTATGAACACAGACTTTTCAGAGGAAGTCATATCATTATGATTATGCAACTTTTAACACTTTTAAAAGTACTACTTCTTTAAAAGAAAAAAGCAGCTCTGACAAGTTTTTAAAAGATTATCTCATAAATGCATGATTAAGAATTGAGAGAATTTGTTATTCTTATCATTACTAATAATATTTTTGTCATTGTTAACAAACACCAAAAATCCTATTTGTGTCATTGTTACTATTTACAGTGGTAGTGGTGTTGATTCCTGTTTTGGGGGTACCAAGGGTTTACAAGATAATTCTCTGTTGTGTTAGAATCTGTAAAACTCTACCAGTATTCTGAAGAGCTTGCCAGTGAGATACAAGACTGCTAACAATTGGCTACGATGAATGGACTGGAGTAGCATAGTTGAGTGAATAGATGTCATTTAAATGTCTCTCCCAATACAGAGCTCTGGAATTGTCCTCAGGTGGCAGCTATTTCTCTTCATTGGTTACATTACATCACAGAACTTTGCACTGTGTCACTCCTAACCACTGTCACTATACTAGAATAAAATCTTACTGAGGGATATGTAAGGACATGATGTTTCTACTATTTGAATATATTCCAAAACTGAATGAAACTGAAGATTGGCCCATTGCATTATTGACTCAGTGTGACACTGGTCTTTGTTTTACCTTTTTTAGAAAAAGTACTAAAAACTCAAATGAGACCTTCTGGACTCTTCCAAAATCCTCAGAAAATATGCTTTTGGAAGATAAACTTAAGGGGTCATTCTGTCTACATTTTCAGCTGCTTAAATAGTTTCAACGATCTAGCAGTAGTTCCTTGAAGAAAGTATCCCTTGTTTTTGACACAGAATTCCAATCTCTGCTGATTTTCATTCACCTTCATTTAGTTTTTCTTAAAAATCATGAGCGTAGAAAATCATTCTGATATAAGACATCTTAAAAATGTTTGGATTTTTTTAATAAGTCTTTTATAATTTTCAGTGAGTGTATTCTCTGTACTTGTCTAATAAGTTGAGTAAAGTTTTCATTTATTTGCCATGGTCAAATATTTTCTGTAGCAGTTAGGGAAAATTTTTGTAAGTTTTTAGGAGGAGCTTGCAACCAGTGTATCAACACCTTCAGCTCATATAACTATGACTATGCTATATGATTGTATAATTTCAGCCAGCTTTATCTGCAAATAGCTTCAGAAGAAGTGGTGAAAACTATATGTAAAAGGGCTCTTGAAATAGAACAGAGAAGGTTGTTCAGTGCTTTCGTCAAAATTGTATATAGATGTGCTGAGTATGAATTTGCAAATCTTGCCTAAATTGCTAAGAGACACTTCAAAACCACTAACGGAATCAGAAATTACACAGGGATAAAATGGAGTGAAAGTTCCAGTTGTGTCCCTGAGCTAAACAGGACACAATACCTCATTTCTGTGCAAAGAGTTAAGTATATGGATGGGATAGGCAGTATCCACCTACTGCTTGAATTTAGAATTCTAAGCATTTTTCCCTGTGTGTCAAATTTTCTTGAATTGGCCAAAGACTCCCAAAGTTATTGGATTGATTGAGAGATGCACAGACAATTTGATCACATTACTCTTATGTCACATTAAAAAATGGGGATGAAGCTTCACAAAGCTTAATGAGACCAATACACACTGCTATAAAGTACAAGTGTTTTTTTTCAAAATCATGTGTCTCCTATTTTGGTTTCCATAGAGTATATATAGGCTCACAATGTGAGGTGAATGTAGGCAATAAAAGAATCTGGGGAGATCTTGGGACAGCAGCTCTGGGCAGTGTAAGCTGTCCCATTTTCTCTTTGAAAAGGAGACACATAATCACCTGAGACTGCAGGATAAATCATTATCACAGGTAAAGAGGACTGGAGAGAAAGAGATACAAGAGAGCCTTGACTTCACCTACACACTGGCAAATCTTGGACACAAGTGGAGCGAAATAATCTTCAATCATTTTTCAGATACTTGCATCTAACAGATCACTCTGCAAAAATAAAATAATTACATGTAGGGGCTGCTCTTCCTAAGCTTTGGTTGTTTCTGTTGGGTTGTACTTGAAGCTAATAGACACTTCAGCCACTTGGGGTTCCTGGAGAATCCTGTATGGGTGAGAGAAGGTCTCTGGAATATGGGTCTTGTGTCTTAGAAGATGCTTGCAGCAAAATTATCACTTAAGATTTACCCCAAATAAGTTTAGGATTAATCACCTGAGGTTACCTCAGCTACCATCTATATTAAATAAATTAAAAAGTCTCTCCAAAGAGCAGTTCAGTGCAATGAAGACTCAAGCACTCTGAAGGTTATCTTCCTTCACTGATTACTTCCCTGCCTAGAGTGGCTGAGGTACTAATTTAGTAACCACGGTTACATGAATATAATAGGTCTTACTATCCTATTCCCATTTTTTCTCCTAAATGCATTGATACAACTGCTACTATTATGGGAGAAATAAAAATGTAGTGGTTAACTTTTTGCACTTGTCTGTCTAAAGAGGGACCAAATAATGCATACTTTATCAAACTAGAGACCATTCACAAAGTGGGGGTGGGAAGAGGAAGCCTTTGAAGAGACAATTGAAAGAGAAATCCAATGTAAGTTTTAAAAGGAAGAACTTTTCTCTTTTACAAAGAGACAGAACAAATAATTTGGAAAGGTTTATAAATACAGTATAAGTCTCATAAAGATACATATTTTTGTACTGATCACTTTCATGGTCAAAAAGTCCAACAAAAATATAACAAAGCAAAACCAAAATAAAAAACCAACCAGATGTCCTTTTCAGCAAAATAAACAAATAAATATAAAAGGAAAAGAAAAAGAAAACACAAAAAAAAAAAAAAAAAGAAAAGAAAGAAAACAATAAAAAAAAAGGTACCACTGTTGAGAATTCTTGGTTGTTTACAAACTCAAAATTCAAATGTTTTCATCAAAAGCTTATTCCAGGCAGAAAATGAAGTAATCTTTTTGGAAAGTAATAGGATTTTATTCTCATGAGATCCCCCCACAGAGAGGTGGCCACTTCCTTAAATCAGTCAGTCAGGTATGATGATACCTCAAATCCCAACTGCTTGGAGCAAATAAATAATAAATGAAGATGGCATTTGAGTCTGAAAAATCATCCGTGAGGTCGAGATCCTTCCTTTTGGTGAACTCTGTGAGATGTGTAGTGTGGAAGCAGAAGCTAAAGGTTAGGAGCTTGACCATGCACTGCACTTCGGCTTGTAAGTTCAAAAGTGGCTACTAACCATGAACCAAACACATCATTGAAGGCTGGAGTTTTTGTATTTCTTTTTTTCCTTTTTTTTTTTTTTTTTACCCTTCAGTCCTTATAGTCTAAGGTTTGCTTTCACTCCAGGGGAGTAGAGAGTCAGAAAATGCAGGAAAGAAAAGTTAGCATTCTTTCTGAGCACAAACCTGCTGCTAAGCTGGTATTTTGTATTGATTTTTCCTGAAGCCTGTAATCTTGAAAGCTTGTAACAGAGGATGAGGTAAATATCATTTTATTTGCTCAAATAGGTTTAGATTAGATTGAGATGAAAAACTAGAGACAAGCCAAATTAGGACTGAAAGCAGCAATTACAGATTATTGTTTCCAGCAGTAACTAGAATAGGTTATTTCACTGATAAAAAGGCTTGCTGAAAGAAAGAATAGGTGATTTTCCTTAGACCTTAAAATAATACTCAGAAAAGAATAGACAAGGAAAATATAAACAGAAATTCATAACAAATTTGTTATGTTGCATGTTAAAAAAGTGAGACTACCTGTAGAGTAAATTAGCATGTGATTTATTGAACTTACTTAAAATGCACAGCTTAACAATATATACTAAGAATACATAATTCTGAATATATACAATACGTGTGCTTAGAAAACTAGCAATATACTTTCCATTGTGTACATTTTTTCTCGTCTTGTTGAGAAACAAAGCACACCATACAGCCTGGAGGATAATAATAAAAATCAGCTCTTAAAAGTAATTCCTTCGATAAAATAGTTTCTGAGGGGAAAAAAAATGTGTACAAAAGTGTTCAAATGATACTGACAATAAGGCATGGAATTTAAAAGGCTTAACCATGTCTTATCTTAGAGTCTGTTTTATTTCTTCATCTTCTGAGCACTTCAAACATATGAGCTGTTATTCCATCTTTAGATCAGTAACTTTGAATTGTTCTACCTGTCATTCTGCAGTGACTAGCACAGCTAGATGTCATACAATGATTGTTTGCACTTTCATTCTTTCACATTAAATGGCAATCATCCGGTCCTTTTGATTTGTTTCTTTTATTTAGCCCTGAAGTTTTTACACTAGAATCTCATTAAAGCTGAACTAGTATACTCCTGTCAAAAAACTAATGGAAAAAGTTTAAAAGAGAAATATTTCACCTATATTGTCACTTACTGGTGGAGTTGCATTTATCAAGATTTGCAGAGTTTACTTCTTTAGTATACGTTCCTTTGGCCTTGTTCACCTCTCTTTGCTTCTCCCCCCCTTCCATTGCACAAAATTAGGATGACATGCTCCAATAAACCAGACACCTAAATAAAATAACAGCAAAAAGAACAACAGATTTTATCTCCTGGAAACATTCTTTTCTCTTCATAGGACAGATACCTCCTCTTAGTCAAGGATATTGTCAGAGCATTTTCCTATGCAAAGAACTAAGCACTTCATTGAACAAACATTGTTTACAGAAGTAGAACTCCATGTCTGAGTTACAGGAACAAATAAATTAAACAAATCCTTTGCTGCTGATATTTCCAGGCATATATGATAATCTTTGTCATCCATGCAGGCAACTAAGTCCCACCCTTGAAAATAACTATACAACCTTTTTCCCCTCCAGCAACATTTAGTTTTTGATCCAGGTAAGGCCACTAATTACAGCATCTAAAAAATTGATTATTGAGCTCTTCATAAGAGTTCTCAAATTACACAGAAGTTATTTATGCAGAAGTATGGCTCGCTGTATCAGGAAAAGAAAAATCATACAAGACCCATTTAATCTATGGTATGAAGGACAATGAAAAATATATCCATTCAATAAAGAATCTTCTTTTATCTTATGCTGCTGCACTGACAGATAAGAGAAATATATCATGTGGATTCTGATCCCTCTATGAGTTCCAGAAAATAAGATAAGGGTCTGCAAAATGCTGGCAAATTAATCCCAGTGAAATTACTAACCATTTTGTCTAAAGATCCAGTAGTCAGGAGGGATAACTTAGAGGTCACCTTTACTATTAACGTTAAGGGTTTTCTAGCTGGTATTGTGGCATACATACATTGTACATCTAAATGCCCGATCTAAAAATGAATTCCTCAGCATTTCTGAATATGCTCCATAGATTTAACTCAAACGATGCAAGGATTTTTCCTCCCATGTAAAACATGCTGTTTTAAGCCCTCTGTCTCCCATTTGCCTGTGCATAAACGACGACCTCTTCCTTAGAAACTTAAATGATGTGCAAGCTGCTAGATGTCAAAGGATCCCTGTGGCTTGAACACAAAGATAAGATAGTACTTATTAATAAAAAATATGAAATTACTCTGACAAGTAATTGTTACAGAAAATGCCTATTTAAGAAATGCATATATAAGAAATAATGACCAAAAGGGAGGGCATTTCTCAGCAGTTAATGACTAGATAGAAAAGTTAATGGCTCCAGGTGAAGTCAAGGTCGCATAACTCAGCCTGTCATTAATAGCTTGGAAATGCCCAGCCAGGAGGTCATCACTGTTATTATGAGCCATAGGAATATAAAAATATAATGAAAAAAAATAATTACCCTTTTGTGTTTTGAAGAGTTAGAAGTAAAACTGTAGGTTGCCATGGATATGTTGTTCTGTTTACTAGAGTTATATCCTCTTAGCAGTTAAAGGCCAGGGTTGCAATTCAGCATGGTGCTAGCCAAAACAATTAAAGCACAGAGCCCAAAAAGCAAACCTCAGCATACTGCAAGATCAAGGATCAGGCTTATAATAAGTGGAAAAGCATTCCCTCAGGTTTATTTTCAGCAATGAGTACTTCAGAAGCAATAATTCTAAGGTGAAACCTGCCTCCTAATAAATTTGTTTCCTAATTTTCTCCATTTAAATTATATCTGGTTTGTAACTGTATCTTTACAGTTTTGCAAAAGAAATAGATAATATGCCACTAAATCCACATTTACTCTTGAAATTCTACCTTAGTTTCAAGTTTCTTTTCCTTATTGACTTTCATAATAAATTTTCTTTTGTTATTCACTCTTAATATTTTTAATTAAGTGAAATATATCATAGATACTTATCCATGTTTCAAATCCTGTCAAAATCAGGAGTCAGATATCTTTTGGATGGAGTTCCAAAGATTAAGAATGACAAAAAAATATGTTTTTCTTGTTTTGTTTTGTTTCTTTGGTTTTTTTTTTTAATATGGTTTATATCAATTGCCTCTTCCCTGGTCTTAACTGTTAAAAGAAAAAAATTGGCTTTATCCAACTTTGTTCATTATCATACATATTGTGGATGTCTCAATCATGTCCTCCTTTTGCCTTCCATATTGGCCTATGTAGTACCAAATAAAGAAGAGAACTATACATAAAGACATGCAAAACACTCATTGAGTTTTCTAGACCTTGTTAGCTTAAAACATGGTACAGGTGCGAATAGGTTCATTTTAAATGCAACCCCATATTCTAGGCATGCTTAATTATATGAGGTGATAGTAGCTAATTAATTGGTTCAACACAGATTTCTGAAACATACTTTCAAAACACCTAAGGAAATAATTTAAAAAAACTTAAAAAGCAAGTCTGATTTTCATAGAATTAATGTGCATAATTCTCCTATCATGCAGCAAAATGATGTATTTTTTTTGTCAGAATGGTTTTGAGTCTACTTGACCTGAGTGTATTTTACATTTGCCTATGGTATAATAAACAGAAATATGCATACCAAGAAAAATTCCTAGAATAAGCACAAAAATAATAAAAATTAGGTTGATTAATATTACTCTAAGTATCTCAGAAACGTATTGTTCTGTAGTGGGAAACTATCTCTAGTATTCATATTAAAACATGCTTATTCAAAAACATTTTTCTCTGGATTATGTAAGACCAATTAAACTACCAAGAAAGACCAAGAATTAGAGAATCAGAGATAGACTGCCCACAGCAATCATAACACTGTGTCTGTAACTGAGACCAGAGCTGGATACTTGAGAACTGAATATATTTACACAGTAATCAATGATACGATTCCCATTGATCCTAGAATGACTTAGATAAATTATTTCCCTTTACTGAGGGAAATCCTGGTAAAAAACCAACTAAATCTAAATATTCATATTTGCATATATGTGGGCACACACAGCTACTTCTAAATCCTATATGTTCAGACACTTAGAGGGCATTCAAATTATAAAGGTGAATACAACCCACAAATCCTGCTCACCATCAAAACTGTTGTGCAATAATACAGATAGTTCAATGCAGTTTTTGAACCTCTACTATGTATCCAGCAGAAAAATGCTTACTGCCACTCTCATGTCTTTCCTACCCAAAAGAAGTTTACAAAACAGATAAGCCTTCCAGAATAGCCTCATGATTTGCATATCCAGGGGTTCTCGGAAGGAAAATGGAAATAAAGACATTCTAAGAAAGGGAACCCTCAGTGTTTTCCTTTTTTAAAAAAACCTTTCTGGCAAGCACACTCAAGGTTTCCAAAATCAATGTATCCATTGCAGGCAGGAGTGTAAACCTCATAAGTATTCCTAAGGTCAAAATCAGCACTAAGAATTCACTTGAAAAGCAAATGGCATCTCAGAACCTAATAGGCTCAAGATCCTACAGACTTTTCTATAGAGAAAATGTTTATTCCCAAGAAAATGTCAATAGCTTCATTTGTGTAAAAGTGTGCTTCTAAAGAAAGAAACATTACTAAAATAAGTTTCAAGGTCTCAATTCAGTTTCAAGGACTGTTGTGGTTCAAAACCAGCTGATAACTAAGTGCTCTGCAGCTTCTCTTTCACTTTCTCCCACCCATGGCCCAAGTGGGATGGGAAAGAGAATCAGAAACCTGCAGGCTGACATAAGAACAGTTTAATAACTGAAATAAAGTAAAAGAACAGTAATGGCAATAATTATTGTAATGAGAAGGAGAGAGAGAGAAATAAAACCCAAGAAAGACAAGTGATGCACATTGCAATTGCTCACCACCTGCTGACCAATGTCCAGTCTGTCCCAGAGCAGCGATCAATGTCTTCTGGCCAACTCCCCCAATTTATACATGGGGAATCACACTCTGTGGTATGGAATATCTATTTGGCCACTTTGGGTCAGCTGTCCTGGCTGTGCTCCCTCCCAGCACCTTGTGCATTTGCTCACAGGCAGAGCACAAGACAGAGAAGCCCTTGATTTAGAGTAAGCACCACTTAGCAACATCTAAAACATTAATGTGCTATCCACATTATTCTCATATTAAATCCCAAAACCACAGCATTGTACCAGCTACTGAAGCATAAAATTAACTCTATCCCAGCCAAATTCAAGGCACAAGATTCTGAGGAGCTCATTCCATTGGAGGGGATACAGAGGAGGGTGACGTCAGTCATTTGGAAAAGAATGGAATGAAGTTAATTTTTCTTTGTTGAAAAAGTCCGACAAAACAAAGCAAGAACTGTTTGATTCTATGAAGATAGATGCAAGTCCAAGTAAAGGTTTGTGTTAGACTGAAGATGGATTTTAACTTCGTTCAGAAGACATTCATCTTAGTGCATGTCCAAACACAGTAATCATTTACTCGGTCTGTATTTTTCACAAGTGGATTAGGATAAGACTACAGAAAGTCTTGAATATGGGATGAGCTAATAAATCTGTATATTAAACTGACATTTCAAAACATAGTTGGTCATAATTTAACAGAAATAAAGCTGCTATCTCAAATCAAGGGAAAAATGAGAAAGGCAAAGAAATTTGAAGCCATCTAGAACACTGAAATTATTTGCATATTAAAGAGTTATATAGTTGGGATTAATATTTATAATGTGCTTGTGTAGTACATTGCCAGGAAAAACTCTCCTATATAAAGGTTCACTTGGGACTATTGATCTGACTTAGTGAAAAAGTATTTTGGCCAGTTTACTTGGTACCCTTTAGCAGCAGATATATCTCAATCCTCCATCAGTATGTGAGACAATTTAAAAATGGTAGGGACATCATAATGTGACAGTGCACTAACCTGAACCCAGAAGCAGAACTGTTTTACCCTCTTACAAATTAATTTTCCAGAAAATTTCAAAAATAGAGACTGTCTATTAGTAACAGAAAATAAATAAAGAGAAATAAAAAATAATAAATAAATGAAACAGAAAAAAGAATCAAAGCAATGATTCTCTGTAATTTTGAGAGAAAACTTCAATCTTTTTGGTGAGAGATTAAATGAAAGCTCTTGAGCTAACCTGCTTATCTGGTCCTTGCAGGTTGGCCCTTTTTTCTAGTCTCGTTTTCTGGTTCAGCTTACATTAGCATCCAGCATTTCTTAATTCTACAATCTCAATCTCTAGAAAAACTCCCATTTTCCAGAAGAGTATATGAAAATTTTGTTCTACTTTTTTTTATAACTCGCAATGTTCTTAAAGCCACAGCTTCTGGACACCTGATTAATTACATGTCTTTCAGAGCTTTCCGAAAAAAACCCCATATTTCGCCAACCCAGAAGAAACCCCAACACCCTAAACAAACAAACAAACAAATCCTCAAAAAGCAAAAAATCAGACACCCCCCCCCCCCCCCCCAAAAGGAAGAAAAAAAAAAGCCTCTCTTGCAAAATTCCTCTCCTTTCCTCTCCTCTCTCTATTCTGGCAGCTCCTGGACATAAACAGCCTTGATGCATACTAAGGTCAGCACAGTACTGTTCCTCATAAATAGCTCTCCTCATATGCCCATTTCTGTAACATCAAACTGTTGAACTATGGTTTCTTACAGTGAAAATTATTTCACAATCAAAGCATATGAAGCACTGTTTTTTATCTCTCTTGTAAAGATTAAGTTCTATGCTTCACCTGCAAAGACAGTGAAAAGGACTTGAAATATTTGATATTTATTTGATGAGTTATTATATTTGAAAAGGGACATTTTCACTCACAGATTTGAATTTTACATGTGGTTCACATTTTATTTAGGGGATGGAGATAAAATGAAAAAGGCAAAATAAAATGTTGTGGAAGGGTGTTCCTCAGGTCTGTTTCATGAAATAAATTCCCTTATTTTTTACATTGCTCTTAACAGGTCGTTGCTAAGATTTGCATCTTCTCTCTCAGCTGACCTCTTTCAAGATACTCTGGCATTTGCTGCATTTCTGGAAGAATAGCTTTGTGAAATCAGAAGTCTGTGTGATCAGACAAAGCTTTCCAGCCATGCAGTTCTTTTGCTCTGATCCACACCTATTGACATGCCAACTTACCTTGATATGATTCCTGTATGGGAATTTAATCAGTCAGAAAGATGCAGAAAGAAAGGACTTGGAAGTTGAATTCTACTTAGCAGTCAGGATAAAGGAAGAATTAAAGAGAAGACTAACATTTTTTGTTCTGTATTAAAGTAACTAAATGACTTGGGCTATTACTTTCAAGGCAGCTAGAAACATTTCTTAAGCCAGTCTTCACAATATCTTAGTAAGTTTATTTATTATCAGAGAAAAACACAAAATGCATTTTGTTTTTAATTAATGACAGCTCTTGCCCCTAATAAAAAAAGGAAAGAACGAAAACCACCTGTACAGCGTCTCTTGAATTTTACAAAGCAGAGAAGCAAGATTAAATCTGTACAGCAGATCTAAAGAAAAAGGAATAAATAACCTGGGGTAAGACCTCTGGAGACCAATTTAAATGGAAACTGAAAAGCAAAGGGTTCAATTGGCCTCCTATACATAAACATATCTTTGGATTTATTATAATTACTTTTAAAGCCAGAGAGGATCCCAAACTGATTTATGAACAGTGTAATAGCTGGGATTGAAATATCAGGATGGGTTATAAAAAGAAGAATATCATCCACATACAGTATTCATTTATGTTCCTGTTTGTGTGCATCAGTAATGATACAGTAAGTTTACGACATTTCTAAAAGCCTCAGGAAGTGTTTTGAAAGCTAATGTGGAGAAAGTAAGAAAAGATGGACAACGAAGCATAAGTACTAAACTCAGGAAAAAAAAGGACTTTAAAAGACTGTAGAAATTTTATTTGATTTTATTTTTTCCTGAGGAATTTTGAGGTTCATAACCAAATCTCCAAATACATGTCTGTGCAGTTCAGTTTCACCAACACCCAGAAAGTGTAGCCTTTTTATTCACATCAAATACTATCATTGCATCTAGGGAGACTGCAAGGGCATTATTCTTAACCTTGTCTGACCAATGCATTAGATTACTCTCATAAAAATCTCAGAAATACCGGACCTTTATGTAACAGCCTGCTTAAAAGCTGTTTCTATCTTATGGCAAGCTGAGTTTGAATAATCCCGTTTACAATGCATTTCCAATTGCCTATTTTTATTTCAAGTATAGTAAAAATGTGATTTATTCTCTTTTTTCTTTTTTTTTTGTTACACTGTAAAACACAATGACCCTTGTAAAAATGCATTAGAGGTGCTTCTAAAAGTATTCAGTCATCTGCATGTACCCTGAGCCACAATTAATATTCTAGGAAATCTAGCTCCTCATAATAAGGTTGCATTTTGTTTTTTAAAAGTTCTGGGGAAAAAAAACACAGCATAAGAACCTGAAATTTATTTTTATTTTCTCCCCCTCCCCCCCCCCCCCTTCCCCTTCCCCATTCATTTAACTGCTTCTTTGTAATTTTCATACCTTCACTATAAGAGTATCCATGTCTGGCAAGATTGGTCTTAATCTTGGGCAGATGGAGGGAAAGAGAGAAGGGTAAAGAGGAACATGTGTGAGCATGTGTGTGAGAGAAAGGCCACTGCAAAATTTCAAATCAATATGGACTATTCAAATGGATTTTCGGCACCTGCAGCTACCATTGAAGTAAATAGGAGTTCTGGGAGTTGGTAGGAAAAAATCCTTTAAAAACTGGAAACCCACAAAAACACGAGTCCTAACATGTTTCACATTAAATGACAATCTTCGTAATTACTCACAGAAATATTCTAACATTTCATTAAAATAATTCCTTATCTAAGAATCTGTGATCTATATTTTAGACCTGTGGACTGGCCCTTTATTCTTCTTCATATTTGAGGAAAGAATACAGAATATAATTTCTGAAAAAAATAAAGCAGGTTAAGAAGCAATAATCATCCATCCTTAAAGCAGAGATGGCTGAGCTTCAGAAGCTAGTTTTCTTGTTGCTGGTATAAAAAAATATATATAAAAAATCCCCATTCTCATTTTTCCTTATATGTGTTTTTCATCTCCAGATAACACAAATGCTATTCTGGAAGAAGAGGTTAAATGAATTAGAGGTTCTGTGATGTTAGTTGATTTAATTTAAATCCATGAAATACAGAAGTTCTGAAATTATCTAAAAAAAGAATTATGAAACATACTTCTCTATTTCTCACAGAAAGAGTGATGAAGTCTCACCGAATTTTTCTTGCCATGCAATGGGCTACTAGAGAAAACTTTGAAATAGTAATTTTCAGTTATTTATAATAAATATTTATAGTTCTACATTTTTATATAATTATATGGTGACAAGGGACTGATGCCCTTTCTTATTTTTGATGTATAAAAACCTGTCCAATTTGAAATATGTATTTATAGGTCATTACCTATTTCTATCAAATCATGAAGTCCTTCACAAGTTTCCAAAAATACCTCTTCAGTATTTTTCATCTACTTTGGAAGACATGTCTTATTCTCAATTAAATAAGTAGGAAGTCTAAACTCTTACTTGGGCTTTCACATATCAGAGAAAGGTATCTCCTATACCCTCTATATTCTGTGTCTTGATTGACAGGGGTGGTCACTGTTGCTGTCTCTCTCTCCGAGCCTTAGAAATATACATCTAGCAAGGCAGTTGGCCCTTAGGACTTTCCTTGAGAAAGGGGGTTCCAAATAGCAAGTCCATTAAAAATTAGAAACCCACAAAAACATGAGTCCTAATGTGGTTCATATTAAATGACAATCTTCATAATTACACCCATTTGCAACCCCCTTTGCTGGGATATACCTCATGATCTGTACAATATATTGTACCCCTATATAGAGTGGGAGTTGCCCAGGTTTTGCCCTGTGCTGATTTCCAGATCCTAGATCCCAAAAATAAGAGGAATTATAATTTACCAGTTTTATTACTCTAGAACTTACTCTCTTAGTTTAGCTGAGGACAAAGGCAGATTTGTATTGAAAACTAGCAAAAGGTGAAAAATTAAGGTATAGCCACTTGAAAAGCTTGCACAATTTCAGTCTACAATGGTGTGGTACAGGAATTGAATACATTTCTCTGTGTGGACTGATAGTCTTATTTGAAGGAAAGAAATAGCATTTATAACAGGAACACTAAAGTTTTATTACACCCACTGACCTCTAGAGTTTGTCTGTGGATGAAAGTGCAATATATGGATTTTAGTTAACATGCTCTTATCCTTTCCTATAACTAAATGTGAAAATGAACTCTCAAAATATGTGTTTATTTTTTACCCTATGATATTCATTAAAAGACAGCTTGTGACTATTGCAGTAGGTAGCTGGTAGAAGGGAGTTGAGTGAAGGGGGAGTGCAGTTTTGCTGAGCAATAAGAGAATAAAGATGGAAATATGTATGATTTTAATATAACCATACATTTACTTTCACATTGGGAAAGCAGCCTTTGTTACAATACTGAATTCAGAAGATAGGAAATGGCAACTAACAGGGCAGTGTGCAATTTCTGTATCTTTGGTATAGCTGTGCATGTAGAATTCCAGATGGAAAATTATAATGAAGGAACATTTTCTCCAGATTTTCTGTAAGAGTACAAACACAGACATTCACTAAGCAGTGACATTACTCCACATTATGTAACCATTTTCAAAACTGCCTCTGAACTCAAGTGAGATGAACCTCTACTGAACTATCTACTGTATGCAGGTAGGACAACTTTGAACTTATTGTGAGAACAGCAGTTTGTTTAGTAAAACTGTGTTATCTGCTATTGATAAGTCTGTTCCATCTCCTACTTTATGATTTTTATCATCACATGCATTTCTGGAGTGCTAATGACCACAGTGTCTGCTCATTCTTTCTTTGCCATCCTGTGATATGAGCAAGGATGATCTGTTACTCACATTTTTGAGATGATAAATGGATCCAAAATCCTTTCAGATTTCCAGAAATAATGAATAACAAATATTTTTCTTGACATTAGAAGTGTTGAAAGCATAAAACCAAATTCTTTGGTTTTACTCTTGTAGCTGATTGGTCTGGATAACCTGGTGGACTATAATTACCATTCAAAACTTCAACATGCTCTCCTTGCCTTCTTATAGTTTTGTCCTTCCTATTTCATTCTGCAGTCTGCATTGGCAGGGTCAGTCCATATAAGTTGTCTTCTTGCTCTGTATTAGATTCCAGCAGGTGCATAGGAAAGTAGGAGCGATAAAGTCTGGAAGACGTAAGATTTTCCCACACAGTAATTAAGCATAGAATAAAAAAATTTTGGATTTTTATTTTTGAGGGCTTATTTAAAGATTTTCTGTAAATAATTCAGCTTAAATATGAATATAGAATTATACAAATAGTGGGACGTTATGTTGTGGAATATGCTATCTGATTGAGACTAAAATTAATAAATTCACTCTATTCTGGATTTCTAACTTTTTCTACATTCCATTATCTTTTACCTTGCAAAAACACTGCGTTTTGTTTAACTTAAAGCATAATACTAATTCAGTTGATTTACTCATGATCTTCAGGTTGAGAAATGTATAAACATACAGAGAATTAGAAACCTAATTTATTTTCCTGGAAACCAATTAAGTTGCAGATAAATGAAGTAGTCAAAAAAAAAAAAAACCCTGTATGAAAACTAGTTTCAAATTTGAAATGGTCTTCTGTAAATTTCCATTTAGAAGCAGTCTATACCAATGAGATTTTTTCATGTTATAATTTTTTTCCACTACTTATGAAAATTGGTCCAGTTTTCTAATACAAAATTTTGCTAATCTCTCTATATGTACACCAACATTTTTCTCCTTATTGTTTAAGAAAATTTAGCTTTCATACAAAATAAACAAGCAATTACCCCATCCTGATTATATGGTTTCTGGATCATCCAAGTTTAGCTAAATTATGCTTCACATACACTCAAGAATGCACTATTTTGATTTTGGAGACAGGGTAAATATTTTCCTGTCCTTCCAAACCAGCATGCAATGTGATGACATGTATGGTGATATTTCTATCATCTGAAGTCCACAAAGTACATCAATGTTATTCCCCTTACATGGTAGCCCTTAAAATATTCTTGAACAAATACTAAATAATATTTAAAAGAACATACATTAAGACTGTTCCCTATGGCATTCCTGCATTAGAACATAAGCTTCAAACTGTATTAACCTCTTCCTTTGCCTTAGCTGACTCTCAGAAGACAGAAAATTAACACTAATTGTAGTTCCTTTAATAAATGAGGGAGTGTGTGCAGTGGCTTGAACCCAAAAAGTATTTTTTAGCCATGTGTAGTTTTTGAAGAATTTCAGTGCACTTATCTAATATCCTTTAAGGTGGGGGAACTGCATTGCAGTTAATGATTGTTCTTTTGAATGTTATTTATGCATATGTACCATAAGTATCACCGTAAAGACAGGAATGTTTTCCTGGGAAGGACAGATAAAATGGACAATATATTAAACATGAAAAAACAGGAGTTCTTCCAAATTATACTTGAAAAAATCAAAGGAAATAAAAAGAGGAGAAAAGCTATAATAGAATTAGAAGGAGTTCCCTATATGTTAAAATTGCCCATTTAAAATTTGCTTCACGTGAGTTACACTCAGGGAAGCAGTTTACAAAAAGGGAAAAAAAAAGAAACAACCCAAACTCTATTGAATTGTCTGTTAAAAATCTCTTCAAGATTACACAGATGTGTAAAGATTTTCTCAAAGACAAAAACTAAGTGCCCCACTAACAGAAGCTCCCTAAATTGTATCAGAACTCAGTTTATATTCCCACAGATGTCTAACAAGCTGTGTATATGGTCTTGGATTATAGACTGGGAAAAATCAATAGCTTGCTGTCTCAAAGGCACCAATATAGATTATGAATCACAGCCAGGAAGTTGTCAGTGATCTCGGCTGCCAACAGTGCTTCAGTAAAGATATTTGCTAGCTCATATTCTTTTAATGTGCACCTTTCATATATGAAACAGAACAGGTCACTTTTTGATGAAAAAAATAAAAGAAAAAGAAAAAAAGGGAATTTTGGGCAAAGATATAGTACATCACAAAATAATAAGTATCCAGTCTTATCTAAATAATGGCTTTTTACCCAAAAGTTGAGGGTTTTTTGTTTGTGGGGTTGTTTTGGGTTTTTTTCTCCCAGAAGAAAAATATACACACACTCCCCCACTCACCCATCATTTTTCTCTTTTTAGGCTATAAATTATTTCTATCAGCTGAAACTAGTTGGTAAGTTGAAAGTAACAAAAGAACAAGTAGGAATGAAGTTTTTTTTATCATATTTATCCATAGGACTATAGAAGATCAACTTAAGGAATGTGGAGTTTTTAATGTGAGGAAGCCTCTTGCATTTCAGCTGCACAAATTATCCATGTAGATAATACACTGTCACTGCTTTTCAAAGTACTATATTTAGTAAAATTATAGAGCCAGTAAATAGAGAGAATTTTCCCCCCTTTCATTTTTTCCATATACATTTCAATTAAATAACAGGTACAGAAGGAATAATCATGCTTCTTGTAGAAAAAGTATATTTTGAGGTATTCCTAATACACAGCTAGGCATCTAACCTGCATGCACAAACTACTCTCCACTGGCTATGCAGAGAATGGAGTCTACAAGTTCTAAGCCTTCAATAGAATAAATTAATTATTTCTGTGACCAAAATAATAATAATAAAAATCCCCCAACAAATAACCAACCAAACAACCAAAAAAAGATGAAAAACCTACCCAAAACCTATCTCTCTGGCATGTGACCATTTGTTGCTACACTAGAGTGCTATTTTGAGTGAAGACTCTGGGGTTTGTCAAGTTATGACAGCTGTAAGAACTTGAATATACTGATAAATCAACCCTTGGAAGATTCACCAAGTTAAGAGAAATCAGCTGCAGTGTTTTAAATTTCATGGGGAACCATATCCAACCCAGGACAAGTGATCATATTCAGATAAAACATTTCCCATAGGCTTCCTTATTTGAAAATGGTATCGATCTGGAGTGAGCATGTGGGGAGGCATGTACTTCCTGTGCTACCCATATTTCTTCTCATTTTTCTTCTGGATACTACATTACATCTGAACCTCTTCTGTGTTGAGGGGTAGAGATCATGAGGCTTGAGGAAAAAGACTGTGAAGAATGTTTAAATCCAAGGATACTGCATTTTTGTCTGATACATTTGCTGATCACAAATTGAATATTTTTTGACAGTATCAGTAGCATGGGGACTTCCTTTTGGTTGATATTACGTGTTGTAAAGTGACATCTTATAGGAGCCTTCTGGTACTTAAAAGGGGCTTACAAAAAGGCTGGAAAGGAACTTTTTACAATGGCATGTTATGATAGGATAAAGGGAGTGGCCTTAAATGGAAGGAGAGTAGGTTTAGATTAGACATTAGGAAGATATTATTTACTGTGAGGGTGATGAGACAGTGGAACACGTTGCTCAGAGAAGTTGTGGATGGCCCATCCCTAGAAATGTTCAAGAACAGGTTGGATGGGCTTTGAGCAGCTGGTTTAGTGAAAAGTCCTGACAGAGTCATTAGAACTAGAGGATTTTTAAGGTCCCTTCCAAACCAAACCATTTTATGTTTCTCATAAGTCTATGAAACATTGACAACATTGATTTCCAGAGTAAATCTATCAGCAAAAGGTAAGAGACCATCCAAAGAAGCTAGCATGGAATTGATTAATCCATGTGTAAGAAAAATATTGCAGGAACAGTTGTGCTGTGGTTAACCTCTCCTCTAACTACAGCTATGGTAAACTTCATAGATGTTCAACTCCATGTACACATGGATCAAAACTAAAAATAATTTTTGATTTGCCTGTTAGAGTAAGACAGAAAATTGACAGAAACTGGACATACCAGCATAATTTTTGCACTGCAGGAGATGGAAGCAAACAGAGTGGGAATAATTATTGCTATGCAAATGAGATAACTTTTTTGAAAGAGGAATTCAGACTAATTTTCTGCATGAGCATCATTCCTCAAGATCCTGGCCATCTTGTGTTTTGCATCGACTGGCCTATGCAAGGGCTTATTTCAGCATCTCCTATGCTTTCACACTGTCCAAAATTGTGAGGGTAAAAATCTTTCTAAATAAAATTTAGTTCTTGGTCTGCACATGAGAAACTTACACCTTTTATTTTTAGGCCTTTTTAATCCTAAACATGCAATCTTAGAATTCCTAAAATTATTTGGTTTAAGGACAAGTTTAGTTTACAGATTAGGCTGAAAAATGGTGTGGAATAAATCAGAAGTGATGAAAACTGACTTCAAGCATTTCTTGAAGAAAACAGAAAGTTCTTTAGATGAAACTGACAAGTAAACTACTAATTTTCCACTTGTGAATAAGAACATAGGAAATTAGGCCTTTTGTTTCAAGTAAAGTAAAAACAATTGGTGTTAAATTGTATTATTTTTCTGATCTTCCTGAAGCAAGAGTTTGTAAATCTTTAGACTACAAGCAGCATTCTTAGTGACAATTACAAATATTTAAGGCAAAAAATGAGTCCTTTTTTTGCTTTATTACAAGCTTCTAGGATGCACAAAACCTCTGTTAGCAAATGCTTAGAGAAATATTACTGCACTTCCTAGCTAGTTTATATGAATTTCTAGCAGCTGTAGAATGATTTAGGTTGGAAAAGATCCCTAAGAAAACCGAGTCTAACAGTTACCCTGACACTGCTGAGTCCATCACTAAACAATGCCCCAAGTCCCATGTCTACATGTCTTTTAAATATCTCCAGGGTTGGAGACTCACACCACCTGAGTCTGGATACCAGCTGGATGTGACTCCACTCACCATTGCTCTCTGGCCCTGGCCGTCCAGCCAGTTTTTTACCAGGAAACAGTGCACCCATCCAAGCCATGAGCAGCCAGTTTCTCCAGGAGGATGCTGTGGGACACAGTGTCAAAGGCTTTACTGAAATCCAGGTAGACAACATCCACAGCCTTTCCTCATTCACTGAGGTCATCCTGTCATAGAGGGAGATCAGGTTAGTCAAGCAGGACCCGGTTTTTATAAATCCAGGCTGGCTGGACTTGGTCACCCCATTTCCAGTGCACCCCAGGAACCTCTGTCCATGTCTGCACACACAGTTGAGCCATTGCAAATGTCAGGGGCTCCCTTGGACTACAGGTTTGTCCCTCTCTTGGACTATGAAGGCCCTAATGGGGGGTGGTGGGGCAGGGTGGGATGGGAGCCTTTCTGGAGACTGGGACAGCCAAGGCTGCCAGCCTGAATGTGGGAGTTGGGATCAGTCCCAGTGAGGGGAACCAGGGTCAGACACATACCCTGGATGACAAGAAAAGACTAAAAAACCTCATGAAGGATAATCATATAGGTTCTCTGTGATTAACAGGCCTTTAACTTTTCAGGCATCTCAGTACAATTACATTATTTAAGATTTTTGCTGAGCTTGGGAAAAGCCTTGCTGAAAGACTTTCACTTGAATAAGACTCCATATTTTGTCGGAACATGAAAGGTAGTAGCTAATAACTACAAAACACTTCATTTTGCGATGTATAAAAATAACAAGACTTTCAAGTACAGGAGTACTGCTGGATCATCATTACCAGAGCTAATTAATGCAGAAGAGGCATCAGTGATGATTCAGCTGGATTGAATTGCCTTCCCAAGGAGCTCACAGTCTATGTTACTGCCACTGACAGGGATTCCCTCTCTTGATCATAGCAGAGCTGCTCAAGACACATGTGGCAGTAGAAGACTATCCACCCTTCAAGCACTCATTAAATGACTTACTTCATTCTACTCTAATTTGTGAATCTAGTACCCATGTGAGTACTCTGGATGAGCCTATGCCTCTTAGTCTTGATAATATACTTTTATCTTTGTTTTTCTAGGACTCCTTTCATCTTCAATTCCTTCACCAAGAATGAACAGATTGTATGGTAAAAGAGTAGCTGGATATTGTTAGAGCATATGAATGTCTTCAAATAAGTTACTAGGAAGTGTGTTCCACTATAAGGCTTAATACTTTACTACATTCAATATAAAAGATTAATAATATACGTCATTAGAGATGCATTTTTCATTTGATCAGGTCTATCATTTTTATGTTTATATTTTAACACAGCGATGATGTTAGCCACTGGCTTTAATTTGAATTTGTTCATCATAGTCCAGTCTCTTTCATGCGGTAAAACAAATGCAAAACAAAACACATTTCTCTAGAACTCTTCTTTTTCCTGAATGAAATGTAAAAACTGGAATAAATATTTTTTTGCAGCTGATTTTTCTCTCAATCCCTTATTTTATATGTATTCTGGTTTTGGTTTTTGTGTTGGGTTTTTGTGTTGGTTTTTGAAGGTTCTTTTGTGATATCTCCAAGCTCTTTCACCAGCCTTCCTTTAAAGAAGATGTTGAAGTATTTAGGTCTATGGTGCTGTACAGACCCCATTTCAAAATACCTAATTAATTTTCTTCATGTTTGGCTATCTGTATTTCTCCAGAGTAGTGACTTTAGAGCATTTAAGTGTGCTAAATAAAGAATCTACCTTAGCATGGAGCATGGGATATAGACACTTTGTGTGAATCAACACAGACCGGTGATCAGAACTACAAAACTATAGGTTGAAATACAAAGAGTAATTTTATTTAATTTCCTTGCTGACTGAGGATTCTGAAGCAACACTTAGGTAGCAGAGTCACAAAAAATGAGGGTGCAGGCACCATCAGGTCCAGTCCCAGTGGGTGGCAGGGCTGTTGTTTGCACCCATTTATCAAGGGCCCACGCACGTGTAGGTCACCACCACGCTGTGATCACCCCTGAGCTTTTTATGATCCCTGAGCTTTGATCTCTGTCCAAACAGGGAGCTCAAGCATGTCTGTGAGAGTGCCTCCAAGTTTCTGTAAACACCTATGTTATCTCTGCACAGAAATTCTGCTTCTCAAAACAGACAGAGGATAAAGAGCAGTAGGCATAATATATGGTTCCCCACACTGATATTCTCCAGGCTTTGGTGTTCCCAGCTGCCAGGTCATTTGAGCAGATCACCCCCTCCTTGCCAATTGTCACTTTTAACCCTTTCCTCCCAACAGACCTGATGTGGTGGAGTGGATAATGCACTGGGTATTGTATTATACTCCTTTTACAAACTCTAAGTAAAATTTTTTCTGTTCGGTTGGCTTATGTTGTATCAAACATAACCAGTGTATATTCATACTACTTTTTAAAAGTAGGGAAGAGAAGAACGAACATCATAGAGGGAAAGAGCACAGAGCATGGGAAGATTTAGGTTTATCTTCTTACAATATAGAAAACTCATTCTGCATCATCCAATAGTGAATTTTCTGTCATATTAAATTGTGACATGAACACCAGATATGCTTTATAGAGATAATTTTAGCTTAAATTGAAATTACTGGCCTGACTCTAGAATTTCTGTGTAAAAAATATTATGCTGTTATGTACAGGAATACTATATTATTGGTCCATAATTATAAAAGCCCATGGACCAAAAGATGTCTCTACTTCCTCCAGTTTCATTAAGGATTAAATATATCTTAGACAGTACTTTCCAGAACGGACACTTTTTCTGCAGGAAAATAGTGTCATTAGTATCTTTTGGTTTTACTCTGACTTGATATTTTCTGCATTTTAATTTTGCCTCTCTTTATTTCAAATATCTATCTAAAAATAATGAGACCATTTTTTCCAAAGATAGCTAGGAAATAATTTAGGGCAATTCTTCACTGGTATAATACAGATGGATTTGGCATGACCACATCTTCATTAAACTTATCACTGCTGCTGGTAGCACTGATGGGAAGGGAACAGAGGGTGTGACACTGTTTTATCCTCCAAAAAAAGGTTTCACAGAAATCTTTATATCTACCTTATTTAATATAAGATAGATTTATTTCTTTGTAACTTGTAATGCAGGAAATTTCAAGAGACTAGGAGGTCACATGAAGCTTTGAAAGACTGCCTTCACTGCATCCACAGGTCAGGCGTAGCTGAGTATCTGACCCATTTACCTTTTTCCCCCAAGTGCTTCATGCACTATTTTTGTTGGTTTCCTACTAAAAGAGCTGGTTTTATTACATCACTGATGATGGACAGAAAGATACTTCACACAAGTGCCTTAAGAAGTAGAATTCCTATTTTCATCACAACAATACTACTAATAGAAACAAGCAAATAAACCCAGAAAATACATGTTGAGCATCTTTGATTTGTGTTTTAAAAAGAGTTTATTATTGGACTGCATTGTCTCCAAATACCATCATAGAAGTTTTCCCTTAGTGGACCACAGTGATCCTTATGGATCCCTTCCAATTCAGAATATTCTGGGATTCTGTGATTATTTATAATAACAACATTGATCTGATCAGAAATCACTTCCTGAATGAAAACTACAATATCTAATGCAAAACTACTCAAAGCTAAAACCACTTAAGAAATATTTTTCTCTTGCAAAGAGTTTGTCATGCTTCTCTGAGTTTTAAGTAATAATGCATTTATGAAAATATCTCAGCAGAGCACTTGAAAGTTCTACATATGAAGAAAGATAAATATGAAGAATCTAAGCCTAAGTAGGGGAAAGATTTAAGAAAGAATGCCTTTGTGGCCTTGTAATAATTGCCTCAAAAGACTGTGGCTATTGATACAAAATTAACTGTCATTATTTGCCTCAGAAAATAAAATTTAATCCTGTGGAATAGAATTTCCAAGAAAGGAGTATATTGGCAATAATTGAAGATAGCTTATTCTCTTTAGCTAAAGCCTTTACTTTGTTAAAAATTGAAAGGAAAAATGGTATTTGAAAATTCTCCAAGATTTCTTAGAAACAATGAACACCAAATAAAATAAAATAAAATAAAATTCTATTGAACTCAGCTTTTATATAGCTAAATTCACAAAACAAATTTTTGAGAGACAGCAAAATTTGAATGGAAGTATTAATTTTTTCATTCAGAAAGAATGCCTAGTAATTTTCCCTTCTAGCTTTCAGATGACTGAATTAAAAAAATGTTCACAATATTTGTTGTTTTTCAAATACATAGTTTTCTTTTTTCCTTGCTGAACCTATTATTTTAGAGATCAAAGCACCTCAAGGTGCTCTTCTTTGTCCTTCCTTCAGCTGCCTTTCTAGATCTTTTTCTGATTCTGTGCTGTAGTCAGGAACAACTCCGTCAGTTGTCCTGTAAAACATGTAACATTAAAAACATGCAAGGTTCTGCCAGTACAGTTGCAGCAATCTTTGTAGGTAGCAACAAAGTAATTGTGCATGGAAATGCCAAAAGCTCTTTTTGTGTATGAATTTTAAAGTTCTTTCCTTCAGGTTCTTGGAAACATCTATGGAAAACTGTATAAACAAGAGTTCAAATTAATGGTGTTACGCATTTTTCAGGGAACTCTGATTCTCACTGTTAAAACAACTGCTAAACATTTACCTAAAGGAGAAAAAATGTGGCAATTTTACATGTTGTAAATTATTTAATTGGCTATAACTTTCTTAATTTGGAGTCAAGATAATGAAAGTGAGTCACTCTCAAACACAATATGCTATGTCATCCATCTGTTTCAACAGTACAAGACAATACAACTTGCACCACCACAGACATTTACAAGCCATGTCTTGGCTTTCAACATTATATTTTTGTATAAAAGTGTAAGAGAATAAATTAAAACATAAATAATTCTTAATTTTCACTTTTAATATTCTAAGGTTTCCTTTTAAGATTAATAAAATATATGAGATTTTATTGCTTTGTGGATCAGCTCCTAAATCCCCTATCTGTTGAAATTCAGTTCTTCATAAATGCTTTCACATTAGCATTTTATTACATTGTTTTGAACCAAATTTACTAATTGTTGCTACTTACTATACATGTATTCAAATCACAGAGAGTTCTCATGCACCATAAACTGAAATTGTTTTGGATAAAATCCAACTGTAAGATAGATTCCATAAAGCACCTGGCAGACTCCAACACCAGTCCCTGGAACCAACAGGGCCTTTTCTGAAATAGAATTCCCTGAAATCTTGTGCAGTATGAAAATTGGGTCCTTCACATCACTGTTCATCTGTTTATGCTAAAGGTCTTCTGCAAGAGTTAAGAACAAAAGAGTACCCCAAAAAGGCCACAAGAAGGCTTTCACTTTTTGATTATATGTTTGGAGGTTAATCATTACAGTAGAAAAACTAATTCCCTAGTAGGAAATTTTCACTTGAATGCAAGGCAAAAATGTGGGATTTCTTAACTCATTTGAACTCATGCTCTGCATTGTAATGAACTTTACATTTAACTTTCACATTTAGCTACATTCCAGAGGGAGAAAAACACTCTGCTCCTCCTGACACTATTACTCAAGCTCAAACTAGACAACCTATGTTGTGGAATCTGAATGACTCCTTAGGGTGATAATGAAAGCAGCACCTAAGACAGAGACATCAGACGTTCTTCAGTGCTACGAACACTCTTTGTACTATGAACAAATGATTTTTTTGGGGGCAAAACTTGACAGAAAAGCCCAAAGTATCATATTAATGAAGCAATAAAAATAAAAAATGTTTTAAAAAATAAATAAACAAATAAAAAAGGGAAAGAGAGATTGTTCTCTTTAAGATAACAAGGGGCCGTATTTTCACAAATCTGAATAAACACTTCCAATATGCATAAAGTGACCTCAAAGTGATGAACTTCAAGTCACAAAAGGCAAGTTTTCAACAAACCCTGTGTATTAACTATAAAATTCTATGGCTGATGTTACAGCTAACACATATTTCAATATCTTGGATCAAGTTAGGTTATATATATGTATATATACAACAATCTCTCCACTGTACCATGCAGGCTTACCTTGAATGATAAAGGGCAATATTAGCATAGCATTTCTCTTCACTGCCTCACTTGACTGAGATAGCGTGTTTGAATTACTTGGGCTGAACTTCCCTTGAGTGAAACTACAAAAAGAGGAAAAACCCAACACTTTTAGTTGTACAGAGTGACCTCAGGAGAAACACAAGTATGTCAACAGCTAGGAACACAATGGCAGGTTATTTACACTGATGCATCCTGGGAGGACAACAAAAGACCAGGATAAACAGAAAGAAGAGAAGCTCATGCTGGGTGTAAGGAAAAATTGTTCTTTGTGAGTACAGCCAAGCACTGCAACAGACTTGAGCATTCTCCATACTTGGAAGTTTAGATCTGACTAGATAAAGAAATGAGCAACCTGATCTGATCTCACAACTGACCCTGCTTTGACAAAAAGGAAGGACTAGGTACTTCTTGAGGTGCCTTCTAGCCTGAAATGTCCTATGAACCTATGATTCCATACTGTATTGTTTTATCGCAAATGGCTAAATCCCTACTGAGTTTCAAGTTCTACATTACAGCAGTGCTGCTTGTTCAATCTGTCTAGCCCACTGCAACAGTCCAAATAGATCCAACTAAATAAACACTTATGCTAAATAACATACTATTTATAACTGGGAGTTTATAAACTTATGCAAGATATTTTTGTGAGTGCACTGAATCATCCATCACAAGCAGTCATTTCTATTCATCAGTCAGTGCTATTACCTGCATGCTCACTTTTATGAATAATCTTAAGTGGAAAAGAGGGCCTATTCATACCAGTTTAAATATTGCTACAAGATTCCACAGACTCATATCCAAAAAAACAAGAGCCTACAAAGAATGCAGCAATGAAAATTATACCTGGAGATTTTTTGTTGATTTTTAAAATGTAAGTATTTTCTGTTAGCCAAATAATAATGTCATTCTTTCTTTTAGTATCTGAATCCATCAGAGTATTTTTGTGAATCACTGTAAATATTATAAAGGCTAGTTTTTATCTATTTTTAATATTTAATATTGTGTTCTTCAAGGTGCAAGAAATTAAATTCTCAGGTATGAATGTACAGTTCAGTTTTTTTGCCCCACAACAATATCTCTTGTGCTCCTGCTTACTAGGTCAAAACTTGCACTTCTACTATAGTGAGAGAAATCCAAAAGAGACTTAGCTCTTACCACAACAGAAATGACTGTTTCTCTTCATAGTGCAGCTGTATGTGCTATGCATACATATGTACAAATATATGTATACACATATGTATACATAACCATGCAGTTTGCAATATTGATCCATTTCTGTAATGGTCTAATGCTCTTTTCTTCTAAAATGATGAGCATGATTATTTAGTATGCCACACATAGTCTCCCTCCTACCTTTCCTAAGTTTTAGAGGACATTGGCTCTGTGCAATTTTCTTTGACACCAATTCAAAGGACTCTACAGTAAAAGGCATCAAGAAAATCAGGCACAGAAACATTAGAGAATAATGTATTAAATCTGGTTTCTTGCTAAAAGTAAGCACACACTCTGTTTTTCAAATGAAGATGTTTTAAAGGGAAAGGAAGGGTATAAAAGAACTAAAAACTTTATAATATCATGGATATAACTGATCAGTTTCAAATTTATTATAGAACAGACTATCTGCTATTATTTTAATTATATTGCAACTGTAAATAAAAGAGACTGGAATTTTTTTTTTTAATTTTTTTTTTCAGAACAAAGGTGTGACTTCTCAGGTTGAAATTTGTTCCCCTGATTTTAGGGGAGTAAATGCATTCAGAGCAAATCTAAAGATTTGGTTCTTGACCTAAAATAGTGAGTCTTCAATTCAGAAAAATAATGCTGTCTAAAATGGACACTTAAACATTGAATATAATGAAGGTATAAAGTACAGACTTAAAATTAAATGTATATTCTTTTCCAAAATTTTCCTGTATGCAGCTAACATAGCTCTTTTTCTTAATTTAAATGCCTTCCACTCTGTACCCTGTAATGGCAAGTGAGATTGACATGGATGTCTTTGCTATTAATACCCCAAAATAGATCATTTGGCCATGGCATACAGCTTTTTCCAAATGGTGGCCTTTGCTTTTCCAGTCTGACGGGATTTTAGGAATACTTACTTTATTTCATATTTTACTTTTAAAAATTTTCCTCCTGTTTTTTGCCAGGATGATTGTATAAAAGCGGTAGTGTCATTTATTACTGAGTTACACGATTTGCACATAGATCAGACTTTCTCAGTACCTTTTTAAAGAGTATATTAAATATAGTGTGAGATCTTTCAGAAATAACCAAACCATTCATATGTCAGTTTTCATTACTTGACCTGTAACAATGACTGTTCTAAAGGTTTATATACTATTAGGAGTATGAATTGTATTAATTATAAAATTTTTTCATACTTTTCTTGTTATAATTTATTTGGAACGTGCCATGTTTCTGGAATGATGTTGGTGGCTAAATATACAAGCTCTCTGTGGGAGCTTGTCTGGACTGGGAGCATGCACACAACGTAGTAGATTTGACATGAAACCTATGGACATCTGCACTTTTCAGAACAGCTGCTAGAGGCAAGCCAGAATTCACTAGCGAGTCTAAAATGCCATGAGGCACCTACCCTTTGGTACCTGAATCACTCTCCTCACTGCCAGAATCATGAGAAAACAAACAAACAAACTTTTCTATGTAGCTTTCTTTTAATTAAACAATGCTTCAGTAAGCATGAGTACGTACTTCAAAATAGGGAAAATACATAACCAGATTAACTATGAGCAATTCTATTCTTTATTTTGAGATCTTTATATGCCCAAGTAAGAAGTCTCCCATTAACACAATAAAATATTTTATTTAAGTTCACATATATTTATCTTTTTATGGTAATTTAAAGGCTTTATATTTCTTCAGTAAATTAGTATCATATGCAAGTCATGAAGCACAAAAGCAGTGTGTCATACTCAAGAGATAATTTTTTATTGTCAAAGAAATGCACTGGATGTTTACACTTAGTGGATTTATTCTTTGGTGTACTTCAATGTGTAAGACAGTTAACTATGAAACTAATTGAAGTGCACATCATGTCCAATGTAACTTTCTATTAATAACCAGGAAAGGAAGTAGATTGGAAAATGGGATAAAATGCATCTTGGGTTCATCAAAGACAGATCATGCCAGACTAACCCAATAGCTTTCTTGATAAGATAACTGATTCTACAGACAAGGAAAAATCAGTAGATCTAATCTGTCATGACTTCAGAACAGCTTTTGGTACAGTGCCACTTTCAAAATTATTTGTTAAGATGGTAAGGATGGGAGTTAGTCCAGGAGTTGTAAAGTGGAAATAGGTAGGAAACAAGGAAATAAAAGATGAACTGTTCTAAAAGGAAGGGTGATGTGCTGAAAGTAGTTCTTCTGAAAATAATACTGGGTTCAATCTTTCCATTGCTGATCTTGATGCAAAAAGCTCTGCAAGCACTTGTATACATTATCAATCACCATCATCATAAAAAAAAAAAAAAAAAAGAAAAAAAAAAAGAGAGAGAGAGAGATGGTACTTCTAAGGTGAAGATGGAGGGGCTGAACTACATTCTTCACTGAATTTTTGAAGTGTTCCCATATTACAACTGGGGACTCAAGGCTCAGGAAGTGTTCAAAAGACCCAGAAAAGGAGGCCAAAGGCCAAGAGAGTTTAAAATCTAGTTAAAGACAAGAATGACAAGTTGTTTACTTTAAAACTGTGCAAGGATAGACATGCCTATCAGTAAGTTCCCTGTATGAATTCCCTGCAAGAAGTCCCCTGTATTAATTGTACCTGATTTAATTAATATTAATTCCCAGCAGTGGAAATACAAGAACCTATTTAAGTTGACAGCACAAACCTTGTGGCTCTGCAGTGCATTTCCCCCAGTCTTCCAACAGCAGCAAGCTGCTCATTTGTTGATTCCTATCCTAGCCAGTCTCTTGCTACCTTCTCACAGACCTGTTGTCCATGCATTTTTTTAATCTCTTTTATGTGCTGGATCTCTGCCACCACAATTGCCTGTGGCAGGAGATTCTGAAGCTTACTAATTGCTTTGAAAAAACCTCTTTCTTTTCTACATGTTTTGAGGTATCTCCCAAGCTTCATTGAATGAAACCTATTTGTAGTATACTGGGAATTTGTAAACAGGATTTATGCATTCAGCTTTTGTAATTTCATAAAATAAAGCTAGCCACATTCAGAGGTTTTGTGAAGTTTTAAGATCAATCTCCTGAAAGAAAAAAAAATAATCCTTTTTTGTTTCTTGTTATTCTAATAAATGACAATGCAAAATAAAGGCCTTGACTCTGTGTGCGCATGGCTCAGCAGAAAGGAAAACATCCTTGAATTATCAACAGTTTCTAGCACAAATCCAAAACCCAGCCACATATCAGCTATTGGGGAGAAGATTAACTCTTTCTCAGCCAAAACTAGCATGAGCATATTTCAGGAGCACTGTTCTCAAACCACTTCTGTAATGCTACATTATGCAGTTTCATTGTGACAAATGAAAAAGATACATCAGTATTGTTTGCAAAACTATTTGTAACTGTGTAAAGATAAAGATTGTTTCCTTTTACCTTTATTGAATCTTTATGGAATAGTAAGTTGATTATTAGATAATAATTGCCAGCTTCCATCTCTATGACTAAATTCGCAATGTAATCATAGATAAATACTAGCTTAATAGACCCAAACAAGTCATGGCTGTACCCATGCATAATGCTACAACTGCCATTCCACAGCACCCCACTTCTTGTTATCATAACAATTGCTATTGATTTATTGAACTTTTTCATAGCCAAGTGCTAGCCTTTTAAACCATGCTAACAAAAATTGTGCACACATGAACTACAGCAGAAAGAAACGTCACTGAAACAAAAGTCTATTTCATAGAAAAATTTCATAATTTTTCCTCTGTATGAATACATTTTTCTAAGGCTTATACTAATCTAGTATGGTACTGACCACTGTTTAAAATGCATCCTCAGCAGTTCTCAAATGTTTGTTATAACCTTATTTCTATTATTTCTTCTCAAATGATTAAAAAATTATTTACTATTATAATCAGTCAGGACTACCCAATAAAGAAATGTGATATTTATTTTCAGTATTCAAATATACTTAGAATCATTCATTCTAAGTCTGCTTTTTTTTTTTTTTTTTTTTTTTTTTTTTTTTTTTTTTTTTGAGGGATGAACAAGTCTTCCATTTCTTAATAAATGTTTTAGAGGTTAAAACTGTTTTCTGGGATATTTCTATATTTAGCTAGGGCAGTGTTTGCTATCTTTGTGCAATGTCTAAGGTATATTTCACAAAAATCTGGAAAGAAAAAATCCCTTTCCTCAGAATTTTGCAGCCTTTTGTGCACAGTCTAATAAAATCAGGAACTGAGCAGTAAAGGAAGGAAAAATCTGCAAACTTATACATTTGGAACAAGACACATGTCTTTTAAACAGCAACAAAACAAGAGCAAAAAAATGTCAACAATATCGGCATTTCGAAAGTTTCACCATTTACTGCAGCACCAAATTTGATGACTTGATTTCTCTAGTATTTATTACTCTAAATGTGGCTAAGTTAGAGTAGCTATAACAACTTGATTTTTTTCTTTTAAATAAACAGATTCCATTGTCTTGGGCTTACACGGAAAGATGTTGGCAGAAAGGAACTGTCATGAACTGGCCACAACCCCGATTCCCCATTCTACCTGCCCCACTTGGAGTAGGCAGTGGGGAAGGAGGTGGAAGAGTTGGAATAAAGAAGTGAAGTTGAGCCAGGGAAGATGGGAGTAGGGTGCTGAAGGCATTTTTATTTTTGTCTTTGTTTCCCATCACCCAAATATATTTTTAATTAGCAATAAATTAGTTTTCCCCAAGTCAAGTGTGTTTTGACCATGACAGTAATTGGTAACTGGTCTTCATGTTTTTTTTTTACACCCATGAGTTTCCCCCCCATCATCACTCAGATTAATTCCATTGAATGAGATATTATGGCTTCCAAATACAACAGTGAAACTCAACCCCATAAGGGTGTGAGCTCTGTGAAGAGCTTTGTAGTTGTAACTCTTGCTGCTTAAGTTACTTCCCTTTATGAATTTAATTCTAGAATCTGGGATAAAATACATAAAAATTACATAAATAGGAGGATTCTATAACATTGCCTTGACCATTTTCATTGCCTTTTCTCAAATTAACAAACTGCATTTTCTGTTTTGCATTAAAATGGTAGAGTTGTTACTTGACAGATTTAAATACTTAATGCAAGTTCTTGAAATTTCATGTTAGTGCTTTCAGATTTCTACAATTGCATCACACAATCTGATTTGATTTTAGCTCATTAAACTTCTAGAAGTTTTTTTTCTGCTTTTGATTCTTGAATTTTCTTTAGTGTTTACTTAATTCAGTAGTGAATCCTTAATACTTTTTGCATTCAGCATTGACACGGTCATTAAAAGCTGCAGCAAGATAATTTAGTTTGTTGGACAGATTTAGCTTCCTTTTTCCCCCCCCCAATAGAGATTCCACAACATTACTCTTTTGTTCTCTTTTCATTCAAATAGCTAAATAACCGTGGAGGGGGTGAGGTTGTTGTCTTTGTTTGATTTCCTATCCCAGATCCTCTGCTCACATAGGATGTGTTTTATGTTAAGCTTGTGCATCCTGATGTTTAAACTTCCCTCTTATTTCTTATTCACTGCCTACTTTCTTTTAATAACAATCTTGATATTTAGCTCCAGACTTATCTTCTTTCCTTTTACTTCCTTGATTATGACTCAGGCCAAGTAGATGATGCATATTTTGAATCTGTCACAAAATCCTCCTTCTGAAAGTCCCTATTTTTCTCGATGAGGCAGCTTTGACACAGGATATGAAATCTGACACCTGCTTGAGTGTTTCCATTGGCTGAAATCTCCCACTCAAAAAAACTGGGTGCAAATATAGATGAACATAGTAGTAGTAACCTTTAGCTGCAATGAATAAGGAAAACTGTCACTATTAATAGTAACAGAAGCTCAGGGCTTCTCTATATCCTAAAGAACTGAAAATAAGCCATGTACTTATTTGCACTGCAAATGGAAGAAAATTTGCTTAGAACACTCACAATGTTAATGTTAAATCATGGATGCCTCAGGAACTGACAGACAGGTAACAATTCATAAGATAATTCCTGAATTGATTTGCAAAATGATGAACAGCATGTTAAAGACATCTGAATTTTTGTTACTCTGTCACTTTGAAAATTTTGTGCTGAACCTGAGCCCTCATACCCAAGTGGTTTGCCAGGTGTTTTTTATCATGTGTAGTTTGGAATATGAGGAGATTAGAGCTCTTCTTCATGCATTATAGAAGTGCCTTTTTATAACTGCAGCATTATATATTCCACAGAATGGTGGTACATCTACAAATCAAAATGCAGCCTCCAGACTGAAGAAGTAAAAGAATTTAAGAAAATTAAGTAGTATTAGAACTTTTATGCAGATTAGCAACTATAATACTAAAGGCAAAAAACCTTTCAAGTTTAGGTACAAGGGTCTGGGAAGGATTGCTGAGATCATCAATTTCAAGCCTCTAGTATTCCAGGAAGTCACATCATATAATCTTTTTCATAACCTTATTAAACTCCATTTAAAATGCAGTTCATTATTTTTGTCAGCATTACTGTTCCAGGACCTCACTGCACTGATAGCTGGGAACTTCACTGATTGCAGCTAGAGTATAGCTGAATGCTGGACAGAGAAACACAGACAAAAAACTTCTTTCTATATCTCTCCAAATCCCTAAATAATCATCAGCGTTCTGTGGATGTTAAGTATGTACTGCCCAAAAGTCATATATGGCACAGCATATTCTCTTTGTTAGGAGAAAATTTTAAAAAATATACAAGATCTTAGCACTTTCAGAACTGCATAAATACACAATTAATCTAAATCTAATTATAAGACTTTCATTGCTTTTAGTTTTAAACCTTCAGATTTGGACAACATTAGAGATGAAGCTAAAATTACCACAAAAGTTCTTTCCTGATCTGAACAATTATGCAAAAAGCTTCTCATGCATGACTTAATCTGATAACTGAAGAGGAAGGGTCTGTCAGTAAAGAAAATCTGAGTTTTTCTTGATACTGATGGAATAAGTGAAGGACCTTATCTCCAAGTTTTCTTCAGGCTTCTTCTTCTGTGGATGAGTTCAAGGGTGTAGTATTAGAAATTATATCCTCTCAACTGGTCAAACAGATAAGACAACATTTTTATTTTTATCAGCAAAACTCTTATTGCTCATGAAAGAGTATATCTTTCAGCACAGTCCTTCTACCATGCTATTGTTCAGATTACTAAGCTCTGTGTATATTCCTTGTCTGTTTGCCCCCCCAGGACATCCTTGAAAATGAGACATGTTGTTTTAAGGCCGCAAGGGTTTTATCTGTGTGTAAAAAATTAAATAAAATAAATTCAGAACAAATACAGCATTAATATTTTATACATATATTGCTTTAATATTGCATCAGTAGCAAATTAGAATCCAAGCCTAGATTTTCATGTTTTGAATATTAACTGCTGAAGTTTCGTCAGTAGCCTTAGGAGGGTTTGCTGGATCTTAACGAATCGTGACAGAAATTATGGTTGGTGTTCACATAAAGTGTGAAGTGTCTGTTTGAAAACTGCAGTAAAGTGATGTCAGAGAAGGAAACTGTCTGCCTGATCCTTAATCAACAACAGTAAAAACAGGCCTGGTACTGCACACTCACTAAATCTCCCTATACTTTCAAAGAGTGCAAAAAATAGAAGTACTGGGATGCATTAGACACACCCTTGAATGATCATTACCCTGAAGGTAACAGAGATAGGACTATCTCACATACAATCTCCACTGCTTGATATAATATTGCCCCATGTATATTGGCCAATCTTGCAATATGTTTATCATACAAGTAATCTACAGTCCTTCAAGCGTTCTCACTAAATGCACTAGGATAAGTTCAGTGGATAATAATTTGCATTCAGGAACATTTGCAGGAGGAGATATCCAAATCTATAAATTGAGATTTGTATCTCTAGTCCAAGCTATCATTCAAAACTTTTCAGTGACCATCCTTGGTCTCATGACATGGAAAAAAAAAAATGAATTAATTAGTTCATACATACTGATGGATGGCTGAAAATCAGAATTTGCAAGAGTTCTGTTATACAACTTGAAATCAAATAGCTACATAGCTAATAGCTACATTTTATCTTTTATAAAGATAAAATCCTGGAGAAACATATTATTTATATTTTTAAAGAACATCTGAACTCCAATCTTAGAATTATTCATAAACAGAGGCATACTAGCAAAGGCTTCAGTTCTAACTGAAACCTGATGGATAAATTCTTCCAGTAGAGGAACTATTTATCTTGTTAGCAATAAGATCAAAGACATGTATTTAATAATGGTTAAACCAGGGCCTATCTTTTAATTTTTGTGGAAAAATGTAAAAAAAAATAAATTGAAAAATAATTACTGAAAGTTACAAGCAGTGCAGTTGTAGAATTGATCGGTGTGCCTGTGATAATAGCCTGGGACAATGCAGGAACATGAGCAAGGCAGAGTAGTGGCACAGAGGGCAAAGTCACCCAAAAGAAAAAGGACTGCACCATTTATTATGTGCCTTCTGCACATTTTTTTAGTAGTTTTCCCAGTCCTTACAATGCAATGTTCTGTTCTGGGCTTAACTGCAGACTGCTGAATTATCCCTAGCAGTTGTAGTCTGTCCGTCTCTGGAGATCAGGGACTGAACCATGACTCAGAGAGTCACAATATAGTCCCTGATTACCCCTTGCTCCAGGAAGAAAATAAACTGCATTAGCCTTTTACCTGGTACAGATGATTTCTCCTCTCTGCACCAGACAGGCTGTGCTGGTCAGTATGTCGGGGCAAGGGTCGTAGCCAGACATTACTCACTCCCCATGCAACTGCAAAGGAGTGGGAATAGCTGCCTTGTAGAGGCCATTCACCCTTTTGTAATGCAATCTCCACTCAGGCTAAATTGCACTGTGTAAGAGGGCACTTTAAGCTTCTCTCTAGGAGAGAGGTGTATATGACAAACTCCTTTCTCGTCCTGTGTCTATAGTACGTGTTTAGGCAAATTACTTTGAAGCATCAAAGCTGCTTATATTGATCTTTAATCCCTGATCTACTGCAGTAGAACTTGATATAACCTTCCACATTTCCTAGACAGGTGTCTTTGCAAAGTGAGGCCAAGGGAGGGATACTATTTAGCACCTCACAAGGTTTCGTGCATGTATGAACAATCATAACATTTCTACGGATGGCCAGCAATGATCTGAGTGCCCATTTTCCCCATATATATTTTAAATTAATTATTTCTTGTGGTCAGCATATTCTTGTTTGTTTATTAAAAAAAGAAAATTAGGGCCACTAAGAAAAAAAGATTCTTGATCACCATGGTAAGAACAATGGTCTCATACCTATAAGCAGGCTAGCAAGGGAAGCATGTGAGAAAGATACTCTGTATTTGCCCCTTGTACTTTTGCATGCACAAATCAAGAGTAGTTTGAAAGGGAGAGAGAACATAATATCTATAGCTTTCAGTTCTGCAACATGAAAGGGAACAGAAACCCAGTTCTTGACCAGTTCAAGTTGTGCCCTTTTGGTAGATAGCTTTTTGGTCCAGGAAATTGTAAATCTGGAGAGTGAAAAATCAAGGAAAATGAAAAAAAAATCATGCACTGTGTCAGAATCCGTTATTTCTTTGAAGTTCAGTTTGTTGTCTGCTGTCATGGGACTGCCTTCAAAGAGTGCATGGAATATTTAAAAAACAAAGTGAAAAAGCAGGCAGCGCTTTTCTGTTACAATCTGCAGATATTTTGACACTCCAAACAATAATCATGGGTTTCCCAGGTGCTTGATGTTACATAATTTGTCATGATGTCTGCTGTGAGTGTCCCTGGACTTTATGTCTTACTATCCCCCCTCTCTTTTTGTGTCACTTCAATGAGAGTAGATGCCATCAAGGAGATATATGGTGGTGATAATTCAGTATTTTCACAAAAAGGGATTTTCTCTAGAAAAACTGGTATTCATTCACACTAATAAATGAATGAAGGCAAGTTTGTCTGAGCAGACTATGACTGAATAAGCAAAATCATCTTGGAAAGAGGACTTCAAGAAAAATGATAAAATTGGTCTTTGTCACAAGACTAATACTGTGCAATGCAAAAGATTTTCAAAATGCTTCCAGATTATTGAGTTACTAGCAGTACTCAGAGGTTTTTTGTACATATACCAAAAGGAATAATATATTTATACAGAAAGGAAAAATACAGTGTGCTAGGTATATGTAAGAGATAGGTAAAGAAGAAACTCAGAAAACAAAAAGAAAAAGGTGAGTTATAAGAGTCTCTATTAGATACACGAGGTTTGATCATTACTCATGCAAGTGTCTCTCATTGTCTTCAGAGAAAGGTTTTGGACTCAGTAACTAACAGAAAGATAATGTATTCAGGAACAACTCCCCCTGAAATGCCATATATATTCTGTTTTCTACTCCTGCTTTGAGAATTAGAGAATGTGGAAGATCTCACTCTGAAATAAACAGTGATAGATCCCTGCCTGAAGGAAATTATAACCCCAATTAGTCATAGTAAGAAAGTAAATGTCATGGAAAGCCTACTTTTTCTGGCTCTAGAAAAATCTCAAACTGTGTCTTTGCTGAGCCTGCATCTCCCTTGGTGCAGACACTGGGTGCAATGTATGCTGAGGAAGCTCAACTGAAGCTTCTGACACATCCAGGATATCCCAGAAAGGACTTAGTAATTGTGAAGCTAAGTCTTCATTATGGGGAATGCTTCATATTACCCAAACAAGGGTACTTGCCACAAAAGTAGCAGTCCTGAATTTTAGGCCCATCCTTACCCTAACAGAGTTTGAGATTTCCTATTCCTTGTTAATTATGTTTTTTCAATAAACAAGAGTCTAATTCAAAATATTATTCATGTGCACACATGCACTGAGGGAGCAGGAGACAGAATGCAGGACTTCTAAGTCAGCACATCACAAGGGGACAAAGTTGTGAAATGCTTGACTTTCACAGATGTGATGTGAGACCTGCTGTTTTGTGCTTTGTGCTTACAATTGCCTGGCTACAGACACTTTCTGAAGTAGCCTCCTGTTGATAGTAAACGGAGTCATCTCTGCTCCTGTGCTCAAGCTTCTGTGTTTTAGGCCATAGTCTGGGTAAACTAAGTAGCCAAAGTAGGAAGTTTGTATTCAGCTGCCTGTATGTTTGCCAAGTTCTAGGGTTTCGCTTAATAACTCCATACTAACTCACCTCACAGTAGAGAAGCCTTTGAATTTTGAATAAAAGGAAAAATTGACTGACATTCATTTCCCACTAAATGGAGCTGGGTCTCTGTTGGTATGAGATTTGGACTAAAAAGCAATGATTCCATTGAAGGACTTTGGAATAGTGTTTGTCCTGGAGTCAATGTTGCAAGTTTGACTGTATTTATATTAAACCCCTTGACTTTAAGGGGAGAAATTACTGGTTCATGAACACATTATAAATCCCAGAAGGGTTACATATTTACTCAAGGCCGATTTTTTCTGGTGTTTGTTCCACCACTAAAATCATAACCTTGCTTATAACCTCAGTAATTTCTATAATAACCACTCATGATGTAATAAATAGAAGATTAGGACTTTGGGCTGGGAGTAATCAGTAGGAAACTACAAAAGAGTCTGTGTTTTGCTGATGTTTCTTTTAACAGTGGCAGGGAAAGAAAAAATAAAAGAGAAGAAGATTTATCTGTAAATAAAACGTTTTCCTAAAATTTTCCCTGAGGTTCTAATCTTCTTTAATGTGACCCAGACAACATCAGTAGAGCTTCAGCATATTGAAGGAAGAAACCTATTTCACACCTACTCTAATCTTGGAGAGCTTCCTCGAAGTCCCTATACAGAATTAACATAACCCTTTGGGCCTGGATTCTGCATCTTGCAAAATTAATGAAATCAATGGGACATGTGTGAATGGATCTGTTTGCAAGGTCTTGGCTTTAAATTAACACTGAGACACCATTATTTACCTGATGGCTTCTTAAGGGACACCACAGGCTGGGAACACAAGCATAGGAATGCAAGTCATGGGAACTTAACACTGTGGGATGGCTTGGCCAGGGAGACCAATCCCCCTCAACTACACTCTAAGTGTGAAGCACATATGTGTAACACTATGATACATTTTCCAATTTTTCTTGGGGAAAACTTATTGTAGAAGTACAGAAACTACATGATTAGAGTCCTAGCTCTAATCAATGGCATGCTGGTCTTTCACTTTGGTGTGAAGAGATTCTAACCAGGTACCATGCACCTGCTGCTGTAAATTTCCACTGTGCTACCATACAAAATCTATTTCTTTATTTGTGGGACACATGAAATAAAAGAGAGACTGCTATCTCAACTTATTGTTTTTCTCTCTTTACAGATGAGAGGAAAACCTACCAGATCAAAATAGAAAAATATAAGTATTTCCTTTCCATTAATTATTTTTCCCTTTTATATGAAATTATTTTTAGAAGAGGCTCTGTATTTTCATTAATATTTGGAACTGCCAGCTCAAAAGAAATAAAATATAATGGCTATAGCTGAAATATACTACCTTCCAAATTATCAAGCACCATTCCTAGTAATTTGCTGCAAAGTACACATAATGAAATCAGACAGCAAGAACAGAATATTTAAAATGTGTGACTAATCGAATTCATCAAGTGATGCACATTTGATATTTTCAGTTGGCTAGTAATACACTAAACAAACTCTGTAACTGTCTGCCCTGAGTTATGTACATGCAGACATTTATATTAAAGCAAATAAACAAACCAATAGGCATATTCCCAGTCAGTATGACATACCTTTTTTGAACCTGCTAGTTTCAAAATGATAGAACTAATGACAGAACAAGTGCAGAAGCTCAGTAAATCACTTATCTTGCCCTATAGTTGCCATACTTCCTCTTTTCTTACTTTAATGGAGGCACACTGTCTGAAAAAACATGTAGCAGAAGGATATTTTCAATGTACTGTCAGTCCTAAATTACATCTCTGTGAAAGTAGCACTAGTCATGTCATGCCATTTTACTAAGACAAGGACTCATGAGTGCACTGCCCACAGCAGAGTCACATTTCACCTGTCCTTCTGTGGCCTGCACTATATTGACAGGATCTGTGACAAGAAGCTGAACAGATTTGTTGTTCTCAGGTTGACGGGCTTATATTTGTAGCAGTCTCATCTTCTGTTGGCAGCAGTCTCTGCCATAGATGTGGCTCTGGGAGAACACTATTATTCTCTGGTACCCTAAGATCATGTTACCCAGGTAATCTTCTTGTCTTTCTTCTCCTGAACTGTTGGGACTGTTCCAGGAAAAGTAAGAGGTGCTGAATTACTATTTTTATTATTGTGCAGAACTGAAACCCTACTCCAAACCTCCTTCATTATCTCCTCAAACCTTCAAGCCTAATTGACAGCAAGTCTTTATATCTTGATTTGTTCCCATTAGAAGTCCTTGTGCCCTTGAATAAACAGGTAAGGTAATAACTTTAATTACTGCTATAATTAGGTGTATCTGAAGCACCTGTGCTTTGGCATGAGAAAAAAGACCTAAAGCTGAACTTTCCTTTCTGCAACATTGATATGTATTTTTTCTTAATGCCATTCATTTGGCAGGTAAAGGCACCCAAAGGAGACATAGCTACTTAAGCTTAAGAAGCAGAAAAAACATTTTTTTGTTGTTGGAATAGCTGCTAAATGAACTTATTTATTACTATAAAGTAATACTTTAAGCAAAAGGTAATCAAATTTATGGAACAGCTTTAAAAAGCCAGAGCATCTTTGTGATACAGTCATTAAAGAAATCAAACAAAAATAACTGAATCATCAATAGAATAACACAGCAGGGCAGGCCTTTTGCATTTGTTTTCTTTGCATTAGCAAGGCCTCTACTGTGTTAAGTATATAGCAAAAAAAAGGCAAAAAGTACATATGTATATGTGCAAAGTTATGTGTGTAATATAAACTATATGTTTATGATTACAACTATTCTTTCAACCAGTAAGTTTGGTTCTTATATTTTCCATTTTAGCCAGTGATAAATAGCAAAACAAAACCATTTTTATAGCTGTGTATGAGTGAACTTAATTTTAAAAAGGAACAAAGTGATTGTCGAAAAATTGAGTAAACACATCACTTTTGATTGAAACTTTAGATACCTTTGAAATAATTTTCAAATGCTAATTGAAGTAGAAAAGCTGAGAACGCATGGTCAGCATTCATGCCATCTTCATGACAGAAAACAAAAATACTAGGTAATAATTCATAGTCAGAGACAGAAAGCTTCACTTCAATAATGTTAGGAAATTCTTCTATTCAGAAAAGAAATTAAATTCAGGGTTAATTGCCTGAATTAATGTATCTCAGTATTTGGCACCCAGGGAAGATCAGGCTGATTTTTGGAACTGTAAAGTGGACTCATTATCCAGAAGGTTTTATATGCTCTATTTGCACCTATCTATACTCTGGAACTCTATTTTGGTAGTCTAGCTTTGAAAATTTGGATTTTGTTTTTATTCAGTTTTAACTGGTGTAGTTAGTTGGAGCAACCTGATCACAACATGTCTGACAATCCCATCTCCACACTGAGAGGTCTGGGAATGCTGAAAACAGAGACTTCATTCCATGAAATATTGCTTTAAATAACAGTGAACTCACGTTCACTGTTTCATTGCAACATGGGTTTTGAAAACAAAATTAAGTACTTTAAAAATTGAAGCAAAAATTTATTAAATTGTGCAGTTTTGTTTCAATTCTGGAACTGAAAAATAATTTCTCAAGAGGTTTAGAAATATCTTACATGCACATGATAATCTGTAAAAGATGTGGTGACTTTTAGAAAATGGTTACCTTTCTTCAAAAACAGGGCATCACTTCTATGTGTCAAGGTCACTTTTGAAAATTCTGAACTACACACTTTCCTAAAATGAATTTTCATTGGGAGTGGTTCGTCTAGTTACCCAAGAACTGTCAGGCAGTCCAAAAGAAGGGAAGTGGTCTATGTGACTGTGATTTGGGAGAGGTAAGACAGATGTTAAATAATCTCTCTATTAAAATATGTTCCACACTATAAGAGATTGAAAACCTACCATAAAGCAAGGCACAATAGGGGGATAATATGGATAACTGACTTGTGACTAACCACATGGTTGTTTTTCTTTAAATAAATAGAAGACTTCTGACTATAGTGCTGTCCAATATATACTTTCCTTGAGCATTGAATTTCCATAAAATCAGTCACTGTGACCTGAAAAATAGCTGATCTGTGGGTGAGAAATATTTTCTAAAGAAATTTCTTAGGGATTTTTATTAGATGTGTAGATATATATAACTCTAAGAGATAGAGACAAACCAGTTAAATATCTGAACTTCAAAAAAAAGTTTCAGTGTTTGGAAAAGAATTAAAATCTTTTGAGGATTTAGATATTCTTTAGTTTCATTCCCTCTCACTCAGACATCTTCATAACTGTGGGAGAGATGTGCTTAGTTCAGTTTTTTCTATTTTAAACTTGTATTTCTACTTTCAACTGTTCATATGAGTTCCATCCATATAAGTGCTTCCACAAGATGTTCATGGTCCCAACTGTAGCTTGAGATTAAGCACCTTCCAAAGATGCTCATCTTTCTCCATTGACTGCTAAAGTAGCTTGGATGCCTAAATTCTGTTCAATGACTCATTTTTAGCTCAAGTTGAGTGAAATAAGTTTCAATGTGTCTAAGGAAGTCTGTGAAAACAGATAAAGAGTAGGTTGGGATTTCTAAAGAAAAATGTTTGGAAGCTGCAAACAAGACCTCAGAGGAGCTTTTTCCCTTACTCCACTGAGTGAGAAAAGCAACACTATAAAGCATAATACAACTTAAAGTTTTTGTCTATTTGGTGAACTCCAACTCCAAATATTTCAGCGTTGTTGGGAGATAACAAGAATGTAGAGTAGATATGATATTAGTCTGAAGGAGACAACTGAATGTTTGCCAGATTTCTGCTGATATTCTTGCAAAATCACATTCTGAAGAAGAGGGGGGAAAAAAATCAAAAAAGTAATGTTGTTGTTATTTCTTCATTCTTTCCTTCCAAAGGAAAATATTTGTTAATCAAAATTTGTATTGCTTTAATAGGTGCCTGTTATTTCCTTTTATTTTACATGCATTTCTGCCTTTAAGTTCAGAACTACAATATAAATGATGATCATCGATGAAACGATTCCACACCACTTTTTTATTATATAAATACTGTAAAAGGGACTGAAAGTAGCAGCAGCTGCATTTCTGCAATAGTCGGGTTTGACACTAATCACAAAACAATGAATTAAATAGCTTCTATCTTTCTCATGTGGGAGATAAATTAATATGCACCTTTGCAGCAGAGTCAGCTGGTATGACAGTTGCTGTCCACGTAAACCTGCTGCTCAGAAAATATACGAGTAAGTTATTTTGATTGTGGTACCAAAGAACCACTCGGCTTGAGACATGCAGGCAAAACATTGTCTGGTCTATCATTAATCCAAGACTGTGATACCCAATTATTTGGGATCCATTCTAGGCATTCCTGTTACTTTTCCAGGGCAGGATTTGGCAGCCACATTTCAGTTCTCAAAGCTTGTGCCCTCCTGACTACTGCATGGCAGTGTAGGGATCTGAGTGAAACAAGGATATATTCAGTCTTAAACCACTCTTATTTTTCCCATAGACATTCACAAAAATAAAACAAAATATAATCTCAAAAACATTTAGATGTTAGCAAATAGTATTCTGAAATGATGAAGAGATTGACACACAAAATTTTGAATACAATACCTTCATCGGTTTATTCTGGTGTTTTAGAGGTGTTAAAATATGCTAGTTTAAATAAAGCATGCTCAAAAATGTATTTCAAAGGCTGGTATCTGCTGTATCTTTTTAATAGCATAAGATGCAAAAGATAAGTATCACCCTCAGCTTGAAAGATACTATTTTTCATCATTTGGGTCACCAATTTAATGTGATTTAACATTAAGCTTTCTGAATTTTGTGATCCATTGTAACAGTCTCCTTTTACAAAGAAAGGTAACCCTATCTAGCATTCACAACCCAGCATGACTCCAGCATTTTAGAAAGCAATGACTCCTAATAGCTTTTCAACTGCAAGTAGAATACAGGCTAATTGCAACAAAGCCCCTCAGTTTAGTAAAACTTGAATCTCCTGACCGGTCAGACAAATCCATTAGGATTTTATTGGGTCCTAAAAAGAGTTATGTGATTCCCTAGGATCCAATCCTTGTCAATCAGGCATGGTAAATTGGATTCTTGAATAGGGAAATCCCTAAGGGAGAGAAGATGTTATCTAGATCAGATGCAGTGATTTTTTGACTCTGTGCTCACTAGGTTCTGTTCTCTCTTTAGTGAACCAATAAAACCATAATAAGTATTGATTAACCCATTACTGAGCATTATCCACTGGCTTCTGCCTGACTGTATTTAAACACAACACAGTGCCTCTCTGCTGCCATTGTACAGCTGTTTGCCTTTACATTGGCAGCCTTGTCAAGCTCATGACAGGTTTACTTAGTTTTCAAAACATCTTCAGTCACTTCATGTTCATTTCAGATGCACTATTTAAAAAAAAGAAGTCTTGAAAACAGCTATATTTCCTCTGAAAGAGCAGGGAAGGTAAATAATAATCAACATTTTTATTTCATGCTGTGTATTTGGAAGTGATTGTGTTAGCCCTTAAAAAAATCAGATACTTCAAAATTCAAATGTTATAAATCACTCAGTCCTGCAGAAGGAATATTTGTCCTTAGGAACGGCACATATTGTGGCTTTTTGATGACTTATGTAATTGTGAGCAATATATGACAGCTGAGTAGGTATCTTTCATTTACACCCACATGCATTCATTAGCTGTTGAATGTGTCATAACACTCCAGACAGTGGACTACAGAATGTCTGAAGCTATGAAATTTTACTGGTGGGTGGATATGTAAGATTTGCCTCAAAATGGACTGTTCATGCATGAACCTTCGTTTGCGTGGGAGCTGATCCACAGTATTTTTGAAACTTCTTGCTAATCATTACCTTTTGGAGGAGCTTTCTGAATTTCTTTTCGAGTGCTACTCAATACTTGAGAGTACAGAGATCACCTAGATAAATTAACTTTGATTACAAGGGTCAAGGTCAGGACCTGAATGGATCCAGGTCGAACAGAGACATCACAGAAAGCTCTTTTTTTTAACAATCATATGAATCATTGTGCTTTTAGAAACTATTTTATTTTATCTTATGTTCAACACATGCAACATTTGCAAGAGTAGAGGAAAATGTGCTTTGAAAAATTGATGTGTTTTTATGTCTTTTTTTAGGTGTAGTTTTCAAGGCTATATGGTGTTTTGTGTTCATTACAGAATAGTCATTTGATCAAGTGATTTTCAATACATTGTCAAAATAAATTACATTCACTTCATTAGATGTACAGGAAGTATAGCTGAAACAGGGACAAGTATTAATTTAGGACTCTGCAGAAACTGACACTCCATCTTATGACCCTGAGGCTGTATTATTCAAGATACCCCGTGATGGAAGGAAGTCTGTCTCCATAGCAATTACCTAAATCTTTTATCAGTCATTTCTGGAAAGAAAATTAGAGCAATTGTGTCAGGATGGTCATATGGGCAGAAATTGCACACTCATTCAAACCACTTATGTCTCTGACTTTGTCCCTGCTTGATGGCTGCTTTTGTTTACTACTATGCTTTTGAAAGTTTGATTGGACATGAGCAGATGTGCCGTACTGTAACCACAAAAGGTTGTCCTTTGTTTCCTTTCCATTTCTTTTATTTTTTATTCCTAGAACTGTCACTGAATTACACCGTGTTTCTGTTTATTAAGCAAATTACTCTCTTACATCGAAAAAAGCCAGAAAAGAATCTACTGACATTAGTTAAAATTAACAGCAGCAAAGTTCTCATTGACATATCTTTAATTATTACAGAACGTGATAGTATTTAATGGCGCAGGTTAATTTGATTGAACTCTTTAAAAGTGCTTTTAAGAGCAGTACCTATTTTTATCACATTATATCAATCATATCGCACTTGTAGAATTTTATTGACTAGATAATTAGTGCAGTAATACAGGGCTAGCTACTTTTCGAAAATGAAATCTGGCAAAATTTTAGTGTCCCATTCTTTTAAAAATTGTTAAGCCAAAACAAAAGGGAAAGCCTCGTGTTGAATGTGTAGTGCTGTCTCTTTAAGAAATAGAACAAAACAAAGGATGCACCCTCTTCCTCCACATTTAGATTTTTTTTTCACTGTTGGTTTTTGAAATAAGAATAAAAAGCTTAACTGTTGATCAATAATAGTTGCAGCCTACACTGAGTGGTATGAACAACAGCCTAAGCTCTCCCTTCAAGTTCCTTGTTCAGGAAAATTTACAATTAATGGCTTTCTTACAACAGCAGAGATATCCCCTTCTTCATGGCTCAGCTAGGGACCTGCCAGACTAATCTATTCCCAGTTTGCTGGCCATGGTCCTTTACTCTATCTGTCTTAGCATATTGATTTCTGAGCTGTCTTATTGGTTCCTAACATAATTATACCAGGAGTGGGTCTCTTAGTACAGCTAATACATTTACACCATGGCATCTAGGGAAGCTTATTACAGCAGCATCCGGTAGCACCGCTACAGTTAAGGGTCAGTTGCCATTTCCATTATAAACCCCATTTTTCAGGGGTTTATACCTTAGCTGTTTTAATCTGTATCAGGCTATAACTTGGCACAGGCATTGTCAGTCTGCATAAAAATTATGTTATTAAAAACATAGGTCAGTTAAAGCTGTTAAAAAATACTTCTGTTGTTCATATAGATATGAAGATATTGTTAGATAGAATATTGAAAGATTTTGTTTCTCTCCTTTTGCTCTATAAAACTGCCAGTTTGTAAGCTGAAATATTTTGTTAGAAATGTAAACATTTACTTTACAAAATGGATCTTCTTTAAGCTTTTCAAAGAGAAAAATATCTCCATTGCATAAGGCATTGATAAAACGTAATGATAAAAGTGTAATGATTCTTTTGACACAGCATCATATCCAAAGGACAAGTGGCTCTGATGCAAAGCCAATGAAAATGCTGCATACAATGTATGAATAATTGTTTTTAGAATTTTAAATCAATTTAATGCTGTGAAAAGTGTCAGACTAACAACCCTGGAAACTTAAGCCCTCTATTTATCCACAAAGTGAGTACTCTTGGGTGTGTGGAGGCACGGCAAACTGTGACTTAGCTGGAAGTGAAGGACTAAAACTAGGGGTAAGAGGATATTTCAGCCTCTCTTCTAATTCATCTCACTGCTGACATAATAAACAACCAATAAATGTACCCATTTGTGCTACTTCAGCTTACACTTTTTTTTTTTTCCTGTAAAATGGTGACCAGTCCACACTCCGCTTGAATGAGACCACTGATCCCTTCCATAAATTCTCACCTCCCCGGTACAAGAAAGATATGGACTTACTGGAGCGAGTCCAGCACAGGGCCACGAGGATGATAAGGGACAGTAGCATTTTTCATGTGAGGAGACACTGGCAGAGCTGGGACTATTCAGCTTGAAAGAGAGAAGGCTCAGAGAGATCCCATCAATATGTATAAGAACTTGATGGGAGGGAATTAAGAAAAGGGAGCCAAACTCTTCTCAGCAGAGACCACTGACAAGACAAGAAGCAATGAGAACAATTTGAAAAATTAAATTCTGGCTGACCACAGAACACTTTTTCACTAGGGGTTCAAATAATGGAACAGGGTTTCCAGAGACATTGTGGAGCCAGAGACATCTGTAGAGATATTTAAAACACAACCTGACATATTCCTGAGCAACCTGCTCTACAGGATCCTGACTGAGCATAGGTGTTGAATTAGATGACCTCTGGAAAGGTTTCTTCCAACACCAAGCATTCTGTGGTCTTGTGTTTCTGTGTTTCCTAAACACATCCAATTCAACACAGAGAATGAGGCAAATTAGACAGTCCATAAAATAAACATGATACTTTTAGAAAGTTCACTGCAACATGTGAAATGATCAGCCGGGTGGGATGTAGCTGTCAGAGGTAAAGAAGATTCTTCAGAAGCAGTGGACAACTGTCTATAGTATGTTTTATAATCTTTGCCTAACCTTTGCCTTATTGAACCTCTTTATTGCTATCAAGAGAACAGATGAAATTCCAGATTTACTGTTTGATCAAGGGAGTAAACCACTGAAGAATTCACTGTCCTGTTCTGAATGGGCCATTAGGATACTAAATTAGGATACTAAGTTTGTTCCAGCTATCATAAAATGGTAAAAACCACTTCCTCAGTATCCAAAGCCATGGACAGTGGCTCATAGTAGTTCAGGTGGCCTAAAGGACAAGGAAAAAAGGTTTCTCATGCCTGAAGGGACACAACAATCACCGTTATTCCTATCTGAAGGATGGTGAAGGAATCCTGGGCTAGGGGTTATAGCCCAGGTCCATTATCATGGTCAGTAGAGATTTGCAAGTGAAAAGATGCTTAGGTAATAAGCTGGGAGTACCAAGAGTAGATGCACCAAGAGCAGTAATACACATGAGCAGCTGAGTTTAAAGAAGCTGACTCTAGAGTGTCTAAAACGTGATGACACAAAAGTTTAATTCACTGGTCACAGTTAAATGAGAGTTCAGTTTGGTATGAAGGGGTTTTGGACCACTTTGTTTTTCTCTTACTTTTCTGGGTCTGTTTCCCTCACCTTCTAGAGAACTAAGAACATCAGCAGCAGTGGTGGGAGTGACCCTCACTGCATTGGGTCTGGGGATCAAAGCTGTAAGATTATAGAAAGAAGAGCTGCTGATCCTAGCTGTGCCTTTCTCTCACTTGAAATGGAGGGCAAGTTACAGATGCAGAGAGAATGAGGGCATTTGGATGTCTCCTAATGAAGTACTTTACAGTTACAGAACATAGACCAAATTCCCAACACCTTTTGCAGCAGTAAAGCTTACAAGATTAATTTCTGCCCCTGCATTGTAAAAATTGTTTCTTCCAAGTTTTTTCACTTCCACTGAATATGTGCTCAGTATTCTCACCCCCCAACAGTTCTGCTTTATACTTTTACTTCCAGTTTTGATTCTCCTTCCAGTACTTCAAAATTTTACAGGTTAAGACTTTTGTTTAGGCTTTAGACCACTTGATGCTATTTATGTGCAACTGCCCATCTGAGTTTAGAGTTTTTTTCTGAGTATGTAAACAATACTTCAAATAGGTGAATATCTACCAGAAGGCTATAGGGCTGTCTCTGGAGCTTCAAATGTCAATATAAACTCTACTACTTCCATCTGTATTTTGGATGAAGAACTTAGAGATTTTTCTATGCCTTTTCCCTGCTCCATCAACACACCTTCATGTTCTGTTGTGTTTGTGTTCCTGCGCATCCATCTATATCAAATGCTTGCCATTTTTTTTAGCAACTGAACTGTTAAAGCACAAGCCTGCCATACTTAAAATCTGCAATGGTAAGGGTTTAGGCATTCCAAATTTTAAATCTCTTATCAATTGGACAAAGAAAACCTATTCACCAAACTCATATTTTTTCTAAGTCTACAACATGTATGATATATTATTTTTCTCTCAATTCCTATGGTGCTTCATAAAACTACATTCAATCTGACTGAGAGATTGTGTTAGCATTAATGCTGATTTATCCAAAACCTTTACATAGTCCGCAGAAACTTATATTCTACCAATATTCTAGACAGTATATGTGTGTTGATTTGCATACATGAAAAAAAATTTAAAAGTATGCAGAATTATCAAGCATAATAAATCTCAAATTGTCAGTATTTATATTTATTTAAAGTAAGCACCTTCCAAACATCATTTTCACTTCAAAGAGATGTTGAAAGTGTTGTGTCAACAGGTTCTATAATGAGATGACTTTTCCAAATCCAAACATGTTCAGAAAGTGGAAGACAACTATAAAAAAGTCAATGAAACAACTAAATATTGGTTTTTAACTTACAAAATCATACAATATAAATCTTTATTAAAGTTTGATGAAAACGGTACAATTGTCACCAATGGCTATTCACATGAAAGTTTCAAGGATGCAGCCTTTGGATGTAGAAAATACTTATTAGGTAATCAATCCGTTCCCTTGTCATGGCTCTTGCATTTTTTAGTGATTTATCTGGTCTAGTTTAAGTGTCTTAATTGATGAGACATTCAAAGCTGCATTAGAAAGACTGAAGGAAAAATGTTCAGATTGAGTTTTGAGTAAGCAATTTAGTTCAACAATGGAAACTACTCCAGCAAAACTTAAGGATATATTTTCATCCATCTGTGTAAGATTTCATCAAGTCTCAGCTGAATGAGATTTGAAACAAAGAAGTCATGCTGTGAAGGGGGCATAACAGTGCAGACACATACGAACTAGCAGACATACTGTAATAACATAATTCATAGTCACAGACTGCTGTATTATTTGGCAAAAAAAAAGTCCAGCTTTGCATAGCCTGTCATAAAAAAGAATTGCCAACTATTTATTTTAGTGTTCCTAATTGTTGTCAGAATATGACCAAGGTCCGTGACACAGAATTTTTCAAAGTCAGCCTGGGAAAAGGGGCATACATTTATCAATGTTTTTATTTTATTCACCAATGCAGCAGCACTTGTGAAGGTCTGTTTTTATTTAATTCTCAGGATTTTGTTGTTAATGGAAAAGCTGTCTCATAAATTAGGGAAGTGCTCAATTACAGACCTGACAAAGATTGATTTAGTTCTGTGCTTGGTCACTACTGGCAAGTGAGGGCCAGTAAACCCTCAGTCAAAACTAATGGCACATCACCTTAAAGGTGATCAGGGAATAAGTAGATTTCAGAAGGAAAAATGGTTATATAAAAGCATGTTCTGTGAAGGCTTGGTCAGAAGATACCTGAAGTCAGTCTGAACCTTTTCATTGGCTTTACTGTTTTGTCTCAGACACCACTTTACAAAACTTCTGTTTTGTGGGTCACAGAATGTTGTGTCCCTCTCTGGGAGGAATGGGTAGCTTGTGTCTTGCTAAAGAGGTACTTCTGGACTGGGATCTAACATGCTTGTGAAAAAGAAGGGAAATAACTTTTAAAAATCCTTTACGGAATGTGCATTGTCATTGGTAAGTCCGGCACTCATACTGTTTTTATAGTAGCAGTTTCACCTTCAAATTCAGGATGAGTATTATTGGTAGAAATCTAACACTCAAGTGTCAATGCTGATAATACCAATGTGAAGAGAAAGCAAAATAATTTGAAGTAGTCATGCCTCATTGAACGAGAAATAAATTACCTTACTACAACTAGAGCTAAGGTATTAAGGACAAGTAAGGATGAAAATCACATCAGATAAGAAGCTAAGATGTGAAAAAAATGTCAACAAATGTTAGCAAAACACAGTGGCAAAAAAATCCAAGATGTCCCCTCCTTTTCTGAGGAAGAGCAGGTAATACTTCTAGTCTTCTAATTCAAGTGTGGTGGGTGAAGGTCTGGTGGGTGATTTTGAGAGCCATGAGTTCATGATAAACTACAGGATATGTATGTATAGATATTGATTTAGTTTATGTGATTCAGTATGTTAGGAAATTATGCAATTAATGCTCCCCATACCAACAATAAGATACTGTTTTTGTTTTTATAATCATACAGTATTTTTCTCATAGAAATGCTGCCTGATTCATTTAAAAGGTAACATTAATACATTTTCATTATATAGAAACTGTGTTTGTCCAAGGTTTTTTTTTTAAATATGCTGAAGAAAATGGAAGATGCATATAGAAGGCATTGGTAATGAAACCACTGCACTTATCCTCCTATATAGTTTGGGTAAATATAGCCCTGGGGAAATGGGTTGCTGTGAAACAACTACAGCCTGCTGTGCCAAAAAGACTTTGGGTGACCACTGGTAGGTTACCCAAATGAGTGTTTTTAAAGGTAATAATGTATTGTCTTTTTATTAGGCCCTCAATTTAAGAATGTGTATTTCATTCCATGGATGAACTGAGCCCCCTGATTTCAGCAGAATCAAATGTCCAGATGGAGAGCTATCCAAAAAACCAAAATACTGTGAAAGAATCACATAACTGATGCTTGATGTTGGACCTTTGAAAAGGGTAATTCTGACTTAAACTTCTTTGTGTTTCAGTCCTTCTGATCTCTACAATACTTCTTCCTCACTTCAAAAAAGCCTTCTCTAATGCATATGATGTACTTAAATACAAAAATGATGACAGAAGTCTGGCTTAACTAAGAGATTATTCTCTTTCTGTCCAGACAAGGACATGTAAGTGGGAAAAAGAGTTGGTGGCTTGTGCCAAACAGAGATCCTAAAGCAACTTCTCATTGGCTAAATCCTGTTTAAGACAGACAAAAACCAGACCTAAAATTAAAAAAAAAATAAGACCAGATGTTTTTAGCTATTTAAATGATCTAGGTTCACCCATTTGAAGTGTGCATAAAACTCACCTGTAACACTAACCTTGAAAGTAACCATTGCTGTTCTCAGCCATCATCCTCTCAGTCAAACAATTAACTGTGCTGTTGTATCATTAGAGGTGTATGGATCATTTTGAAGAAGTAGAAATAAGTCTGTCAACCTCCTTCCCCACTGAAGTCAATATAGTTAGTCTTGATTCGCAACGATATAATGGAGAACACAAATTGCCTTTCTTACTGTAGCAACCAACCTTACTTTAAGTCTGAGTCTTCCAACTGACACTGTTAATACGTTGTGTCTCACAGTGAATTAAAGAAAATTAAGCACAAAGTGTGCAATACAACTCATGGAAATAGTGAAAGCCTGAGGAGCTGCAGTAAATGCAGTGGACTTTCGAGTATTTTCTTACTATGGGAATTTGTATGATAGGCTGTTGATCTTTGTGTCTAGAAAGGTGAAAATTTTAACATTCACATGAAAACAAAAGGCAAGTACAATTTTAAAAATACGCTGATATTAAGAGAAAAATAGACCAGCCTCATTATGAAACATAAGGGAAGAGATTTGTAGATGCAGTGAAAGTACCTACTTGGCTTAATTTCAATCACCGGACTACAAAAAAACCATAGCTTAGCTCCACTGATACTTGCTGCCACAAGGGTGTCTCCAGCACAAAGCTCATTTTATTTCAGCTTGTAGAGGGGAGGCAGAAATATTTGGATGTCAAAACACAAAAATTAGGTTATCATGTACTAACTCCATTTATCAATGGATTTTTATGTGATTAAAGTCTGAAAAGATTGCTTGGATGGCTTGAGTCTGGTTTCTGTAGGCAGAGCCAATCCTACTCATGTTAAAATTAAAATTAAAATAAAATTAAAATTAAAATTAAAATTAAAATTAAAATTAAAATTAAAATTAAAATTAAAATTAAAATTAAAATTAAAATTAAAATTAAAATTAAAAAAACAGATCTTCATTTGCTTAGTCTGTGGTGAAGAGTGAGGAAAGATGTTCAGTTCTTGAAACTTCTGCATTTCCCTAAAATAATTGTAAGCACCTATTGATATGAACAGAACTTTAGCTGAAATTACAACTATTAATAGCTTTGTGGAGTCACTCAAAATTTAAGTGAAAGAAAATATCTTGGAGCTTTTTAAGTCAAGTCAAGCAGGTTTGTGTTTACCAGATTTTTTCTTTCTTGGCCCTAATATTTCAGATTTGTCAAGCTTATTCAAAATAAAATGTCTGGTTACTGAAAAAATTAAAATATTGTAGAGTTGATGAAAACTGGTCAATGAAGAATAAAACATATTCCTTCTCAGATCATGGGTACAAGACTTATTTATAACTGAAGACTTGGCCATGCTCTCCCTATGGGTCAGATGTACATAGGTTTTCAGGGACAGGTTTTCTGCAGAATGGAGAGGAGACAAGTTCATAGTATTTCAGATCAGAACTTTCAAAAATGCTGATTTGCTGAATGGAAAAATTATTTTCTCATACCTCATTTAAAATATTCCTTTTTTAATTGCAATATTTTGTTTTCATGCTTCCTCTTCATTGCTATGAAGAAATAACACAATTATGATTTCCTACCACAATCAATAACAACAAAAATCATCATTACCACTTTTCCTCCCCGTGTGTAAAAGAGGAAGTATAGGATTTTGGATAAACAAATAGCGGTCAGATGGTCAGATAGAAACATCTGCTTGTGCTTAAACCAAACTGGCCATTCCTTACACCAAGCAAAGAACTGACTTTACATGCAGTGACATCTAATTGTTTACTTAGATGTATTTCCTGCTAGTTTTCCAGAACAGGAAAAAAAAAGGCACAAAAAAATAGCCATCAGTTTCCTCTTGTCACCAAAACCTACATTTTCTCTCAGTATCAAACACAGCTTTCCAAGTTTGAAAACAACAAATAAACAACAATAATTGGCAAATTGAAAAAGCATGTGGTTTTGTTATTACACATGTTCTGTGAAATCACTCTTAAAAAAATTAAAGTTTTATATGCTAAATTAGTGTGTGGTTGTGTGGTTTTTAAGACTTCTGTAGCTTATAGATAGCATATGTATTATATAATCTGGTAGTTATTAAATAAACAGTAGGTATTCTCATGAATGGTAAAGGAATAGGCTTATAAAATGTGTGCAGTGTAAATTACCAATGCATAAATATAACAATTTTGTATAGAGTATTTAAAGAAATTGTACAACTATTTTATAGGTTTAATTAAAAGTACAGAGTCGAATAAGAAAGAAATACCAATGACAAAAAGGAATTAAGGTAAGGAAGAAAGGATATGTTCTCAGTTGACGCTTAAAACATGTAGTGTGTAGAGAGGCATAAATATTGAAGATTATTCCAGATGCTTGCAGCTGTAGAGGGAGTTCTGGCCCCAGAGGTAAAATAACCAACCATATGAAGTTCAACAAGGGAATGTGCCAGATTCTGCACCTGGGATGGGGCAGCCCTGGATGCACTGGGGAATGAGATGCTGGAAAGCAGAGTCGCACAAGGTGAATATGAGTCAGCAGTGCCCTGGCAGCCAGGAGGGCCAAGTGTGTCCTGGGGGACACCAGGCACAGCATCGCCAGCCAGGCAAGGGAGGGGATTGTCCTGCTCTGCTCTGCACTGGGGCGGCCTCACCTCGAGTGCTGGGGGCAGTTTTGGGTGTCACAATATAAGAAAGATACATCTCTCTGTTAGAGAGCATCCAAAGGAGGGCTACAAAGATGGTGAATGGCCTTGAGCAACGGAGGGCTCCCTGTCAGGATAGATGTTGGGCTGGAAGTGTCAGTCCAGACAGAGAGCAGAACTTTGCAGAGAGAAGAAGAGCTGCACTATGGAGCATTTTCAGGTCCTGGAGCTGTGGCCATAGCATAAGTTCATGTCAAGGTTAAAGTGATAGAGAAAAATGGGAAGCACAAGCCTAGAAGAGACATGAAGGACTGTGTCATGGTTTAGGAAGAGCAGTCCCACTCCCCTCCCCCCACCCTTTCTGTGAAAGAGACAAAAGGCAGAGATTCTGGGCTGAAATAAAAAAAATTACTAGAAACAGCAATCAGAAGAAAATGAACATTAACAGCAACAATATTAATAACACCAGTGTACCAAAGAGAGGGTGTGTTATCTGCAAACTGCTCACCAACCAACCCTGACTGACCGACATGGAGCAACCCTGAGAAAATGAACAAAGTGGTGTCCAGACCCTCAGTTCACACTCTGTCACCTCGACTGCAAACCATGCCCTCCCTCCCATAAGTGAGAATCCTCCCTTCCTTCCTTCCTTCCTTCCTTCCTTCCTTCCTTCCTTCCTTCCTTCCTTCCTTCCTTCCTTCCTTCCTTCCTTCCTTCCTTCCTTCTTCCTTCCTTCCTTCCTTCCTTCCTTCCTTCCTTCCTTCCTTCCTTCCTTCCTTCCTTCCTTCCTTCCTTCCTTCCTTCCTTCCTTCCTTCCTACCTTCCTTCCTTCCTTCCTTCCTTCCTTCCTTCCTTCCTTCCTTCCTTCCTTCCTTCCTTCCTTCCTTCCTTCCTTCCTTCCTTCCTTCCTTCCTTCCTTCCTTCCTTCCTTCCTTCCTCCCCTTGACAGTGATGCAATGTGCCATGGAATAACAACCTAGACACACCCACATGGCTCCAGACTCCACCCCCTCACAGCTAATACAAAATATTCACTCTGTCCTTGGCCAAAACTAGGACAAGCAGACAGATTTAAATTTCATGGTGCTCCTTTTAGTAAAATCAGAAAAGCAAACACCTCTGTTGCTGTCTTGAAAAAATTATCTAAGTAGATAAGACAAAAACATTCAAAGATTATTTCCGTGTGTAAATGTAACAATATTTATCCTGCTGATACTTAGGACAGAAGAGTCCTTATTCACTAAGTCATGAATGCACACTGAACACTTCTCTGGTAGCAACAATTTAGTTCATTCTTTAGTGTGCATCTTTTCTTCTCTAAAGTTTAAGATTGAATATTTATATGAGACTTGGATATACTTATTTTACTCTAACATTTATAACATTGCATCCCATAATGATATTCAAATGTCAGTCAGTGCATATTCTATCATACAAAATATCAGAGAGACTAAATTTTGTTTTAATGGAAAGATAATTAAAATCAGACTGTTTTCCAGAAAATGCAGTATTTGAATAATTCATTTCATGGTTAAAAATATACAAAGATGCAGAGTGAATTCTTTCACACAACTGTGGAATTCAATGGCAGAATGAAAATGTTTAATACAGGGCATGGAACTTCCACAGGTAAAGAAAGCTTTAGTAATCCTAAGTTATCTTTTCTGTCTCTCTGTGCAATTTTTGCATTGAATCTTCCCTGATTTGATCACAAAAACCCCATAAACACCATATTACAGTTATGAACTTTAATATAGGAATATAAGTTGACTCTGTCATTATATCAAAGCCTTTGAACCCCAAAAAGGAGCACCAAAAAGGACTGTCACTGTTTAACTAACCCCAGCAGGCAACTAAGCCCCACCCAGCCACTTGCTCACTCCCTCCAGTAAAATGGTGGAAAGAATCAGAAGGTTGAAACTGAAAAAAACCTCATAGGCTGAGATAAAGACATTTCAATAAGTAATGCAAAAGCTGCATGTACAAGACCCAAAACCTAAAGTATCCTAAATGAGTAGAACAATAGAGAGCAAATTAATTCTAGTAATTGAAAGAGACAGAACAATATTTTACTCAGCAAAAAGATTTGAAGGATCACAAGGCTTTCTGGCATCCTTTTGTTTCATTCATGTGGAACTTATTTCTGTTTTGATTGATGCCAGTCTAACTACTCAGTGCAATTATTTGCAGGCATGTTTCAAATAAATTATAAACTTGGTCTAAATATTCTAAACATGATAATTAACATATTATAGATAGACAATAACTGTAAGCAGAGTAGATCTTGAGGATGTGCCAAATTACCCTCCATCATTTCAGTTACTGAGGTACAGATACCAGCTGCCTCATTTGAAGGCAGTTTTGTTATTTTGTCTTCTGTATTGACTGCTATCTATTGGATATTTCATTCTGAATTTAAGGAATCATTATTCCCTCCAGACATCAGTCTTGATTTTGTACATGACTCTTCAAAGTAGATACTCAGCTGCTGCTGACAAGTCAAAATGGATAACTGACATTTTGCTAATATTTTAAAGCTCTACTGATGCGTAAGTATGTATCATACAGCCCAATAAATTAATTAAAAACTCTCAGTTTAATGTTGAGTTGGACAGAATGGTGTGATTCAGCAGAAAGAGGTGGATAAGTATAAATAAAACTTTGTTCATTCTGTGTTGTCACTGAGGAGCTCTGAATTGCAGTCAATTGCAAAACATGAGTTACCAACCAATAACAACCAAGAATAGCATGTTATCCTCATCAAGGTGACACTGAGTTGCACCTCGTCCGATGTGTCGAACTACATTTACTAATATTTTGTCAGCTTTAATTGCAATTAAAAGAATTAATTCACTAAAACACCTATTTCATAACATTTTTCCATTGTAGTTGAGAACATGAAGTTTGTTGTATAAAAACTGAGCTATGATTTATACATTTTTTCACTGAAATTAATTTGTATTTTACAAGTGTTAATCACTTCAGATTTTGCAGTTTAAATAATCAGAGAATGCATAGGCATGCAAGAACACTCTTTTTTTCCCAAACAATATGATAACAAAGCATTCACAAACTTTAAAGCCAATATTCTCCATGATAGTGCAATCAAAGTTACAAGATAATACAGTGTTCATTCTTTAGATTTAAGTTTCCTCTGACAACAGATTATGCTGGAATAAATTCCAGTTACATCAAAGGAATACTGAACAAGTATGAGAGAAGAATGCGATGTTTTTAACCTCTTTTTGTTTTCTAATTGCTCAATATGTCAAATTTCATGCCTACAAAGAAACTTTTTTGTTTTTGAGATGTTTGTTCATTCTTTTGCAACAGTATTTTGTGTCATTATTTTGTGCATGCACCAGAATAGGTAGTTTGCTTTCATTTGCTTTCTGAAACCATTGTAATTTAAAATGGTAAAGGAAAAAATGCCTTATCCATTCACGTTAAAAACACTACGTCTGATCACAACAGCAAAAGTTCAGAATGACTTGCTATATTGGCCTGAATAATTAACCATATTTTGTATGGGAACTCAGCAAGGATTTAGGTGGTTTTAGTCTTCTCATTTTTCCCTTAATGGGCTTCTTCCTAGAAAATTTGCATCAGGTAATTCCAGGAAAATGCATTGCTTTCTGATCTACATCACCAAAACTTCCAGAGATTAACTTTCATTCTCTCTGAATCTGCACAAGATTTTTTTCATGTTACTCAAGCAATTTTCTTCAACCTTGAGGTCTGAAAGGCATTTTTTTTCTCCTAAGTTTCATTTTTGTTCTAATTTCACACTTTTCATTATGTTAACATCCTCTTTTTTTCTTTTCCTTTTATCCCTCTGGACTTTTATCCTTCACTGGTAAGTTACTGATTCATTTTATTCCCAATTGTCTGCTCTCCTCTCAGTATCCTGCCTTCACCCACAGGTTTTACTTTACAATGTACCATATTTACTTTATGTCACTGTAATGACTTCCTGCATTGTATGTTTGCATTCCAGGAAGAAACTCTAATGCATTACCTGAAACTTTGGCATTGTTCAATATTTTCATACTTATTCTGAGATAATTGTTCTTCTTCTAAAAATAATAATAAAAAATAGTTTAAAAAAAAGTTTCCTTCCTTGCAATCCGTGAGTTTATTATGTGAAATCCAGATAAGTATGGGAAGGTGAGACTTTGTACAGGTTTTGACTGGGATGGAGCTAGTTATCCTTGTGGCAGCCAATATGGCGCTGTCTCAGTTTAGTTTGGTGACCAAAATAGTGTTGATAACACAGGTTTGTTTTAGCTAATCCCAAGCAATACTCCTCTGCTTTTCATGCTGCCCATCCTCCTTAGGCTGAGGATGCCCAAGGATTTGGGGAGCACAGCTGAGACAGCTGAGCCCAACTGGCCAAAGGGATGTTCCATACCACATGGGATCCCGTCTGCGTGAGCCCACATGTACAGGTAACCAAGGCAACCATGAAATCACAGCAGAAATGCAAGGAGTAGATTTATTTCATTCCCTCACTAACAGCACCAGGCAGCACAGACACATGGGGACACTGGTTCTAGTTGGCTCAGTTCATCCCAGCCAGCAGCAGGGCAGGGGACTCCCTGCTTGCCTCACTATAACAAAAGGCTTCGGGCATGGCTGTGAGTGTGTGTTACCTCTGCACAGGAATTCTGCTTCTCAAAACAGGCAGAGAATGAGCAACACTGCACATAATAAATGGAGCTTTCCCACACCAATCTTTTTAGCATTCCCAGCTGCAAGATCACTTTGAATCAAACTATTCCCTCCTCCTTGCCAAATCTTCTGATTTTAACTCTTTTGTCCCAGCACCATCTTATTTCACAATAACACTGGAAGGAAAAAGGACGAAGGGGGATGTTGTCAGTTATGACCTCTGTCTTCCTAAGTAACCATTACATGTGATGATCCCTGTTTTCCAAAAATGGCTGAACATTTGCCCACCAATGGGAAGTAGTGAATGAATTCCTGGTTTTGCTTCGCTTGCATGTTCAGTTTTGCTTCATCTATTAAGCTGTCTTTATTTCAATGCACAACTTTTCTGCTTGTAGCCTTCCAGTTGTCTCCCTCATCCCACTGGGGGAGGGTGAGTGTAGGGACAGCTGTCTACTGGAGTTGAATCACAACAGGAAATTGAAGGAGAGACAGTCCACCGCCATTACCTCCTTGATTAATATGCTCATAAAATAATTTTTATCATGGATATGGATTTTCTATGTGAATTGGAGAGCACAACAAATATTTAAGAGAAGAGATTGGTGACTTCTTTTAAAATTTATTTTAAGCTGTAGACAAAATGAATGCTTAAGAAAGAAGCTGAGAACCTGTAGGAGCTTGGAAGTAGGAATCACTGCTTGCTTTTTGGTGACCAGGGGAACACAGGACAGTCCAAGACACTGCAGAGACTGGGGTCCTGCACAACCAGTACAGAAGTTTACAAAAAACCAAAGTAAAAAGTCACATTCATTTATACACAGTAGTTCTGCTGATTCTGTGCAAGTTATTTAGTGAAAGGCTGCATAAACCAGAATTTAAGGTAGGGGAAGAAAAGAAAAAGATAAATGTAGTCTCAAAGGAAAAACTAATACGTTTCAAACCTTTATGAGAGATCAGTGGTGTTAAATTATTAATATGATGAAAGGTTAGGGAGCATCTGTTTCTGCCTATGGTCCATGGTCCAATAGACCCTGATCCAATGGTGGTCTTTCAGTTTACTTCACTTGCCTTTAGACTTGCTTTGTTCACTACAGCTGCATCATTCACAGTAGTCTCCAATGAAAAAAATAAAGTAATTTCTCACAAACCACTTTAGATTAAGGCTCAAGTCTATTTCCACTACAGTGAACAAGTGTTAGATGCACAGTTTCTATTAACAACAGACAGAAATCTGTGCCTAATTCCCACATGCATCCTTAAGTGCTTGCCTGTTTGCTATGGTTTCTAAACTCAGCCATTTCTTGAAATAGGTACACAAAAAAGGAAATAAACCAAACACAAAAACCTCCCCCTAAATGTTATTTTTTTCCCTATCACCAAGAATAAAAATTATATCAATCAACATTGCTCAGATTTTATACAAATTGACATTGGTTTCAGGACTAAGAATAGAGTTTTCTCCCATTTCATGCTTTAAAAAATGCAAGAATAAGGATTCTATTGAAGATAAAGTTATTTGTCAATTGTACAACTTTTTTCTCACAATTTTCTGAGCAATATTGAAGTGATAGAATAATTTATGATTACTGTACTACTTTCCACAATTTTTAAATTAACTACAGAAGTCACCACTCTCAATGCTCATCTCTTGAAAAATATTCTAGATGGGCATGAATCCTCCCATGATAGATTTGAAAGGTATAAAATGAAATAATCAAATATGCTGATCTAGTGAACCTTCCATTAGTTCAACAACCAACGTACATAGAATTTAACAAAATGCTCATGTCCACTTAACAAACCACTTACTTAGTTTTAAATCAATGCTGTATCCATGCTATCTGAAAGGATGATCTTCAGGCAATCGAACACTGTCAAAAACACAGAAATCTTTCTTCTTCTTGTATCTTTCATGTTTTTTTTCCTGTGCCTGGGCATTCCTGTATGCTCAGAGACTCAGGACTTCATGGCTGCACAGGTTACTGACCACTCTCCTTACTACCTGGTGGAGGTTGGTATGGGGATAAGCATTGTTTGGAGGACATCTGAACATGCCTGTGCTGGTGAACTGAACAGGGTTAGACCATGGATGTAAGCAGTGGTAAATGAGTGTCCTTATTGTTTAACACTGGAATATTCCCTGGAGTGATTTCATTCTGCTCCAAATAGCTCTTTCGCAGGTATTGCCCAACCATAGTTTGTGATGTTCCCAATTGTTCCCAACAGGCAGGATTGATAAATCCAATAGGTTTATGAAAGGGAAGAGAGTTTGAACATTTGTGTGGTGACTATGTCTTGTTCTATTGTATTGTATAGGTGATATTTTCAGAACGAGTGTGCAGCAGATAATAGTACATGAACAGGACCTTAAAAATCATGAAAGCCCCTTGCTCAGAGACAGTCATGCTAATAAATATGGTCATCCAGGAACTAATAACAGAGCGGTCATATTAAACAGGATAAATGCTTGTAAAAACCAAACCAAATGTCTACCTAATAGTCTCTTTGAAAGAAGAGAATTCCTGTCTGGACATGGGTTTTTCTTTTAATTTTGTTTGAAATAATAGGTCTTACAGTATTTGCACAACTATAAGAACCTTCTACAGCTACTTTCTTTGCAGCTGCTTTTCTCTGCTTTCAACTGCTATGCTCTGTTTAGGGTGGGGTGACTTGTTCAATTAATTCTTTCAACAGATGTTTTCTAAGCCTGGTCTCTTTCCTCCACCTTTTTTCACGTCATCGTGTGCTTCCAAGCACTTCTGGGGCTGCATGAACTTGACTTAAGCTGTTTGCCTGTCCTGCTGGTGCCATTTGCCATTTCCTTTTCAGAGGGCTATTGCTATTACAGCTCTATTCTACGCAGGGAGTGTTAAACCTTTGAAACTGATGCAGTTTCATTGCAGAGACTATCAGAAGGAAGTAACATTAAAAGAAAATCACTTCATACCTGTTTAACTGCTATAGGATTTAACAAATTTTAAACAAATGAGAAGTAGATAGATGTTTCTAAATGCTTACTACTTGGCTGCAGAACCATGTTGATTTCAAAGGCATTTTCTCCCTGTACAGAATAGAGGGGCAGCAAAAACTGTTCTTTGAAGAGAAAATGCCACCATCAGGAAAGGAAGACAGCTCAGGCAGCTCAAAGAGTCCCAAAAGTGTTAGGGAGCCACGGAGGACATCTAAAGGGGAAAGTCCAGGCTGTGAGCAGCCTGAGGAATTAGTTTAAAAGAACCCCTTTTCCCCACAGAAATCTTTCAGATGAAGCGGCAACTGTTGGATTCTTTCACGGCTAACATAGAGGGATCAAGCTCAAACAGTTCTGTAAGTCCTACAAAACAGCAGAGGATAACTAAAAGGTCTAAGTAAAGAGCAGGTCGTACATTAAGGCATTTTTCTCTCCTGGCATGTAAAGTGAAGGGGGGGAGGGAGAGCAGAAAAATGAATAATAAGTCATAAGTAAGACTTGAGTTTGAACAACCACATTCTTTCTAGCTACATGTAGCTTGTCGCTTTAATTAGATAATAGTGTTTTTCTTTTGCTATTAAAAAGCTGCTACCTTTCACTTCAGAGGTGACTATATTTCAGTGGGGGTGAAGGATAAGCTGTTTGTACTTTGTTGTGTAATGCCCCCGAGCACCATATAAAGAAAATGACTATTGTACATGCTTTGTAGCTTGTAAAATCCTTTGAAATAAAATGTGGACTATAAACATTATATAAAAAGGATGACTGATGAAGAACTATATATTCTTGATAAGTATGTGTTTATTGGCAGGTAATTAAAAGGAGTCATCAGATCAGGGAAAAGCTTTTATCCCAAGAATTTTATAACCATATTTGGGTCATTAGTTTGTGAGGTATTTGGATGATTAAAGATTGAGAGATACTAATGAAAATAAAGACTTTACTCGGTTTCTGCATTAACAGTATGCAAAAGGTGTATAAACAAAGATAATAGCAAGGAAGTAGTTTCTTTGTCAATATAACCTTTTTCACCCCAAAAAAATCACTTAATTGAAGAATGTGTCTCAGCAGGAAGACAGGGCTTGTTTAGCTGTAACTGGTCTTTGAAATGTATTTTCAACAGCATATTCACACTGTATGTATAGAGGAGATACTTTGGGGGCAGGTAGCTGGTGTTGTGATGTGGCCTGTTAGAAGGACTTGCATGTATATCTATATTAAGGTAATGTGAATGTATATATGAGAACACTTTGGTTGCTCTACATGCAATTTCTATCTGTTACATTCACCTGTTCATAGCTCTAACTGCAGCATCAGCCAATCATTTTTTGAGCACAGAGTCTTACAGTGCAAATCCTTCTTTCTTGTCAGCTGCTAGACACCTTCAGAAATTAGAAGGCAGGAATAATGGCTTGTGAGTGCAGTTTTAGGCAAACAAGTTAGAGGTAAACCTTTTTAACCCCTAAAGCAGTTCCCTATTTACTCCTTCCGACTCTACATGACCCCAAGCAATGCTCCTTACAAAACACCATCTAGTTAGTGGAGAGTCACTGACTGATGAATCAAACCTGAGGGACAATCCTCCTTTCCCCATTTGAATAAGCATCCTATTTGTTAGCTCTATATCCCTGGTGTTTTAAACCATGAGACTGCAGCAACAGCAAGTATGAACTAAGTTCCATATAACAGCTTGAAAGGCTCGAGCATGAAGATGTTTGTTGGTTAAATCCTTGGTCTCTTAGGTAAAGTGGGCTCAAATCAAAGCACTAATTTTTCCAAGGTAACCTTATGGAGCTGGCTATTCAATGAGAAGTACTCTAAGTTTAGATCACTAGGCATGCAACCTAACTGCAGATGCAGGGTGATGAACAGCCAATGGCCTCTTTAAATCCATACACAAAAATGATGCATGCTGAAAATTAGAGGAAAAAATGGTTTCAAATTTGAGGACATGGGACTGAGCTATTTCAGAGCACATTGGTTTCTAGATTCAAGGTAAACTACTTTAGGTGAATTACGTGCTTCCCAAAGTTAGAATGCAAATAGAACCAGCTATATAAACTAAATTCTCCTTTACATTCTTCTAGCTGTTAATATCACCATTTCAAGGAATTTGAATGACAGGGAAATCAATGTACATTTTTTTCAAACGGTCTGCTCATCAGGTGTTTAGTCCATTTATGATTTAAATTTCTGATGTAGATAATGACCAAAATATTCCATCAACTGCGTGAAAGAAAATCAGCAATGCTTACTCTGAGGGAAAACACCAGGTAAATTTAAACAGAACCCATAGAATCGTAGAATCATAGAATGGCCTAGGTTGGAAGGGACCTAAAAATAATCTCATTCCAGCCCTCCTGCCATGGACAGAGACACCTTCCACTAGACCAGGTTTCTCAGGGCTCCATCCAGCCTGGACTTGAATGCCTCCAGGCACGGTGCATCCACAGCTTCTCTGGGCAACCTGTTCCAGTGCCTCACCACCTCACAGTAAGAAAATTCTTCCTAATATTTAATGTAAACCTGCCCTTTCAGTTTAAAGCCATTAAAGCCCTTGTCCTGTCATTACATGCTTTTGTAAATAGTCTCTCTTCATCTTTCTTGTAGGTTCTTCAGGTGCTGGAAGCCAAGAATTAGATCACCCTGAAGCCTTCTCTTCTCCAGACTGAATAATCCCAATTCTCTTAGCTTTTTTTCGTAGGAAAACTGTGGCTGTAGGGTGTAGGAACTTAAATAGACAAAACAATTGATTTTCTCACTTGCTGGAAATATAATTCATTTGATTGAATCTTTTGTGATGTTAGACTGTCAGAAATTATATAGTCCAGACTTAAGATCCCTCCACTGTCCACAGGAAGAAGAGGAAAAAATTGACACGTGATGTATCTGACCCAAGAAAGTCTAGAAATAGTGATGTAGTTACTGTGTCTCACACTGCAAGACTCTCAAGATTTTGACCATAACTCTCTCATTCATTCTGGAGTCAGGACCTAGATTTGCCACATGACAGCCTCTCCATTACCTGGATGACTTCAGACACAGAAGACACTTGAAACTAGAATTTATCAACTGCTCTGACTAAAAAAGGCAGGAAGCCACGTTTCTTTCTGGCAAAAAAATTATCACCCATGGCATACTCCCATTCCTTGAATATATATTTTAAGACATCATCCCATGTTTTATTTTCTTAAAATGTCTGAACTTAATATGTTTTGGGCTATGGGCAGACAAACTGTAAGAAATTGTTTCAATGAAGTCTATCAATAGACTGGCCACGTCCTTGCATATCCAAATGCTTTTCCAGCATGGTTTTATAGAAGGCACAGCCAAAGAAACACCAGAAGAACTTGAAGGTTGTAACTAAAATTTTGGTTAGTGTAGCTTTATGATAATTTCATCTGTTCACCACTTGTCAAAGTGCTATTCCATGTGGAAGCATAACAATTTGTTCATTAAAATACACAGAGCAGCAAAGGTGCTGGTAAGAAATGAAAGGCAATACCACTTAGTGCCTTTTCAATGGATCTTTCATGAAGATCTCTCTCTCAGTGCTGACAAAAAGGGTGACAATGACCCTGAGCCAGAATATTTTTTTGGTATGGAATTTTTTCCTTTAATTAGTATGAAAAAGATAGAAAGCTCAAGGAAATTAGTCCACATAGGGCACTGATCATACTTTTGCCTTCTTTTGTTGTCCCAATGAAAGATTTACATTGATTGCAAAGTTGCAGTTTAATGATTGCAGCACTTCTTCACTGAATAGATTTTTTTACCCTCAGAACATTTACAGCTGTGGATTGGACCTCCTTTGGGAAACTAAAGCATTGAAACCATGATTACCTCTGTAACACAACAGTTGTGAATAAAATACTACCATCCCTTCTACGGTATCAAATGGGGTTCAGAACACAATTCTTGCATTCTGAGACATTTTTTCAGCTATTAATACCTCCAAATAATTTCAAAACTCTCAAGATAAATTAGAAGATGAGAAGAGTTGGTCAAGTGTATCTTGACAAATGAACAAGGTATGTGAAATTGGAAAGAGATATAATTTCTTTCTGAAACAGCTATCGTGAAGAGGACTTTTTGCTTATTCCTTACTATCCATTTCCATAGCTAGAACTGTCACAAGTAATGATGGATCTGAGTATCCAGATATAAATTAGTATTTCTTTCAAGACCTGGAATTCCCTTCAAACATGCCTGCACGATGATCCAGAGGAAGAGAACTTGGGAAAAAAAGCCGTGGCTGTCAAGGTCTTCTTAAGTCAATGACTATAAGGAAAGGATGATTAGAACTAAAAAGCCAGTAGGGCAGGAAGAAAGTCCTGAACACCCATGCTCTAGTCAGCCTATTCTATGAATAAAACTTGAACAGCCTAGTGCCAAAATCTTGGCTGGACCTTCCAAAGGTTCAAAGTGGTCATTTTCAGGGAATTTCCAGGAATACCATGGTGTGAAGATAATTAGCACTTTTCAGAGAGCTTGCTGTTTCCTGCAGTGGGGATGTACAGGATTTCCTGGGTGAAAGCTGGAAGCAGGCTCTCTACTGTGCCTCTCCGTTTCCTGTGAGAGACCAAGAGGTTTTGGAATAAAAGGAGTGGAAAGGGTATGGAAGTTTACTTTTGGTACCATGCAACATCACTAGTAAACCTTTGAAATTTCACCTAATTTGCGCACATGGGTAAATACTGGCATTTTAATTTTTTTTTTATGTAACAATCAGGAAAGCTAATGAGCACTTATTCCTTCTCATTCAAATGGTTGATAACAAGAGAGCTGTAGGTCTACTTGTAAACCCAGCCACCTCCACATGACGCACAGAACCGTTGTTTTACCTTTTTGTTTTGTTTTGGTTTGGTTTGGTTTTGTTTGCTTGTTTGGTTGGTTTTGATGGTTTTGTTTTGTTTATTTGAATTTTTCACTTTGGGAAAGCCACATAAAGCGGGAGAAGTCGTAGCTTTCTGCCAACCACAGGATGTCAGTCTGCAAGGAAAAAGAAACTAAAACACAATAATGTGTGAGAAACTGTTCACTGGAGAAAAGGCAGAATTTCCCAGAAAATTGCATAATGGAATTTCATTTGAAAAAATGCCTTATGCAAAGTAAAATGAGCCAGTCAAAAACATATTCTGAACTCTGTAAACTGGAATGTGAACAATTACTCTCAGAAATAAAATTGAAATATGCAGGAAAGACTTTAAAAGAGCTCAAAATGCTGCTCATAGAATGAGGCCTGAAAGAAGCTGTTGAGGCAAAGTTACCCTCAGGCAATCAGCCCCAACCTGACATAGACATAGGCAAATTAGTTGCACAAGTACTCTTAACTGAGCTGATTCTGCTGCAGTAACAGATGTATTCCTAGATGGAAAAACACAAGTTGGAAACAGCAAAGAAGAGGTAGGACACAGAGCAGGTGGCAGGGAGAGCTGCTGACACTGCTCAGAGAGCTTCAGCAGCAAAGTCTTGGGGCAGTTTGTAGAGGTGGGGCAGGCAAAACACAGACAAAAGTCTGAGACTGGGCACAAGCGAGGCAAGAGTTCAAGTCGTTTATTTCTCAATCCCCTCTCCATGGAGACCTGTCTCAGTAAAACAGGTCTGTGCTGTGAAGAAGGAGGCTCTTATAGCAAAGAACCTGACTTAATATGCCAGATTGTGACAGAGTGCATATGGTCATGTACATGGGTAACTAAAGTGGTGAATAGGTTATTAAGCTTTTGTGTGGTGCCTAAGATGGAACTTTTCTTATCTTTAGCTTTAATGTTAAGTATCAGGTTTTCAAAGTCTATTTTGAAAGCCTTTGTATTATTTTCTATACCAATATTCTGTTTTTGAAAAATGAAAATGGAGCTCCTGATATAATAACAGGAAAAAAATCAAATAGAGCAAAATATTTGATAATTTTATTTGTGAAAAAAACCCTTTAATTATTTGACTTAATCCTCACTTTTACCCCACAAATAAGGATGAGGAGAACAAAGTAAAAGTATGGAGATGCATTGCAAACAATAAGGTAATACACAGTCCAACTTTTTTGAAACAAGAAATAAGTAAAAGGAAAACACTTAACACGTTGAAAAATACGCTTCAAAAATATATTTGTGGTTCTTGCTTTGCATCTTATGCTATAAAATAGACCCATCTATAATTAGCTTGCAATCTATTGAGGCCATATTTTAGCATGCAAAAAAATAATTTTCAGATAAACCCACTGTCTGAAGTGACATATAGTAAAATTCTCCTTAAATTTGCTTAACTTATGAACTCTACATACGTGCGGTTTGTCAGCTCCTTTATGTATAGCTAGGGGGCTTTCAGTGCTATGAACATACAGCAAGTTCTTGCATTTTACTGCATTTAATATGCTCTTGTACCAAAGCTATTAAGCCTCTTGATCTTACAATCTCCTGCTGCTGCAACAACTCAGCAGTACGTTTCAATACTAAGGAGGCATATCACTCATCTCCTTTGGGGTCTCCAGAACTCCTGCTATGGTGTTGAGTAGAGAGACTTAATGCTGTCATAAGTATCTAATATGGACAAATGCCACCATTTAATTATCTGTGCAGTCCAGAATATAGTGCAGTTACATATCTAGGTCTTTAAAGGTTCTATGTTACCTTTGTGCCTTAAGAGAAATCCTCTCAATACAAAATGTCAGGTGCCATATAACTATTTGTCTTCTTCTGTAACTGGTAACATGTTTTCTCATAAATTTCACTTTAAGAGATTTGCTTTGATCCATTTTGGCTTCTCTGATGTTATTTGCACATATCTGTAGGGATGCCACTGCCATTGTTCCAAGCTTACTTTGTAGATATATCATAACTAACAAAAGTCAGGGTCCACTTAAAGGCTCATGTGCTTTCTTCTATGCTTCTTTCTTCATGGTTGATATATGCTCCCAAACAATTCATGCTGCTGGGAAACACTAAAAGAGGAAAGTATTCCTCGGAGCATTTATATATTCAATCTTTATCATGCCTGAGTGAGATTCACTAGACCACCTACAGCTAACCTGTAGATGTGCACAGCTCATTTAACTGGTTTGCTTGTGTAATTTCTGGAGAGGACATGCACTTCTGCAGTGTGATTCACCAAATCATCCCCTAAAAGTCCATTTTGCTCTCCATTGGTGACACAGGGAGGCTGAGGAGATAAGCTCAGATGCAGACATCGAAGCCCTGGCTGTCTGCAGTCATGGTGTTCCAGCAGCTACAGGGGTGACTCCAGTCCACATGAGGTATAACCACACTATTACAAGGCAAAGACAATCTGAGACTGGGCTGCCCCATACCACATCGGCCTTCACTATTTGAGACATCAGGAAAGGAGCCTCAATGTCTCTTGTAACTGTAGCTACACCCAGTGCTTGCAAGCCCAATGTTCTACTGCTAGGCAGGAGGACAGTGTGCATCATGTAGGCTGAGTGCCAGATACCCAGCCTGTGCATGTCAGATCCAACAAAAAGAGTAAATAGTTTAAAAAACCCTCTGAATTTTGTTTCAGAATTTTCTTCAGCCCTCTGGTGGGGGACTCACTTCTGAAAAGATCAGATGTGAGATGGGTTTGGACATAAAACACCAGGGAAAAAAGCCAAAATATCCTATTCAAAGATACAGCAAAAACCTATCAATTGAGATTAGGGATTTGAAAACAATAGAAGGTATATTCTCCCTCACTTTTAACCCTCTGTTCAGCCAAAATCTTGACCTATTCTTTGTGGAGAGAGACAATCCTATTTAGTATTGCTTAGGGAACACTTTAGTATAAGAATATATTTGCAGGCTATGCAATGCACCAAGCATAATGATGCCCTCTAATGAGTATTATGTCAGGTATTATTATGCATATTTCTTTCTAGTGGGTATCAGAGAGTGGATAAAAATTTTTTATGCTATGCTACTTTTTATGCTATGCTATGATATTTTTGTGGTATGATCTTGGATATTCTCCAGTTAAATGACAGAGTAGTTTGGGTTTGGAGGAAAAATCTTGTTGCACCCTTCCTACTTAGGATTTGTGAATTCCATATGATCACATTATGCATAACTGTGCAGTGGCAGGAAGTGGAGCAGTTCACCACCAAGTCCTTTGCAGTCACAGAATGGTTTCTTTCTTGAAGCAATTAATGCAATTTTCCCTGCTTAGGAGGGCATAATCCATAGTAAAATGTGGAATACCAGTTTTATGATATTATTAATTCATTTAATTTTGCCTTAATTGGAATTTTTCAGTACACAGAAGGAAGTCATCCACCAGCCATCTGTTCTTATATATAGCAGTCATTGCTAAATTATCCTGTATTTAACTTCCGCTAATAAGGTTAACACGGGAGCTTTGGCATAACACCATTGCTTCTCTCTGTACTATGTCCATTTCAGAATTTAGGTCATTTCTACCCAAGATGACTTCATAGGCAGAATTAATTTCTCTTAAAGGGTAAAAACCTGACACTTTTCCTTACTAAAACTTTTTCTCGGCACTTAGTTGGAATACCTAGGCAGGGAAGAAAAACTCTGATAGTTGACAATTTGGAGAGTGCATTAAGTAGCAAGTTTATAAAGCTGACATTCTATATCAGTGAATTTTGCATACTGTCAATCTCTATTTTATACCCCTAGGGTATTTAAACAATTAATGAATATATAAGTAAGGTTCTCACATGGACTACAAAAGTTTTAAACTACTGTGGTAGCATAAAATCACAACCAGAGCTTGGTAAAGGAGAATTTTTCCTGTCATAGTTTTTTTGCAGAGGAACTCACATCAACTTGAAGGAACAAACATATCCTAAAGTCTCAGCATTGTCTTGAAGAAACCTAGGGTAAATAATTCTTCTGAAGTAGCAAACTAAATTACCATTTGTTATGATCCGGTTGGTAAAATGTTAGGATCTAGTTATTAAGGTTCTTAGAAATACCCCTGCCTGAATTAAGGTGCAAATGAGACCATATGCCAGTGACAATAGTAAGGGTTTTATTTGACACTAAACATGAAAGAGAGAGAGAGAGAGAGAAAAAAAGAAATAGGAAATAGGTTGGGGAGACAGAAAGGAAGTAACAGGGACTAAATAAGGAAAATATCACCACTCCGTGGATCCCAACAATGGCCTGTTGATCCTCTCCAGCTGGTCTTCCTGGTGGTGAAAGTCCCCCCCAAAAGCTTGGAAACAGATGGATTTATATACCCTCGAGCCAGGCAGCATTGTCCAGGCATGTCCCCCTGGGGAAGGTAGGGCAGTCTCTTACAGCAGACTCTGGATCTGTTGCATCACATGCAGTCCCATAGAGCAAGGTCTAGCACTTTGGGGGGGGTCTTTGATGGATTGTGACTCCCCCTCAGCTGCCTCTCATGTGAAATCCCGTGGATGTGGCCTGTGGGGTTGGGGGGTGCTACAGCTGGGCCAGAGGATGGGCGTTCATTGCCTCTGATCAGAGGTTATGCCACACCTGAAACCTCCTCTCTCCCCCTCAGCTCGGGGTGAGTGTCCATGTAAACCTGGCTCCTGTGAGCTGTGCTCTCCCCCCACCCCAAACTTGGCCACAGTTGGTGGCTTTGGCCTTTTGTGGATGCAAACCTTCTCCTCAGCCTGAGATGACTGAACAATGGATTTCCCTTTATCTAATCAGCAGTTTGACTTACAGTCCAAAATCCCAGGCAGGTATCTTCAGGGAAGCTTCTTTGGTTGTAGCTTCTTTATACAGTTTTGGTTATGATGAGCAAAACTTTATATCAATGTTTGAGGCATGAACTATTTCTGTCTCTGACACCACTCACCAAAAAAAACCCCAACAACAACCAAATAAAACCCCTCAAAACCTACAAAACCCAATAAACTCGAAAACTAAACCCATACCATTTGTCATGGTGAAGGAAGCTGCTAAAATAAGACAATGGCTCAACTTCACACACCACCCTACATTCAGATTGGAAACTGAAAGTGAGGTGGCTGAAATCTATCTTAATTTTTCCTTTACATAGAATCAAAAAGTATGGCGTGTCCAGAGTTACATTTGCAGTATCTATAAAATGCATGTCTTGCTTTGTAACTACCTTAGCTACAAAAGTGGTTTCCAGGATGGATGAATGACAAGCATTAGGGAATTAGTTTCTCCATAAAGAAGCTGTTGAGATGCCTAGGACATTGAAAGTCACACTACAGCTTGAATGAGGAGAGCTAACTAGCCTTTTTAAGGTTCTTGGAAGAATCTCATGCAAGGAAGAGGGGTCCAAGAGAGCGGGTTAATATTCAAGGATCATTTCCGTCAAGCTCAAAATGAATGCATCCTGATGAAGAAGATATCAGGAAAAAAACAGCAGGATACCCACATGGATGAATAAGGAATTCCTGGTATTACTCAAGCATAGCCAGGAAACACACAGGAGATGGAAGAATGGCCAGGCCACTTGGAAAGAATATAGAGAAGTTGTCAGAGTAAGTAAAAATGAGAGAAGGAAGGTCAAAACCCACCAGGAATTAGATCTGGCCAAGTAGGACAGAGACAAAATGAACGGTTTGTTCAAACACAACAATAACAAAAGGAAAACTAAGAATAATGTGAGCCTGTTACTAAATGGAAGGGGGCGCTAGTAGCAGGGCACAGAAAAGGCAGTTACTGAGCACCTTCTCTGCACTAGGTTTCACTGACAAGACCAGCCCTCAGGGATCTCTGATCTAGGAGAGCAGGGTAAAGGAATCTCGGAAGGAAGACATTTCTTTGACCAAAGAGCTTTAGGTGAGAAAGCACCTAGCCAAATTTAACATGCACAAATTTATGGGCCCTGAGGGGTTACATCCACTAGTGCTGAGCAAACAGGTGAACACCAAAGCAAGACTTCTCACCACCATCTTAGAAAGGTTCTGGAAATGAAGAGAGGTGCCAAAGAACTGTAAAAGCAAATGTCACCCCAGTCTTCAAAAGGGGCAAGTAGGATGACCCAGGAAAGTACAGGATAGTCAGCCTCACCTTTATCCCTGGAAAGGTGATGGAGTGTCATGGGTTAGTCAGGAGGGGTCAAAATCTAGGAAGTGACCTATGCTGCAGGAAGGGATATAACCTCCTTCCTGCGAGAGAGAGCCAGTAGCTAGGTAGTTTTAAGAATTGATATGTAGGTGAACCAATTAAAAAGTTGATCCGCCTTCAAGGCAAGAACCGTATATAAATAGAGACCCTCTGAGCCTCTTGCTCTTTTGGCCTGCTGCTGTGTAGAGAGGAGCATCTCCTGCTTCTCTCGTGGGTAAAGCCCCCAGCCCCCCCTTTCCAAAGGAGGGGGCGGGGGGAAGGGAGGTTTAGGGCGGCCGCGCCGCTGCAGCCGGGCATGGGGGAGGAACTGTCTGGAATTTTCAGCAGATCCAGCTCAGCCGGTGTGTCAGCTACACCAGACAGGGCCAGGCCCCTGCTCCGGGCCAGGCAAGGACCGGGCCGGACTCCATCCAGCTCGGGCCAGGCCCTGCCCTGTCACCCCGGGCCCAGATGGCCCCAGCAGGCCGAGCCAGCTCCGCAGAGCCAGGCACAGAGACTCTGAGAGCTTCTGCCATCCAGCTCCGACCTGTTCAAACAGCCCGGCAGGGAGCACGGGATCCTCACACTGCCAGAGAGAGACAGAGATTAACTCTATCCATGGCTGGACTAAACTTACAGACACCCATCCTTCCTTGCAGAGAGAGGAACGAGTGAGGACATCTACATAAATGCAGCATACAGACTTTACAGTCAGTGAGGAAAGCAGAACCAATGCCTAGAGGGAGGAGCATGAGAAGTGCTTTGAGAGTGAAGCTGAAAATTCTTTTGGGGAACCATGGTTGGGGACTGAGCTAATAAATTCCCTGTAATATATGAAGACATAGTCCAAAGGGGGATGTGAGGTTCTAATTGCAGCCAGTGAACTGAAACACCTGGGTAAAGACAAGTAGGTGTTGAAATAAGTACAGCCTGATGAGAAACTTGAACCAAGAGAGAGGAGAGGCTGTGACCCAGAGCCCTGGACCTGGGGGAATGCCGAAGAACTTGTGTTGTCAGGAGAACCCGTGTTGGCTCAACACAGAAGGGATTTTCTTTGTTGCTGCAATTGAACAGTGCATCCTTAACAAGGTACCCCATGGACTGTTCATGACCCACCATAGTGGCTGTGGGAAGGCTGCTGGTGTGGGAGGGATCCACCATTAAGCTGATCTTCCTTCCGGGCGGCGGCTAATGGTGAGACAGAAGACCCATAAGAAACTGTATTTTTCTTACAGAAAATCCATGGTGTAAACAAAAGAGACTTCTCTCCCTAAATGAACTGGAATGAGATCTATTTCTGAGATGGTAAACTGACTGGAGCTCGAGGTGTTGTCTTTTGTGTGGTGTCAGGGAGAGAGAAATGGAGAGGTGGGGGGAGGAGGGGTGGTCTGAGGAGTTTATTCTGGTTTTTCCTTGGTTTTTTTTTCCTCTGTCTTAGGGACGTTAATAAACTTTCTTTATATTTTATAAAGTTTGAGCCTGTTTTGCCTACTCCTAATCGTCATCTCACAGCAAACATCAGGTAAATTCTGGTAAGTGTGCTGGCATTTGGCCAGAACCTCAAATAGGCAAACTCGAACCACTACAGAGTGTCTGATTCTGAGGGCATCACTATCCACATGATGTCAATAAGCTGATCAGGAGAAGTCATCAAGGATTCCATATGTCACCCTAGGAGAGAGGGTGTCAAGAGGATAGAGCCAGGCTCTGCTCAATGGTGCCAAGCCATAGGACAAGAGACAATGGGCAGAAACTGATGCCCAGGAAGTTGCACCTGAATGTGAGGAAGAACTTTTTTACTGTGTGGATAACCAAGTACTGGAACAGGTTGCCCAGAGAAGTTATGGAGTCTCCCATGCTGAAGATATTAAAGAACCATCTGGACACAATCCTGTGCAATGTGCCCTAGGATGACGCTGCTTGAGATGAGACCAGATAGCCCACTGTGATTCTTTCCAACCTCACCCATTCTATGATTCTGTGATCATGAGTTATCCAGATTATTGGTTAAGCCCTCAAAGCTTCTTAAATCTTGAAATGTTGTTGGGTTTTGGTTGACTTTTGTTTCTTTAAAATATTTTGAAAGAGCCATTGCAGAATGTTCTCCCTTGAGATTAAGAGAAATGCATATCCAAATGCTTTTTCAGCATGGTTTTATAGAAACCACAGCCAAAGAAACACCAGAAGAATCTGGAGATTGTAACAAAAATTTCGGTTAGTGCAGCTTTATGATCATTTCATCTGTTCACCATTTGTCAAAGTGCTATTCCATGTGGAAGTATAATAACTTGGTCATTAAAAGATACAGAGCTCGAAAAGAGGTTGTGGAGTCTCTCTCACTGCAGATTCTCAAGAACCATCTGGACCCAATCCTGTGCAAACTGCTCTGGGATAAACATGCTTGAGCAGGGAGGTTGTACCAGATGACCCACTGTGATCCTTTCCAACCTGACCCATTCTGTGATTTTGTGATTTCACGATTTCGTGATTTTATGATTTATTTACAGGTGTAGTATCAAAAGTTTTTTTCTGAATGTTTCAGAAGATATGCCAGTTTGCAAACACAAGCGTTCAAGTGGGAAATGATTTGGCATTTCTTAATTGATGACTTGAATTTGGCTTGAGTTTATTTGGGTGGGGAAGAGGTGAGATAGAGGTCTCAAAGAAGCACATGCTGTTTCTATTGCTATAATATACCCTAAATTTCCTTCTGCTCTAAATTTTATTGGCATTGAAGCCAAACCACTCTACATGGAAAAGTCATTAAAAAAAATCAAACTCTTCTGATTTCACTTCCAATTTAAAAAGCTTTTAAACTAGAAAATTGTTCCTCAGAACCTCCATTATTGCTAAGACAGTTTCATTAAATAAATATGTATCATTGTAAGAAATAAATGAGAAGCAATAACTGCCTTGAAAGGCTACATTCAGTATAGACCAAAACACATTATAGGTGTTCTGGGTCTTCTATTTTTACTTGTAACCAACAAAAAAATTCACTAAATAATATGAGCATGTACATCAAAGGGATTTTTCAGGAAATTAATAACTAAAGAAAGAGATAAATAGAAGGGGATCCCTCTCCCCCTGAAAAACATCACCACTCCCCAAAAATAAACAAACAAAACAAAACATAAACCCACCCAAAACAGAAAAAACACCAGCCTTCTCATAGCAGATTTGCTTGTAATAAGAGATGGCTTGTTCAAGTATCCTTATAAAAGGGGCTGGTAAAAGTGGGGCTTAAGTATTGTATTTATAAACTCCTTTTCAATTTCCATGTCGTGTTTGTTCAGGTTACTTAGCTGAAGATACTGCTTCTGTTACTATCATCTCTGCAAAGTCAATCCAACAGATTAAATTAAACCTTCTTTCTTTCTGTCTCACACATCATAAAACAACAACAAGAAAAAACTATTTCAGAAGGTACATGCTGTTTCTGCTATCAGCTGGTAGTGATGGATGAAACAGAAAGAAAGGAGTTTGATTTAATCAGATAGCTTAACCTTGCAGGGAGAAGAAAGTCACCTATATAAAGTATTCCTGTGTATATTTTATTTTCTGACATATGTGTCCATGCATAAATATATATTCTAGGCATACAGGTCTATCACATCTCACTTTTTATACTACAGTGAATGAATATATAGAAAAGGTAAGGTCTACTGTATTTCATGCATAAGTCTATCAATGCTTTATTCAGATGACATTTTGTTAATCTTACATTACACAAAGTAACTTCTCTGCCCAAAGAAATCTGCAGAGAAAAATCTGGTCAACACATTACAGAGGGAGAGGGAGAGCTAAACATTGTGCTTTTCAAAGAAGGCACAGGTCACAAACATTTAACAAAAGGGATTTCTCATCTCTTCACTATATTTTCTGCATCCTTTAGAAAGACAATGGTTTCATTTTAACAAGACTTGTCTTTTAACAGTTCCCCCTTTACCTTCTCATTCCATTAATATAATGGACCATATCCTGCAAAAATATACATAGAAAAATTAATCTCATAATTAGGTATTAAAATCAAGCACATATTATTTTTAGTAACAAATTGTCAGTCAAACGCTATCAAAACAATCACATTGTTTGTTGCCTATTTTTCTTTTGTGTGAAGTTGCTTGACTGCCTGCCTCAATAGAAATATTGTGTAGAGCTAAGGCCTGAGATTCAGAGAAAAATGCATACTGTGCTTCCTTCATTTGTTTGAAAATAGAAAGGGGATTGCATCATGAGCAGGCTGTTTCAATTATATTTTGATATTTTTTGCCATTTGAAAGATAGCATGTTACAAATCATGTCAGAATATTTTTCCTACTGGACTTTTATATCTATCTCACAGTCAAAATATTATTTGTGAAGCATGAACATTTTAATAACTATTCTTCTGGTTTTGTGAGCTAGTTGACACTGCATAATAGCAGAAAAATGAGACCATGTTGAAGATTTATCAGAACAAAACACTGGAAATGATGAATCACAAGTAATGAAGCAGGAGCTAAAGAAGAAAAAATGTGTAAGTTTTTGCTTGATTGAAGAAATACTAATACATATTGATATGTAAGTTGTGACACCCTGATACAGATGTACAGATACAGCAGTATTTTATAATCAGAATAATGCAGTAGGGAACAATCCCTGGAAACAAAATTTGAAGACCTTATTATCTGTGTGGTGTTAACCAAATCAACACAGGCATAGAGTGAGTGCCTGGGGTCGTAGCAGTGTCAGTTTAGGAATAAGAATTGCACACTAGGTCTGGGCACGAGCACTGCAACACATGGCTTGGAACTGTGGCTATTGGAGAAAAGGAGAAGACATCATATAATTTACTGAGAAAATTCAGGATTTGGTGGGAAATCATAAAATGGCAGTTGTAGTTACTATAAGCTGATTGCCTAACTCTAAAGCACTGTGCAGCAGTGAAATGGGCAGATTTTTGCTCCCCTGCTACCAAATATCCTTTGAAATTGAAGATTGGGGTCAGAGCTGCAGAGGACAGACTAGAGGCGTAAGAGGCTAACCCTGGGTAGGAGAATTTATTAGGGTCAGATATCCAAAGGGAATTAAATCCATCCATCCTCTTATGCACTCAGAAGAGAAGTAGTCTGACTCTCCACCATTTTATATAATATTTACCATGTGCTTAGAAGGTGTGAAAGATCTAATGCGAAAGAACTTCATTTATTTGCATTTTAAATCCACTTTTATGTGGCATAGCAAATGTTACTATCTTCTCAGCATGAATACATACTCTGGACCAAAGTATTATGAGAATGTCCTAATGGATTTCATGTTCATCTTCTATTTTGAGACCTTATTTTGAACTGGACATACAGGAAACGGGATTGACAGCTTAAAACATAAGACAAAATATACAAGGTATTTGTCTCATTTCTGAGATACAGGGCCACAAAAAAGATCAGAGAACAGATGGAATACCTCTCCTATGAAGAAAGCCTGAGACTTTTGGGATTGTTCAGCCTGGAGAAGACTTTGGGGTGACAGCATTGTGGTGCTCCAATGCTTAAAGGGGATTTATAAGATAGAGGTGGGCACCGCTTTTAGCAGGGCCTGGTGCGATTGGACAAGGGTAATGTTTTAAACAAAAAAGGGCCAGCTTAGTCTAGTTCTAAGGTACAAAAAATTTATAATGAGAGTGGTGGAACACTGGAACAGGTTACCCAGAGATGTGGTGGATGCTCCCTCTGTGAAAATCTTTAAGATCAGCTTGGACAGGGGTGTGAGCAAGCTCATCTAATTGAAAATGTTCTAATTGAAATGCATTGCAGGAGTATTAGACTACACAACTTTTAAACTTCACCTCCAGCTCAAACCATTCAATGATTCTATGATGGTATGAAATATGAGCACTCCGTCTACTGTATATTTCCTTTCCAAATAATGTGCTTTCTACCACTAGAACCTCATCCTTAGGACTACTGCGTGTACCAGGTGTATTATGGTCTATTTGTTACTCTCAGGGATATTTTTTTTTCATTTTCTATATAATATAGCTCCACCTTTCCCCAAACAGAAAAGTGTTTCACAATTTCTCTTCCTAAACTACGAAAGCAAAGACAAATCCAATTTAGAAGGATGGCTGAAGTGAACCCAGAAAAGCAATGTAGCAGTGTCAGTCATTATTGTAGCTGCCACTAGATCTGACCTTCAAGAAGCACAAGAGTTCAGAAGTGGCTTGTATCTGCTGAATCTAAAACTTCATTGCTGGTTGCAGGTTCTAACTGAAACAATCAACTGAATGAAATGATAAGGATAGCTTTCCCAGAAATTCCAAATTCATTGAAATATCATAAGACAAATTAAATCAAACCCTGATTACTAGGGGATAGAATTAGAAGGGGAAAAGTAGTATGTTAACTAAAAGCCATGAAAAATATTCTGAACTCAAATTGTTTACCTGTAACTGAAGACCATGTCCCTCATCTTTGTTATGAGAGTTGAGGCATATAGACACCATATGCTGCAATACAACATAGGCAAGACAAAGCTAACCTGGGGTCCAAGCACAATTTTTTCCTATTAAGGAAACAGATCATAGAATAAGCAAGGTTGGAAAAGACCCTTAAGATCATGGACTTCAACTGCTGGCCTAATGCCACACGTCCAATATTAAACTGTCTCCCTAAGTGCCACATCTACATGTCTTGTAAATACTTGCATGGATGGTGACTCAACCACTTTCTCTGGTTCCTGTTCCAATGCTTGACAACTGTGTTCTGTGAAGAATTTTTTCTTAATATCCCATCTAAACCTCCACTGTCACAGCTTGAGGCCAATTCCTCTTCTCCTATTGTTTTTTACTTAGGAGAAGAGATTGATGCCCACCTTTTTATGCTCTCCTTTCAGGCAGTAGTAGAGAGCGAGGTGGTCCCCCTGAGTCTCCTTTTCTCCAGGTAAAACACCACCAGCTCCCTCAGCTGCTCTTCAAGAGACTTGTGCTCCAGATCCCTCACCATCTCTGTTGCCCTCCTCTGGACACGCTCCAGCACCTCAGTGTCTTTCTTCTTGTGAGTGGCCCAAAAATGAGTAGAGAATTTGAGGTGCAGCCTCACCAGTGTCGAGTACAGAGGGAGGATCACTTCCCTAGTCCTGCTGGCCACACTATTTCTGATACACAGTTTCCACAAATAAACATCCCAGGATAAGATGGCACAAAAGCTTAAAAAAACTCAGAGAGTTTGATTTTTGACTCAATAACTGAACCTGCAGTTTTCTGTGAAAATTGCCAAATATAAGGTTGCAATAACATGTTACTATTACATGTGAACAGATATATTCTTTTGTATCTAGTTGAGTGGACTAGGTCTAAAGGATTATTTTGTTTTAAAGGACATATTTATACCATAATCAGAACATAGTACGCACAAACTTCATAATGCTAATCAATGCTTAATCAATATCTAATATCTACTGTGCCAAATACTGGAATACCTGAAAGTTATTTTATTACCAGGAAGTAGGCACAAAATAACACTACTGCTGTGAAGTGAGAAAACATTTCCTATTATACCACTGGAAATGCTAGAATGACTAAGCAACACATTTTTCAAAATGACTCTTGGATTAATGTTTATGATTTTCACATGTCTGACTCTAAAATATGCTTGGGAATATATCAGAAAAGTAGCAAATTCTGGTAGGAGAGGAGTTTCAGATTCTGAAAAACTTGTGGAGGAAGTTATGATGATTTCTGCTGGTCAGATGAGACAAGTTTTTCTGCATCAAAACTATAAATCTGTGTTCTGATCCTTTGTTGACTTCAGTATATGCAAACATGTTTGTTTGGATAAATACATTTATCCATTTAAATGTTACATGCTTCCAGTTGACTATCTCTTACACATTTAATTTATTATCATGCTTGCTTGGCCTTACTAATGCCCATATAAGCCAGATGAAACTGGACCTTCAGCGTGCTAAACACTATTTAAATTTATACTAGAGCCAACCCAGCTCTACGTACACATTGATAGTCTGAATACACCCGAGAGGTATGAGGTGAAAAAGAATCACAGGGACACAAAGAAGAAGTAAGCCATTCCCAAGCCCTTTAGAAAGATAGTGATAGACCTGCAAAGAAAATTTGCCTTATATGACTCCAGTAAAGAAGTCTGGTCACTTAACTATTTGGCTTTTCATTTCACAGAATCATAAAATTTTTAAGGTTGGAAAAAGCCTTAAAATCATCAAATCTCACCATCCACCTAGTACCACCACCTTGTCCACCTTTAAGCCATGCCCTCAAGTGCCACATCCACACATTTTTTGAACATTTCCAGTGCTCCATTTCTTTTTCTAGACAGCTTATTTAAAGAAAAGTTATTGAAAAGAGATTGTTTTACCTTCCAATACATTAAGAGATGGAAGAATCAAAGTATGGAATTCCTCATTAGAATATAAGAGGTCTGCAAGCAAAGCACTAAAAAGTCATGACATGGCACAGAGTAATTTGTGTGATAACTGTATTCCATTCTTATGTAAACATGCTGGTTTTGCCTTCACTGTTGAAATAAAAGAGCATTCAACACTAATTTTTATGTCGATTGTGACTCCTGTACTTCATGCTGGCCAAGCCCCACAATGAAAAAAGATTTTAGTATCGTTCTTAGATTTTCATTTGATGCTCCGTTAGATTTTAGTTCATTTCATAAAGCTTTACACACTACCTATTAAGAAAACCTGTTTAACCAAGAAGGATTATGATCCCCCGCTTTACTAATGAGTAACTGAAATGGAGAAATCCTTCATTCTTCCAGCAAGACATTCACAAAGTTGCTGGCAAAGAAAGAGATAAAAGCCAGATGTCCATGAAAGCCATCTTTACCTTGCAGTTGATCCCACATCCATTCACTGCGCACTATACACCTATTTCAGTACAAGGAGTGGACGTCATCCTGTTTCACAAGACATCATTCAGACATTACAAAGTGTATTACACAACACTTTTATATCATGGCAATTCACTGTGCAGCTTAGACACAGACACCACATGTGTTCAGTGAATGAGGCAGTGGTCCCACAAAAATAACACACAGTTGCTGCGCAATTAAGAATGCTACTGCAACGTACATACCACAGGTGACCATATAAAATAACTGAAAGAACTTCAGTTTTGATATTTTCTGGCTTCTTGATGATTCATTTGAGTTATGTCTAAATATTACAATGAAGCAATATGTTAGACATCCCTGAGCAGGTAAGTTTACAATTACTTGGAGCAGTGTAGCCTCTGAAGCATAGCACTGCACCTGGGCAATTAGATCAGGCATAACCTCAGTCTGAAGCAGCTTTATTGCTTCCAGTTCCAGAGTTAGCTCATTTAGTGCCTGTTTAGGAATTGCTCTGACAGGTACATACTTACATTTTGTTTTCTGTGGAAGGGAGGAAAGAAGAAAATACTCCTTTGTGCCAAGCCTGATGTAGGTAGCCAGGTACTCTCACCTCCTTCTACAGACTTTGTAGGGAATCAGGACATCCTCAAAGCCCTGTCTACTCAGAACTTTATATTCCACCATTTCCTGTAAAAGCAAAAATTCCACTGAACCTTCCTGTGTGTGCATATGCACATCTAGCAGAATCCTGAAACATCAGGGATTCGATGGAAATTTTCCGTCAGTTTATACATGCTGTCAGAGCCAGCTATAATAAAGAAACCACAAGTTACTTGCTTTAATCTTCAACAGAACACCAGGGTTTTGGCAGGAGACACTTTCATCAGAAAGTTTATAACCAGCACTTGGGGATGTTTTCCGCTAACAGGCATATGTCAAAGGTAAATACAGTTTAATTGTAGCTCATGTGTTTATTCTTTAATAACGAATTTGATTTTCACTGAACATATTTAGTAATCAGGGAAAAAATATATTCCCCCAATTTTCGTCATCAACTTACAATTAATTCAGTTAGCTCTCAGCCTTCTTCCCTGGAAAATATTTTCCCAAGCTACTCACATCCATAACTTACTTTTTCAGAATAAAACACTGGATTAAGCAGCTGACACAGAACATGCTTATTAAGTAATATACCTTAAAAATATTTTGCAAGGATAGGTTGTCTTTTCAAGTACCAGAACTCTAACTCTCTCAGCAGTTTTGATGCTGCTTTATCTTTGGTTTCCACTGCTTGACTGCTACAAAACTTTTCCATCTTCACAGCATTTAATTCTATTAAAAAGAATGTGCCTTGAAAGTGAGATGTTGTCATATGGGAAAAGAAAATTACTTCAAAAATTCATATAAAAATCTTGAAGCTCATATTGGAGATTCCATCCTGACCATTTACTTTCTTCCTTATATTTCCAAAAGAAACGTATTGCACCACTGCACTGGTAGAATGACAAAAACAATGCTACATTCTGTGCCTCCTCAATTATCCTTGTGTCCTTTTATAAAGAACAAGCCTAAGAAAATTGATCCATAGAAAAATAAAGGAAACTTTCAATCAGCAAAATAATTTGCCAAAGACAACAGTGTAGTCAGGTCAGTTACAACTTTTCAGAGAAGATTTCAGAAATGTTATTTAAGTTTTAACATTAATGAAAAAGCTTAATTCAACCTTTGAGTTTGGCAGGCCAAGTGAGCTATTTTAACAGATCTGAGTCATCTGCTTTGTGCCTTGAGCTTGCTGCCTCAATCAAAATGTATATTTTACTAGGAATTTTAAATTATAATAACTTGCATCAGTTTTATACAGGAAGGGACAGTCTGGCTCATCGAATCAAGTCCCTGCTATCGCAAAGAGATATGACCTTTTACCCCATTAATCTACTGGCATTTAGATGCTTCAGAATTTGTGAATATTAGAAATAATCTTACTTTTTACAGACCATTTTTATTCAGTGCCAGTTAGCAATGTTGACACCAACAGCTCCTCTGTCAGCCTGGTGTTTTCAACTTCTGATGTTTATATATCATGGTATCCTACAGTCAGCCTTCATTCTTCTAGGCTAAACAATATCCAAGCTCTTTCAGCACCTCCTCTTTTCCTTCCCCTTATCATCCTAGTAGTCATCCTCTGTACCTGATCCACTCAGAATTCTTTCCTGAACAGAAATTGATCCTCAGCAATTAGTTTTGCAGATATTTTATGGTTTAGGTCCCTGTTGTAATATGTAAAATCTTGTTTATTTTTATAAAGAGACTACTATCTCTGATTTGTTATTAATTCCTTGATGATACCTGCAGGTCTAGGTGCTACCTTTTCCATTGACTTCATAGTTCCCCAAAGTTACATTGTTTCTTCACAAATGCAGAGTAAGACTCACACCTACCTTGGAAGGTACTTCTGACCCAGGCAGTACAAAGAGAGAAGATAAGGAGAGGAAAATACACAATACTGCAAGGGGATATTTAAGGGAAGTCAAAGCTGCAGGATAAGCTAGCCATTAAACAATACACACAACTTCTAAAAAAACTCTGAAATTGTGAAAATGCTGTCTGTTTACGTCCCATTTACAGATTTCTGCAATATTTTCTCCAGAGCAGGAGTACAACACCTGCAGAAACAGTAGCAGATAGTTTCTGGGAGGTGGGCCAGGCACAGGGACTTGGAAAGAGGCTGAAAAAAAAAAACCAGGTAGGAGGCAGACACTTCAGTGTAGCAAAGATACTCTCTCATGTTTGTTTTTATAGGTTCAGGCATCTAACCTTTTTCAGCTGGATCACAGCTGGCCTCTCTAAAACAACTTTAAATCAATGTATCGGTTAAGAAGTTCAATGTCTTAGGGGGGTAGAGGTGCCTGAAGGTTTGGAAGGCAAGATCCACACAGCTATCCCAAAGCAGTGCAACCAAAATTCTTGCAGCACCATACACTCTAACTGACACACCTTTCCCCCAATAACCTCTGCCTTTAAAACATTTATCCTTACATTTTCAAAGTCCAGCAAAGGATATTAGCCTCTCAGTAGATTGCCATTAAGATGTTGCGTGTCTCTTTGAAAGCCTAAATGGTGGCATTTTAGTGTCAATAACCAATTTTTATTTCTGTTAAGAGGTAATTGCACTAGTCTTTGGAACACAGCTACACAATTTCCTCCATCTTCATTAATTACTTATTATAAATTTACAATTTATATTGTCAAATTGTATGAAATACAGTCTGTAAAAGCCTACTGCTTTTAAATCCAGCTTGTGTCAATTTGTACTGTCAAATACTTGAGTCTCAAAATGAAGATATGCTTTATTTATAGGAAGAATCAATACTTTTCTAACTTGCAAATGTTGAGAATCACACCTTTTGCACAGTTAGTATTCTGTTTATTTTTATACGTTTATTGGCTTTTGTTTCCTAAAATAGGATCTGCCCAAATCAAGGAAAAAAGAGAAAGCTTTCTATTTGTTCTTTTTATTTAATAAAAATTTAAAGCTAAAAGCTGCTTAGCCACAAGGGAAGCAATGCAGACCAGGGATAAAGCCAGTAGTCTCTATTTTTAAAGCGGTCTTTTATTTCTGTAATGCTGATGGCCAAACTCAAGCTTTAAGTAACACTTCCCCTTGTGACCAGGCTGCTTTCAACTTTTCCATTTTATTAAAAGAGCTAAATTGAGGGTATTCCATGAGACTAATTTGGAGTTCAGCTGTTGTTGTTTTTAAATAAAAAATGAAAGTCAGAACTGGTCTAGTCATCAGGGAACCCGTATGTGAAGTTAAGTTGGGAATAACCCATACTGTGCTGGGACTACAGAGTGTTTGTATAATGTTTGTGATGTGGGAAGTGTTTGATTATGGAAACCTGTCAGAAAGTGAGAATATGCATGACAGTAAATACTGGCTTTTATCTCTTTGCTTATTTAATTGTTATTGCAAAACACTTATTTTAAAAAGTCATTAAAAGTGCAGTCTTAAAGTGTTGCTGAGATGTGCTTGCTATCATCTGATTTGCCTTTTTCCTCCTCTTTGAAATACTGAAAAATGTATTTTCATCCCAGCAATTTGGAACTAGCCATAAAAAACATGTTCTCAAAGCTTCATAGTCACATAGATAATTCTGTACTAGAAGTATTAGTTTAGGAGATAAAACGAAGTTGTAAGTAACAGTTTTTTCATCGTCCTATAATTTCAAAATAGATCCTTAAAACATCAGACTTCGCAATGGTTTTAGGCTTCAGCTCACACATTGATTCTGAGCCAGAGAACACAGAAATGGATTTCAACCTCACGAAGGATGTGTAGGAAGTAACTGTGCAGAGCAGTTCTACAGATCCTGCTGAAGTTCAGGAAAACACAGAGTTAAGAAGTAAGCAATAACTATGATTTCTTTTACTTTCAATCATTTACCTATAATGTCTGCTTACCTTGCCTGAAACATCTGTCATCAAATGTGCAGTGAAGCCAGTGAGAATTTTGGTACAAGCAATTGTTCCTAATAGATGCATTTTCCCCATATAACAATTCATTGGTATCTAAAACAGCATACTAAGAAGAAGCTGCAAGCACATTCTGTTAGACACAGGGGTGACACGAGTTAATTTCATTGCTGTCAGGAGATATCTTGATGGGTATATATTGTGCGTTATCATGAGTTACCACAGCTGCAAGGGATTATGTCTTCTACTAATAATGGCATAATAGAATACCATAACTTGTCACAAGATTTCAAGTCAGCTATGAAATTAACCTATTTCATCACTGAAAAAAAAGTCTCTACTGATTTTTCCCCCCCTTTTTAATGGGACTTTGGTGCTCTTGTAAATAGGAAATAGTTTCAAGGAACTGTGGAATGGTTTCATTTATTGAATAAACCTTGCATATAGTTTCTAAAATTCACTCATCATATTCTGTGTTCACTGATAATGTGAATCACAGCACAATTTTATAGAAAATTAATAATTAAAATCTTAAACCAATGGCAATTAAAGAAGTCAAATCTACCCTCTGGCCTATGTCACATTCCCCACATGGCAAAAGGTAATGTCAGTGTTTCCTGCAGCATTGTTTTGAGGCCATCAAACTTCTCAACATGGAAGAATGACTTTATTAAGAAGCTCTAAAAACAGCATGCCAGACCCTAATTTGTAGTTATTAATTCTCTTCTAGGAAGAAACTTAAGAAGACAAAAATGCATCAACAAAGTAGCTCATTCTTACAAGATGGTTTTCACTCCTGGATGAATTTTGTACCCATTTAGAGAACTTAATCAGCTCAGCAAATAACCAGAGGTGTGCTATGCTACACACCAGGGTGGCTTTAGGACGTACCTGAGGGAAGGAGAGAGTGCAGCTACCTTCTCCAGTGGCAGTAAGCCATTAGGCTGTGTCATCCCAGCTTGTCTAATCAGGGGCTGTTTAAAATAGAAGTGATTTTTGAAGTTGGATGGGTCCAAATTGCTACAGGCCACCAGGTGAGAAACTGAAAGAGCTCTGTATGTAGCCACAGCTAAAAGGTGCAACACTGAAATTTCTGCATTGAAGAGGCACACCAGGTATTACCACAGCAAAGTCCCCCACTCAAAACGATATTTGAAAACCACTTAAGAAAAGAATAACTGCTACTCGCCATTTAAAAGTACCTAGGCATTTAAACAGTTGGTCCTACTGTGAAAAGCAAGTTAAAAATATTGACATTAACAGAGAAATAGCTTATTCATCTCCTCCTAAGGTTTGTCATGTAATTTGGCAGCAACAGCTCTGTTTTATCTGATTTGAACTGTAGTTCCACTTTCACCATGGCCGTGACTGTACAGTTCAGATCAGATCCAAAAGCAGTGTTTACAATGTATTGCTGAACGGCTCTAACAATGCAGCATGTATATCAAATAGAAGGAGCAGAGTATCTTGCATAAGACCACATTGAAGCAAAAGAGCAATCAGCAGCTACTACCCTCTGGTTGTTTCCTGAGAGAAAAGAATAGCTCACTCAAGTGCCTCTCAATAATTCTTGCCAGGGTTTCCAGCAAGGTCAACAAAGCTTCATGGTCAATGGCTAGTGAGAGTGAAAGGATTAGCAAAAGCATTTAATTTTTGTCCATTGATGACAGCAGATCACTGAGCAATAAGATTTCCTTTCTTACTCTCAGGGTCATGTAGATGAAATGTTCCTGCTGAAGTTGCAGGAATTAAACTTATAAAATATGCTTTGCAAAATTTAGAGGAGAAGTTAGATTTGATTTTAATTGTTTAGCAAACCCCAAGAGCTATAGTTCATAAATTAAAAGGTTTTGTGAGCACAAACATTAATTGAGTTATATGTGCTTTCTGAAATGTACTGTCAGTTCGTTCTTGAAAAGATTAATGTTCTTGTGATTTCTTTGTATGCATGTCTGAATTCTCTGCTTGTCCCTGTGGGTTCTGTTTAGTGGCATTTAGGTCTTCTGATGGAGCAGATGACTTTTTGCAGCTGACAGTGTTGTAACAGGGATCAGAAAAAAGCTTATTCCTCTGACCTCCCAGTCTGAATGAGGAACTAAAAATGCAGATACGAGTAGAAACTGCTATTTAATGTTTTCATTCTGTTGATAAAAACAGGCTTATTTTCTCTGATGAGAGAGGTCTGAACCTTGCCAGAATCTTCCTAAAGCCTGTTGAAGGCACAGATTTCCCCTCTGGGTTTTGTTTTCTGTCTTTGTTTAACAGATAGAATATTATTTCTGGGCATGGAGACAGGCAGAGGTAGGGAAATGTTGCTTATGGTGGTGGTGGTGGTGAATACTCATGTGATCTTTGTTTTCCTTTTCCCATCTTCCCATTTATAACCCAGGGCTTGCTCCAAAATCATCACAGGAAGTCTCACCCACCCCTTTCCTTTGGTAGTGAAAGGAATTTCTACCTTAGCAACACTGTTCTTTCGTCTGCCTCTTCACAGGCAGTCACAGACACAGCTTTTCATATTTTCATGTTTCTATATTAACAATCTGGGAATTATAAATGCTTTATAGGTTTCTCTGGCCAGGCCTGTGGAGGGAGCATCAACAGTAACTTTGTTTAGAAAACTATCAGGAGACAGGCTGAACATTGCTCGTCTTAAGACTTAAGGGAAAACTGAGCTATCATGAAAACTCTGTTGGTTTTCTTTAGGAAAGGAAATAGTGCCTCTTCACTTAAACTTCCTCTACATCCTGATTCCTCCTATTCAAAAGCTGCCCACAGAGAATTAGTTTTAAAAAGGCAATTAAAATTTATGGTTTAAATTTGTAATTAATATGCATTAAAATTCTTTGTGTTTGCTTAAAGGCTGCAAGTTATACTACTTTATCTATTATTTGGTCATCTGATTTTTTTTTTTGGGGGGGGAATCTTGCAATAAATTTTTTGTCCCCATTATATCAGTGGGGGATATAATTAAGAACAGAATTCAACATTGTAAGGACTTCTCCTGGGTAACTTAATTGAACTGATCATCTTCAGCTGGGTTCCCAAAAGTGAAGGACGTCAGCTAGGTCAGTAAAAGAATTTGGGTGGAGAATTGTGGTCTGCGGAGCTTTCAAGTGTTCAGTGGGACTGTGTTGGAAGCTGAAATTCCCTGGGCTCTGCCTTCTGTATTCAAACTGCAAGATAACCTTCTTCCCTAAATACATAAATTACAACAAGAGGGAGTGAGATCAACCTCAGATAATCCTAGGAGAAGAGAAGAAATGGGCCCTCCTGTGAGAAGCAAGAAGACTAATTGTGCAGTAAGTAAGCTAAAAGCTGCCTAATAGAAAAATTTAATAGAAAAAGTACAAAGGCCTCTTTTACCCATCAATATCATAAAACAAAATATGTTTAATCATAAAACAAAATATAAAGGCAGGTTAGCTGCCAGTACAGAGCATTATCTAGAAATATAGGTCATGTGTCTCCACATTTCTATTCAATGGACTTATACCATGTACAGAAGGCCCTTAGATTCATGCTGTTTGCCAAGTCTTTGAGCAGCTTACTTTCAGCAGAAACCAATCAATTTTATGAAAGCAAAATGAAAGTCATCCCAACTGACAAGAGACCTAATGGCAGACTATTGCCCTTTTCACTGGTAATAACAATATTCCCCAAATATTAGAGTTAAATTGAAATACACACACATCCAAATATGTAATTTCTCAGAGTTTAAGATGGTTAACACTTATGGTTAAGTACATAGGTCCCAGTCAGTAACTGAGACCACACCCCTGACCAGCATTTTAAAAGGCAGATTTTAATTATTAATGCAGGGTAGATATAATTTATTGTTACCATTGGCACTCTTAGAAGCCATTTCATTAAATTTCAGGTATCAACAACAAAATGAGTAACGACCTAATTAAATATAGTACAACACAAACTCTCAGTGAGTCTAAGTCTTGTATGGCACACAAGGCAGAGCAACAGAGCAGGCAAAGGAAACCCTGACAGCAGTCACAAGATTGTAAGGACCTGTCAACTCAGAACCATCAAGAAACTCAATATTGTTTTTTAAAATGGATTAAGCAAACAGTATAATAATTTCCTTTCTTCCCTAAGGTTTAATATGTTTTAATTGATGTAATTCTGCATGTGATTGTCCAAAGAGGACTTGACTATTTTATTTAAAAGATGTATCTTTAGTTGAATTCAGATCCTGAAGGTCCCTCTCTCTCCCCATAAGAAGCTTTATATAAACAATATCTTTAAATTACATTCTCAGAAGGACAGGAAACAGCTTTGAGCAGCTCCCTTTCTCTTCTCTTCTTTGTGTCTGGTGCTGATGGGCCAATCAAGTACTTTCCTCCCTTTCCCATGCTAGGACCATTGCAAGGGGGTGTCAGAAACTTTGCCCAAGCATAAAGCAGAATCACCTGATTTCTTCTTAGGGTGTCAGACAAAGCCCACTGAAGCTGCCTTTTTTATCTCTATTGTGCTGTACCTGAAATATTGCAAAATTTTTAAGAGATGCTCTAAAGTTTGTGCCTGTTCTTTTGTCTGAACTTCTTCACCCCTTCCCGAGATTTAGCTTGTGCTGAAGTAATGAGAATATACCCTTTCCCCCATCCATTTGTGAAACAAAACACAAAACAAAACAATACCATTATCTAGATCACAATACATGTATTTTACATATTTCACTTTCACCTCAGTTAAAGTGCCTGAGAAAACAAAACAAAAGGGCAATCTGCTTTAATGTGCAGAAGCAGTAGTGCTATTGCAAGATGACAGAGGAGGGATTTTTTTGTATACTATGTGAAAAGGGACAAGATTTGCAAGTTAAAAACCAAAAACCTGATAATTTTCAGGTTTTTCTCAGACACTATAATGTGATTGGCATTCCAAGCAATGCATTCTCATTGATCCCCTGCCTGGTGGAGAAAGGCAGGTATACACATTTCTGAACAACAAACTTTGCAATTTTGTAGATTAATCTCCTTTTATTTATTTATTTTTATTTCCAGGAGTTTATTTTTTTTAGCAGCATGTTCTTCTGAGAAACCCTGATTCTGGATCTACCATTGCAACCTGAATGCATTTACAGTGAAAGCTGTGTGAGAATTCTCCCTGGGCTTCTGGGAATGCCAGATTGATTTGTGTTACTAGTGTTTAGTAGAGCAGTAGGTTACTACAAAAAGTGATTTTGAGATACGATCTCCAGTCGAAATCCATAGCTGTAGGGAGTCATACTTTGAACTAGATATTTTTCCTGCATTTTGGGACCCTTGGGTTGCCATCAATAGTCAAAAAACACATAGTCCTCAACTAATCCTAAGATGTTTACACTAAGTAGATGGGGAAACTCAGTGCAGGCAAGAAATTAAATTAAATGTTAGAGCATTTTAATTTTTTTAGATATTATTTACTGAAACCTGGGGTAAGAGAATGCAGTGAACTGAAAATACCAAGCAAGGGACAAAAATCCATTTGACAAATCAGGTCACTAAGGAACTCTCTGAGGCTTTAGCTGTTGAAAAGACTTAATTTTTTAAGACAAGCTTTTTTTCCATCATGCTGCAACATAACCTTTTCTTTCTTTCTCCTCTGTCCCACTCAAGCTGCTATACTTTAGGATCAGTTCACTCTGTTGAAAACCCATTGTAAAAATGTCAGGGTTCATACAGCTCATTGCTATAGATGACCTTGTAGTACTCTTTGCTCTTACATCACTTCTTTTAATTTCACCTTCCATTAATCATCCCTATTTCTCACTAGTTACAATGCACCTATTATACTGTTGTTGGGGTTTCTTTTCTTTCCTCTGAAGGTTCCTGGTCTGCTGTTTTTCTTGTTCTTTTTAATATTTTCCTTTTCTTTTTTCCTTTTTTCTTCGTATATCATTTACTTTTTTTATCTCAGACACAATTATGTTTTCTTATAGATAATGCCTATAACATTGTCTTATACAATGCCTGATTACCTTAAAATTTGTGCAAACTTTATTTATGTTCAGTAGGCCAACCTACAATACAGATTAGTTCTTCACAATGTTATTGCTAAATAAATTGTACTTCATCCTGCCTTACTTATTTTCATGTAGATTCCCCAATGTGAAGCAGAATCTCTTCTCATACTTGCCACACTTCCTGCTTATTTCTATAGGCTATTCTAGACTTCTGTTTCTGAGCCATTTTTACTTTTCCCGTCCTATTACATGTACATTCTCAAAGTCAATTTGTATTCTTGAGGAAACTCTTTTAGACCTTTCTTTTATAGTTAACCTAAAACACCCTTCCCAATCATATTCTTTTAAACTTTTTTCTTCTTTCTGTTATTCTTTTGCTGACATAAGTTTTTACTAGGTATTTAAAAATTTATATCTGCAATTTTGTTACACTTTAAAGCTGTATTTTTTCTTTCCCCAATTCTAACTATCCCCTCTATCCTTAAATGCCATAGTCTGACATTTTCCTTGTCTTTTTAGTAGTTATTGTATGTCTACTTTTAGCTAAACACAGTTTAATTTTCGTTTATAACTCTCTGGAAAAAGTTCAGTGTGTTTGTTCTCAAAATTTGAAATAAAGTTATATATTTTTATTAATTTTGCAAGTATCTCATTAATATTTCTTCTGTATGATTAAATATGATTTTACAGATATCTACGAGTGGACAAATACCAGTCAAAAAATAAAAGGAAGGAGTAAAGCATATAAGATTATTAATTTCTTTTTAAATTGTTGCAATTCAGAGACTACCTTATCTGATTCACATTATATTTTTAAAAAAGATTTTCATCAGCCCCAAATTTACCTCACTATTCGGGCACAAATTCAGAAGAAACTGTAAGTGCAATGGAAATATGTGCTGCCATTCCATTGTATAATAATCTTTAATTCAGGTGATTTTGGTTTTATACTTACGATTTTCATCCCCCTTGAGCAACATAAAACTATTTTTTCCTGCTAACCTCCTAAATATCAGTGTAAGATTTTGATCATAGTGACATAAAAACTCAGTGTACTATGTAATTTATTTTCCAATCTGAAACTGACAAATCCTTTTTAATGTTGATACTCTGACCTATAAATCTATCTCCTAGAAAGTACCTTGCAAACATTTTCTTCCTTCACATAGTCAGTCTTTTTAAATCAATTTGAATATTTTGTCTAGTGAATTAAAAATGGAACTTTTCTGATTACAGAAAAAATTGCAGCACACATCTAATGTGATGCTTAACCCAAGTGAGTTTTCCTTCCTTTTTGCAACTGTTAATTATCCTTGTCTCATTACAAGTCTAGTTACTCCTTGGTCTGCCTACACGATTCAATTAATATCACCTTATATAAAAACACAAGGAGTTTCACTCTACTTCATGTTTGATGATTTTCCTTCTTCTAGTTCTCCTGCCACATAACAGCCATTATTAATGATCACTTCTTCAGTGCCACATTTCCTGGAGATTTTAAAGTGGTTACTTTCTCAGCACCCTCCCTTAAGCTTTTATGTGGTTCAAATTCCATTGCTAGCTATCATGCTATTTCTAACCTTCTATTTCTTAGTAAAGTTCTTGAAAAGATATTCTGTTCTTAGCTTCCCAAACACCTTGTTAATAATAATCTCTTTGATTGTTTCCAAGTAGGGTAGATTTTCATCTCCAGCATAGAATGAAACTGTTCTATTCCACTTACAAGAGTTGAAGATCTCTTGAAATCTTACCTAGTGATCATAGTTCTTTTCCCTCCTCATTATTTTAGATGACAGTATGGCATTTGGCAGTAAAACTTAATATTTTATTACAGTATTACAGATCATGAGATATTTCCAATTCTTGACAACTTCATTTTAATGGTAACACTTTTTTCCTCTAGTTGTTATTTGTCTCTTTTTTTTTTGCTGTTGTAATTTTATTTTATTCACTTTTGTAACATATTTGATCTATTAACTTCTTTTTTTTTTTCTTTTCTTCATTTGCAACAGTCCTGCAATTACTGGAATAATATTATAATGGTAATAACATCACACTTTGACATTTGAATTTTTAATTAAATTACTGATCAACTCTTAACTGCAATGTTTTTACCAAGTGCTACTTAGAGATGTTAAAGAAGTTCAGCCATTGATCTCAGAACTTAATTTTGTATAAGCTACTTTCATTTTCATACACTTCAGGAACAGCTTGTGTTCCTCAAAGAAAATTCTGCAAATTAACATACTGTACTTGCATGTCAGCTCACTTGCACGGCTAATTAAATATTTCTCATGTGCATTACAGATGATGACTACTTCAGTTTATGTTTCAGAGATGTTTTCCAACATTCTGTGATTTATTTATAGGTATATCTGTGGCACTAATCATTGGAGTATTTGAGCACATAGAAATGATTAAAGATACATCAAAATTATTTCTGGAAGGTACCACTTTTCTTTCTCTGCTTTGAAGCTGTTTCTTTATCATGATCTTCTGGAGAATGATTCCTCCTGTGTTCAGTGTCATTACTACATACCTATTGGGGAATGCCAGTTAATACAGATATGCCTTGTACTGAGCTTGAAAGTCCTGTGAAAGAGGCTCCACTTGTTTGGGATCAGCTTTGTAGGAATTTGTTTCTTATTATTGGCCTGTCGCTGAGAATGCCCTCCTTTCCATTGTCGCAAGATGAAAGCCAGGGATCTATCAGCCAAGTATCCCAAATGAGTGTAGCAATCACACTGGGAAATTGTGAAAGACAGTGCTTGAGATAAGTGGGCTTCAGCCTTTCATATATTTGATGAGGGAAGGGAAGGGGGAGGAAGAAGCAGGACAAGGTTTTCAAGATACATACTTTTAGTATGAAGAACTCTCTAGTTTCCCATTATCCTCACTCACATAGACCTCAGTTCCATCTTGAGACAAAATTATTCTCTATTAATATTTACAGAATCAAGATTTTGGCTACAGTACTTAGGAAAAAGCAAAACCTATTTAAGGAAATTATAGACAGTGTTAAAAATTAATTCTTCAAATAGGTCTTGTGATGATAATTGTCTACTGCTGAGCACATTGTCTTGAGACAAAACAGAACTAAAACTCAAGTATTTTTCCCCTTTCTAAAAAAGACTACATAATTTGTAAATTTAAAGGCATTATTTTATTTATATCTATTTTAAAGTTCTCATATTTATTTTCCCCTTCTGGAAAACCCTGCACTAAAATTCTATCTCAGTTATGGTCCCTCTGGAATTTCCATTTCCCAAAAAGAAAAAGAAAAAAACTTTTTGGCCAGGAGTTGATTTTTACTTGTATACTGTGTTAAAACTTATTTGCAGAAGAGGGGGAAAAAACCCCTAAACTGATAAAGTTCAAATTTGGTTGTGGGTAAATTTATTTTGACTTATAAGACTACAGATTTTACACATGGGCTGCAAAAGGTGTGCAAACATATCATGTCTTTATTCTAAAGTTTATAGGACCCCAAAATCCCTTCAAAATTTTTCAGAATCCTTTTTCAGCATGTCAGACAAGCAGTCACCAGAAAAAGAAAAGGTAAAATTAAGCAGGTATTGCAGGTAGATTTACAACAGTATTCCCTCCCACCATTTTCCCATTCCACAGCTCGCTGGACATAGATGCAAGATTCCATAGTTTGAATGAACAGTTAACATGCTAATGTTGTAACAGATAAGCAGACCTTTTCAAGAGGCAATTACTGTAGAGACCTCAAAAACTAAGGTAAATTTCGGTGACAAACCATAGGTATAACGTAAGCCATTAAAATTTAGAGGACATCTAGACAAGAGATTTTGGTCTTCGGCTTTTTTTTTCTCTCTAGAAGCTTTAACAACATGAATAGGAAGTTATTTATACTTTTTATTCATAGTTATTTATATTTACAAAAAGAAATAGCATTCTTTCCCTACTCCTGCTTCAAGAACCATATAGCTCATATCATTAATGTAACAAAAACGGCATGTAGGAATGCATAGTAAAATGGGTTACTTCTTGCAGCTCTACATATTAGACAACAATAAGTCACAGATTCACTGCAGAAAAAATGTGTTGAAAAGAATGTAGTATATCACTTTCAAGTTTGCATTCTGCATAAAAACATGACAGAATCAAATATACTGTTAGAATAATGAGCCTATAATCTAAGCTGAAGGGACACCTGAACGCCTGGAGTTTTGTTTGGCGGAACATCCCAAACCTTTTTCTTGCTGACGGTTCTGTGCTACAAGGGCCTTAGGAGATTGATTCTTCATGAATTAGTAAAAATTTGCAGGTCCAAACGCAGTTTTATATGGGTGGGAATGGGGAGAAGGGAGATGAGAAGATGGCCAGTTAAGAGTGGAGGGTGTCCTGCTGTGTGTCACTGGTCAGACAGCAGAACAAGGGGAGCCTTTGCACAGCCAGCCAGTCCTCCAGATCTGTGCGGAGGTGGCCTGAGTGACACTGGGTGGGGAATGAGTGAAGTAACTATTGCCACCACATTTCCTCCCTCTGGAGCAGCCATTCTCTGCTGTTAGGGGCAGCAGAGTATGGATTAAAGCTGGAAGGAACCTGATTGTGTAGAGAATGATTTAGAGTTATATGTCAGGAGTAGCACTGGTAATTAAGGAGGAAACCTGGGTAAAGAAGTTTTAGCAGAACTCTAGTAAGACCTGAAGAAAGCTCTTTCTGGGATCTAGTATTTCAGGGGCAAGTGTTAATGTGGACAAGGTAAGCATAATTTAAGAGAAGAAGACAAGAAGAATGTCAAGAAGTAGCAAATACAAATGATTACACTCCATCCAGTACTTGGGGGAAAAGCAAGACTCCAAGAAGCCCGAAGTGCAGAGAGTTTTGTGTTTTACTAAATACAGTAGGACACATGTCCATATGGCATGAGTGAAAAAGAGTAAAATTTTACGGGAAAAAAAAGGAGTGCAAAATTGTTTGTCTAAAAATTGGAGAATTCTGTAAAATATTTGGACTGAGGGCAAGAGGTATTTTTTGTTTGGGGGCTTTCTGCATTTTTAAAATAATATAAGTAGTAGAAGAACATATGGTGACTCACTCATGGTAAATTCAGAAAGAATCAAATCAAACCCAAGGGATTAAAATTTCTTTTTAAATGACAGCCACAGACATACACGAACACAGGCACACACACACAGAGCATTGCCCAGAAAAAAGATCTCACTAAAATTTTGCAATATTTTTTGGCTCTAAACTGTTTAGGTCACATACACATATTTTAAAATTTATTGTTGCATAAGTGTACAAAAAATAGAGATTTCTGCTCAACAGTCACACTGAGAAAGTGCTAGATACCAAATATTATCTCTATGAGCACCCTTTGTTAGGAAAATATGAGGCTTTTGTATTGCATTTACTATAGCAGGTACTCCCTGCACTTCTGTGTGCTCAATTATCTAGTCTTAACAGCAGCATACTTTATTTTAATATCAACCTTTTACTACAGTCAGCAAATATTGTGTATTTTGCTTAAATTGACATGTCATATGTTATTATAAAATATGAAAAGGAATGATTGGGTTTTTTTAGAGTTAGGCAGAATCATTTTACTGTGGTTTGGCTCAAATGAATAGCATATTTTCTTTTAGACAAGCCTCAGAAAAACCTATGAGAAAATAGAGCAACCAATAAAACAAACATTAAAACATGAAATACGAACTAATGATTAATTGTTTACATTTTTATTAAATTACTTACAGATCTGACTGAATCTTAACCTCCTCTTGGACTGGAAAATATAAATAATCTTTTTATGAGATGGTTGATAACTGAGATAATACAGGTATCAGTTTTCATGCATATATACAAATCTCCTCTGCAGTCTGTATACCACTTTATGTGTGCTAGACAAAATTGGTTGTCAAGATTTGTGTTTAAAACAAAAACAACCAAAAAAAAAAAAAAAAAAAAAAAGTGGCATTCTTTAAGGGTCCTCATTGACTGTGTTTTATCATGCAATTCTCTTAATGCTGAAATCAAGAGTAAATGGGAGTCAGTCATCACAATCTCCTCATGAAATAAAGACAGTAAGATTAAAGATGAAAAATATACTATACTGTTGAGTGTGGTTACTGATTATACCATAGAATCAACAACCAAAATACGGTGTAAAACCAGGCAGAGATTTTAAGACAAGCATAACTCCCAGTTGTCTGAATGCAGCTCTAAAACTTCATTCTAGATCTGCTTTTGTTCAAACACTGGGAAAATATAGACATCGCTTGTGAAAATAGTAGCTGAAGAAATACTACTGAATTATTAATTGATGTGACATTTACTCTAGTCTAATATCAAGAAAGTTCTTGGTGACTCGTTTAGCACTGGCAAGGCTGTATATATTTGTTATCACTAACAGATGATTTGAAATTCTTTTACTTCCAACATTTATGTGCTAGAAAGATTGGTAGCTCACAATATCTTCGTAAAGATGAGACATCCTACATGATCTAGTCACTTGCTCTTCTAGATATTTTAAAAAGCAGAGAGAATAAAAAGTGCGGCGGCAGGGTGCAGGCACAAGGACACAATTGTGATCATTATGGAAAAATACAAATCCATTCTTTCTATGTGAGATAATATTCCCAAAGGACTGGGAAGTAGTAAGCAAACAATTGAGAAGCCCTAAAACTAAGTGAAAATGTATCATTGTCTTTGAAAAAAAAAAAAGGAACAAGAAGGGAAAGGAAAAGATAATAATTTTTGAACAGGAAGTTGATCAATGTAGGAAAAGAAACCTTTCAAGTATGCCTTAGTTGCTGTTTTTGTTTGCATACTCTTTCTCCAAATTTTCTGCTATAATTGTTTACTAGTTTTGAGCAGTGGACCAGCATGATTTGTACTCTAGTACTCATCCATTCAAATTTCATTAACATATTAATGAAGGGTATCCTTCCAGACTGAACAGATCATTCAGATAAAAGCGATATTTTTCTAGAGACACACACATATTTTCTGATACTATACATTTAATTTTATTTCTCTAATAAAATTGATCATGTCCTCAAAAACACCATACGCTTGTTGAGCTTGTCTCTTACTCAATACTTTAATTCTAATAGATCTCCTTTATCCCATAAGAATTTGTTGTTGATAGGGATTTTGTTTGTAAAGAACTTCAGATAAGTGTGTGTTGAAAGAAGATTCCCATTCAGAGTGTTCTGTTTAGGAAGCATTTTCATTTTAAGGATTATCACACCACTGGGAATTCTGAGCTTTGTACACTTATAATCAAATCAACCCTGCTTCCTCTGAAAGTTTTCATCTCTCAGAAATATCCCTTTTGAGATTCATATTAGTGATTTTATCCACAGAGACTTTTTACAGTTAGATTAAATCTTCATGAAAGTGTTTTTCCTCACTGAAGAACTTGAAGGAACAAAAGACCTAATGCTCTCATATGTCCTTTTCTGTACATTTGAGTAGAAAATGCATGAAAACTGTTTGATTTCCCTACAAGCTTTCCATACAAGTAAAGTGTTGTACTCTGGAAATAGTTAGGAAGCATATTGCTTTATTTCAATTTACTTCTTCCAGTCTAGTCTATTTATTGCCACTGGTGGCCCAAAATTTCAGTCCAGGTATCAGTCAGTGAAAGTATTGCATGTAAGAATATCTTCAGTTCACAAGTAGGGGATTTTTCCAATAAAAAAAATACCACTCAAATCTCCCCCCATCCCTCCCCAAGTACAGATATTTGTAAAAACAGCTATTTCAAATACACGTGATTTTTGTTATTTTCATACTATAGTATTTTGAAGAGAACTCTACCATTAATTCTTGCATGCTACTTGAGAAATAATTTAGGCTAATGAAGATACAAATCAATAAGGGAAGGGAGAGGGCAGGAAGAAAGTTAGGCAGGGTGGCAGGGTGACAGGAAGGAAGGAAGGAAGGAAGGAAGGAAGGAAGGAAGGAAGGAAGGAAGGAAGGAAGGAAGGAAGGAAGGAAGGAAGGAAGGAAGGAAGGAAGGAAGGAACATACAGATACTACAGATCCTTCAGTAGTTGGGAGACTGCAACATTGTAAAAACTTTATTTATCCACCAAATTGAAGTGCAATCTTTAGAGAAGAAGTAGTCGCTTTAAAACAGTTTAAATTCTTACATTATCCCCCTCAAAATATTAAGTACCTTGTTATCAAAAATGCCTCATTAGGACAGATTAAAACCATTGCTACTGGTTTGAAGAGAAATCAGGCTTTCTCCTACATCTGACACCATCATGAGTCATGTTGGATTGTTTAAGTTGCTAATTGTGTCTATGCACATAAAGCTTCATTGTAATTAATTTTCCATCATAATCACAAACTGTGATTTGACTAGTCCTTTATAATTCAGCTTCCTGTTCATTCAACTAATTTTTTGTGAAGTATTTTTCTTTTCTACAACACATTTAGCACTCCATAATATCAAAAAATACTACATTGCCTTTCTCAAATTCCAGTTTCTCTCAAGTATAAAATTAGCTACATTACTCCTTAATTTCCCAATACCAAAGAGTGCTGAGAACCTCCAGTTGCTGTGAGATGTAAAAGGAACAGAGAAGTGTCAGCCTGTAGAAAAAATGAGCCTTCTAAATGTATTTGAACTCATATTGGATATGAATTTTCCTGTTGTGCCACTGATTGATCAGTGAACACAAGAAAAAAAAACAAAACATAATTCTTCTTGATGTCGTTTTCTCAGGTTCTGATAATTGATATAATTTCATTGCACACCTTAATCAGAATAACAAGCACTGGAAAAACTTGCACTGTCCACTTCCCTAAGTGAAATCTTGTTAAATTCTCCAGAGATTCTTTCTGTAGATGAAATCCTGCTTAGACTTCTCCTGCAGTGCTGATTAGTTTGACTAGTTTGTTGCAGTAGAGCTACTCTGACTTTTAAAGTCTCCCCACAGAGAATTGGGTAGACCCTACCATGACTCTCTTCTCAGATATCTCACATGGAACTAAGAACCAGAACAAGATCAAATGCCATAAAAATATTATGATCGGTTTTTATTTTGCCCACCACATCCCAGCCTGATTTACTGCATAATACAGACAGATTGTCTGTCCAAATAAAACCCAGCAAACCCAGAGACTATTTAATATCTATTTTTACCCTTACCATTGGCTTCTCACCTGACATAGGCCCAATCCAACACTGAATATAAAATTATTGATGGTATAATGACCTTCTCTACGGTGTTCCTCCCTGCAAAACTAAAATGCTGTATGCATGGGGTCTTATCTTCACAGCATGTAGGAAATATACTGCTATCCTCATTTTGTAACATCAAATGCATAAAGGAGCATCAAAATAAACCACTAAGTTTTGGTGCTGTACCTGACAGGTTGAGTTTTTAGCAATAATAGTATTTGTCTAAAATATCATGTTCCCACAACACAATTCCTGCTAAAATTACTTGCAGCTAAAAGATCTCTTAGCTCTGAAGATAGAAGTAAAAGTTTCTCAGATTGGATAAACTCAATGGACAGCCAGCTGTAAATGGTTTTGCTTTAAGGAAGTACTCAGAACAGCTTAATTATTTTATAGTGAATCAAATCCTACAGAGAGGCCTTAACACTGAGACTCCTTTTTCTTTTCCTAGATTGTCCATTTTTGTTATTTCTTGCAGTGAATAAAGCAGATTTTTTTTGTCTTTATACAGGGCAAGATCCATTCATATGTTTTATATACCATTGTATCATGAAGTTGCTTGGCTATATGTGTTTTCAACATCTGCCTGGAATGAAAAACAAAACAATAGTAAAAACAGAAATCCTCCGTTTCTAACTGGTAGCCTATTTCAATGTGATGCTTCTCTGATATTGTAACACTTGAAACACTTGATTTATAGTACCCTCACAAATATTTCATTTGCCCAAAACATGAGGGGGAAAATAACATTTTTTCTTTAGGGGCATTATCAACCTCAGCATAAAGAAAAAAAAAAACTAATCGTTAGACAATTAGAGTAATGAGTAACTAGATCTGGCCAAGTGTGTCTATTATTTAAAGAAACTATATTCTAGAATTATGAAGAAAGCTCTAAATTCATTAAAAATTATCAAAGAAGACCATAGCAGTAATTCTCTACCAACCATATGAAGTTCAACAAGGGAAAGTACTGAATTCTCCACCTGAGATGGGGCAATGCTGGACATATGGACAGACTGGGGAACAAGATGCTGGAAAGGAGTGCCACGGAAAGGCACCTGAGGGTCCTGGTCAGTAAAAAACTGAATGTGAGTCAGCAGTGCCCTGGCAGCCAGGAGAGCCAACCCTCTCCTGGGGTGCATCAGGCACAGCATCACCAGCCGGGCAAGGGAGGGGATTGTCCTGCTCTGCTCTGCTCTGCTCTGCTCTGCACTGGGGTGGCCTCACCTCGAGTCCTCGGGGCAGTTTTGGGTGCCACAGTATAAAAAAAGCATTAAGCCATTAGAGAGTGTCCAAAGGAGGGCTAGGAAATGGTGATGGGTCTCGAGGGGAAGCTGTGTGAGGAGCGACTGAGGTCAATTGGTCTGTTCAGCCTGGGGAAGGAGGAGCCTGAGGGTAGACTGCATTGCAGTCTACAGCTTCCTCATGAGAGGAAGAGGGGAGGCAGATACTGATCTCTTCTCTCTGGTGACCAGTGACAGGACCCTGGGAATGGCCTGAGGCTGTATCACAGGAGGTTTAGGTTGGATATTAGGAAAAGGTTCTTCACCAGAGGATGGTTGGGCACCGGAACAGGCTCCCCCGGAAGTGGTCACAGCGCCAGGCCTGACAGAGTTCAAAAAGTATTTGGACGATGCTCTCAGACACATGATGTGACTCTTGGAGATAGTCCTATGCAGGACCACGAGTTGGATTTGGTGATCCTTGTGGGTCCCTTCCAACTCAGGATGTTCTGTGGTTCTGTGATTCCACAAAACACAAAGAAACAGCAGCAGGAACAAAAACTTTATATAAATAAAAAAGTTGTATGCATGCATAAAATTATACCCTGACCTTTTCAATGATCAGTTTATGTCCAGAAGCATAAGAACTGATAAAACTTATTTTTGCAATATAACTAGTGATGTTGTTATTGGCCGTAAATTAATCTGCCCTTTTGAAAAATTCAACTGTAATGTCTACATTCTATACTGTATAAGCTTTGTAAGTTTTAAAAAAGCAAAATGGCATAGAACCGATGAGTTGTGCAGTCATATTTTTCATAACGTTGTATTTCCAACATGACTTATTTATCATTTCTTTACCACTGCATAGAATAACAGAGTATAATGGTTGCTAAAATGTAAGTACTTATGTAAACTTATCTATGCGGGACTTGATTCTCCAATAAGCATATTACTAGTACTGTACTAATTCCAGTGTGTTGCTAAAATTATATCATGAAAGTAATTTGGAAATTTCAAATAGCACTCATAATGTTTCAAAGATATTTTCAATACTGCCTGTCATTCATTTTAGCCTAGTAATAATGGGTTGGGAAGTATCATCTGACATTAAAAATCTTCATGAAAGTGAAATTATGAATATAATGTCTTAAGCAGTTAGCCTTGGTACTTAAACACACATTTCAAGTTAAATTTTGTGCATGACTAGTAGGGGTTCTTTTTCATTTTTATTTTATACCCTTCAAGGAACCTCTGGTCACTGTTCTGCTGCTCAGGTATCAGCTCTTTTTTCTTCTATCAATTATACAGAAAATGTCAGTTCTGGGGGTGCTTGTCTAAATTTGAAGTCGAATAGCCAACTTAACAGACCTGAACTTCAAAATAATAGCATCAGAGAATTTTTAAGATGGTCAGGAACATCTGGAGAACATCTAGTTTAGAGAAGAGTCAGAATGTATTCTCTAAACCCTCGATTCAGAAATCATAGCAGTAAGTCATCTTTGTAAGGTTGAACCAATCCAGTTCTCTGAGCCTGTCCAGCTGCAGGCTGCTTTGGTAGGCCACCCCTGTGCTCAGGCCAGCTTGTGAATGCATTTCTTGTACTCACAGCTCTGGATTTTGTTTTAGTTCATATGTAGCCAGATTCTCTGCTGGTCACTTCTTTTGCCTATATTTGCAATAACCTAGATAGCAATGTGCAAAGCAGATGCATTAGAGTTACTTTGGATAACAGTCAGTAGGTGCTTTCAGGGAGAGCCCGCCAATAGTTTGCTGCAGCACTTTTGTTGCAACATGCAATTTTGTCCTGCTCCCTAAACACGAGGTATTGCATATCCACATGCAGAATATGCCCAGTTGCAGCAAAGACACAAGGCAAACTGAGCAATAGCCAGGAAAAAAAATAAAGGAAGTGGCAGGCTTGGTTCAAACCCTTCGTAAAATGGTGGAGGCACATCTTTTGCATCTTTCAGGATAAAACCGCTGCAATTTAGAGAACTGTATAGTTCTTATTCAGCAACATAAGCATTATAAGCTTGCAAGCATAGACTATTCACTTATTGTACAATATTCATCCTCAAAAAAGCTAGAAATTAGCTTTTGCCTGGAAAGGGGAGAGAAGGTACAGTGCAAAGCTCTACATAGAACTCCATCAATCACAAATGCAAGGATCACATTCTGTGTTTTGGTGCATTTTTGTACTGGTATATAATAAACATCTTCTAGATATTCGTATCAGATTCCCTCATTAACATTAGACCACCTTAATTTAAGGACTGAATAGGTACTGTAATCAAAAGCAGGTGTTTTGTGATTAATACAAATGAAAACAAAAGACAGTCAATTTGTGACATGAGCCTATATTAACTTTCCAGGCAAGCTATTTTAAATATCTCTTCTATGATTTGTAAGTGGATGCAGCTAGACAAGTATAAATCTACAGAAGTTCTTTCTTTTGGACCATTTTTTGAGCTCTTTTGGCAGTGAGACTCAAATGGGCTGAGTGAACAGCAGCAGCACAAGTCAAAATCCTTTAATTCACCCATTATTGGGGCCAAAAATTATATTTCTGACTTACAATATATATGTAAATAGAAGTTCTATGCCCGTGAGTAATATGTCTTATTGCTAGGCAGCTACTTTAAAATAATTTTGAAATTAATATCAAGGCAATCTGTGACATGGTAACGGGTGGAGTCACAAAATGAGGGTGAATTCCTCTTCCTGACTCATTATGTCTTCTCAGGAATCACGATTTTTTTCAGTAAAAACTATACATGGTTTTTACATCACCTACTGGCTGAAGACATGGGTTTGCCATAAAAGCAGCAATGACAGGCTCTAGAGCTACCTGAACTCAAGTTGAATTGAGGGTGGGGGACATCTGCAATAATTGAATGCATGTCAAAATGAGAGATTAAAATTCCATTTTTGATTAGGTGTATGATCTGAAATTCTTTGTTAGACAGCATGAGGTCTCGCAGTGGGAAGTGATTTCATTTTATTTTCATATTTTGTGTTAGTTTCAACTGCATGCAGTTGTTTACACAGAAGAATCATAAGTAATGCTTAGCACAGAACTTAGAGAGTTGATGGTAAAGCCAGATTTTGATGTCCCTTAACTGTTTTACAGACCATTTTAAAAATCTGGCTGCAGAGATGCTTATGTAACTGTATACAAAGACCAATAAAGTCAGCATGCCATAAGAACTAGTCACCGTGGTTTGATTTCAAATACTGCTGTGCATTTAATAGCTTCCTGCATGCTTTGGTTTTCTGTCCTAACTATGATTGTGTTTTGGAGCACAAATTAGCAGATTATTATTGATAGTTCATGTAATCAATAAAAAATGTTCATATTGCTGGGGACTTTAAAATAAAATTTTTCTTTCCTCTGAAGAGCATACCACAATATCTAAAAAACACACCCAGAAAATGTGGTTTATGGTCAGTCCAACTCTGTTGATGTTTAGATCATCATTTTTCCTTCGCTGCTTCCCTGACACTTTCATGTCAGGCTGTATTCTCACAATAGCATTTTTGATTAGGGATTTCTAAACTGTATGTGGAAAAAAAATCCAGAATGATACTGGCTCCTTGTTTCTATTTATTACAAGTCAATCTTTAATAGTAGCTTGTATGAGGTGTTATAGAGAACAAATAAGAAGAAAAAATTATATGTAACATGAATGCTAAAAACATTTGTCCAGATTTTTTTTTAAAGAATAGGAATAAACAAGGTTACTAGTAGGAAACTCTACTATAAAGTGTAAAGCCTTTATAAAAGTTTTACTTTTTGCTTTACTTCATGCTCCCCTATAGTTTTAATTTGGTGACTTTAGCTGTGATAAACAAAAATAAAGTTTGGTCTTTTATTAAAGTTTCAGTAGCGCTTGCTTTTACATATTGAAAAATAATCAACAGAAATTATAGTCCTCTGGCACAAAGTGGATGATGGACAAAATCTGTTACATGTATTATAAAACCAACCAAAAATCTATATGAAACATCTTGAAAGTTAAGCTCCAAAGGGAACAATAAGGCTAACTATTCCCCACATTTCAATTTCACTATATTAGTGTAAAGTATTCTAGGAGGATTCAAAGGCTTTGGCTTCTTTTGCATTTTCAATTGTTATCCATAAACACACAGAAAGGGGGTTATACTTGATTTGATTTATAGTGGATAGAGATTAAAAAATATGAAAACCTTTAGTTCTTTCTTCTATGTTAAGTTAAAAATGTCTTCTATATTCCAGTTCTAGGCGATTTTACCTTCTCTTAACCATGCAAAAGCTATAGTGTTTCAAAGCTGCAGATTAGTGATGGTGGCAGCTTATTCCTTTTGGTTATCTACAGCACCATCTTAGTGTCTTGAGGCATAAAAGAATATTATCTGTGTGACAGTTATGGCTGGAGCCATCTATACTGTTCATGCTATCAGCTCTCAAAGAGCTCAAAATAGAAATCATTCAGTTTAAGACATCTTCTGTAGTTTCATTAAAAGCTTAAAATCACGAGGTACCGCAAGTTATGACTAAGGTTATATGAAAATTTCAGTAAATCTACGATGTGGAAAAGTATATATGCAGTTGGGGTGGTTAGCATAGAATTGCTAATCTTTTGTAAAGGCAGTTGACCATAAGCAAGACAACCTATAAATCTGCTTTCCTTCTTTACTTAATTTTCATCACAAATAATGTGCCACTCTGATTGCATGAAATCATCAGGAGTGTCTTCAATTACTGTGTGCAGCCTCTGATCAAAATGACTTCCTCTATTCTCAATCTGGGGGATGATGGGGAGGAAAACGGGAGGAGGGGGGTGAGAAATGCACAGCTAGTTATGTATTACAAATGTCAGGTTACTGTGTATATATTCATATTTAATAATTTCTAAGCTGGAGTTGTGATTGCAATAATGGCTCATTCATATCTGCATTTCATTTAAATGCACTGTTTTGACTCAGCGAACGTTTGTCACAGATATTATAGCTAAACTTTTTCACATGACCACTGAGGTAATGACAGCATTACATTACCAGAAAACTGCATGACTTGCTGATACTTCCATTTTCCTCAGCAGCTTATGAAATAATCAAAATGTGTGCATGAAATGGCGGCCTGTTCTGAATTTATTTTAATACAGATAGGCTTATACAGAGAAATGAAGAAGAGTGTAGGACCTCAGACACAAGAGACAATGACTACGCACAAAGCTGAATTTTACTAGCAGGAAAGATGGATATATGGGTATTAGACTTTTCATAGCTATAGGAAGGATAATCTTTCAATCAGATTAATGAGAAAATATATTGCATGGGCCCTACAGCACTTTTTGCTTTCCAGGCTAATACGTGATTTAAATCCCAAAAGTACATTTTCAGCATTACAATATCCTTTGATAATAATGTCGCTTGCACAAAGACAGATAAAAATAAAACAGTCCCCCTTGATTTCCCATTTTAGATTTGAAGTATATTTTCTGTTCTTTGCCTGCAATGAAGTGAATTCTATTGAGAAGAGTCACATTTAATAAGACAAAGGGAATTTTCTAATTATGCTACCTGTCAAGATTTGAATCTATGGGATTGCAACTGCAATTGAAGAAACAGAGGAAGCAATTGCATATAGTCCAGTTTACTTTGGTGTATGATTACTATTTGCACTTAGATATTGCTAAATGTAAATCAAGCACACACACAGAAGCATGCTTTGAAGTAAACACCAAAAGGCAAGTCTCAAAATGGATTTTATAGTCCTTATTTCAATTTTCAGTATGCAATTTCCCAAGCTTTCTAATTTATCTATAGAAAAATAGTGGAAACCTGTGAAAATGAAAAACTTCTAAATAACTCTGAGTCACACAAATATACCGTGGTCCAAATGGTAAATATAATTAAAGCACAAATTACTAATGGTAAGAATGTATACACATAATTATGCTAGGTTAAGCATTTATGCATCTTTCTGGAGGAAAGAAAGTACTGTAGTGGTGAAGAAAAACAAAAACCAATTAAAATTAATGCAATATGAAAAACAATCTTTCCATATATTTTCTTATAATTTTTACATAGTTCATATAAGAAACATGCAAACATTGAAGTAAATCTTACTGTTATAAATGGAGGCCTGAAAAGTTATCATACGCTGTCCTTTCAGGGTCTCTGGGGAACAGTTCAATGTGCCCCATCAGACATTACTCTTATTTGCAGCTTTGCAGTCTTGGAAACACTATGGCATATTAGACAAGGAAAATAAATATTGTGTTCTTGATGGTTTTCTTCATATTACAAGTTTACACGAATTTGTGATACACAATCAATTATTATAAACGCTTAATACAAACAATAAATTAGTTCTATTAGTGGCTGTATCAATTTTTTTTTTAAAGCAATGTCTAGTAGAATAATGCAGATTGTGATCATGGGCAAAAAAGGTTGGCACAATCGGCAAGCCTCTTTGAGAATTTTTAATAGTTTCTATATAGGTTTATATATATATGTGTGTGTGTTTGTGTGTGCATGCACATAAATACATATGTAAATATTCATATGCACACAAAAGCATATACATATAAATATATATGCGAACACACACACACACACACACATATATAAAATCTCCTATTGCAAAATATGCAAGATACACAATTGGATCTTATTTTAACTCAGCTGGTTTTATGCAAGTTGCAAACTGACTTTTCGACTATTTGGTTTACATCTCTATTTAGCTGCTTCTGTGGTATTTATTCAGAGAGGGAAGAAAGATGGCCACATCACTTTTTTTTCATAAAAACATTTAAGCTCTGTAGATGTTTTTTAATAACTCCCAAGTGGTGTCTTTTTGAGCACTACTATCAAATATCTTATTACTAAGCTGCAGCTTTAAACATTTACAGTAGGAAGACTACTAAAAATTCATAAATGATTTCAGCATTCTAGTCTGGCTCAGGTCTCTGAATACATAAATATGCAGCATACTCAGTTCCAGACCAAATATTTGGTGTCATCATCCACCCATATGACAAGAGCAAAGCATAAAATTCATAGGGCTGCAATCTCCTTTCACATCCATACCATAGGAACTTCAAAATTTTGAATTATATGTGTTAGACAGGCAGCTGAACTGCCAAGGCTCTTCTACCCTACAAATGGGGTTAGCATTTCCACATCCTCTACACTTGCAATTTGTTATCCAAACAGGATATGATGGGACTAAAGGTAGATTAATTCAGGTAAATGCCTTTTGTGGGCCAAATTTTTGAAAAGCAGGCATGTTAAGTTGCAGCAGAAAAATTGTGCTGACCCTGTGATCCTGATATAGGGTAGATCTGTTCCATCTTCAGCATTGTCCTTTCAAAGGAACACAGAAGGTTCATGCACTGAGGTTCTTGCCCTCTGTCACTTCTGAAGCCTCCTCTCCTTCATGCAGAGATCAGAGAGATTTTTGTACCTTGCTGTACAAAAACACCCATAAAGTGACCTTAAAAGGAAACACTGAGAGCAAGGTTGCAGAGGCTTAGAGCTTCACAAAAGTATGACAGAAGGAGAAGGTGCTTTTTAATGTGCTTCCCCAACACTAGTTGTTCATGGAAGAGGGTCTTCTTTGTCTTTTTTTTTTTTTTTCCGAACTATCACTTGATTGCTGTGGCTGATATATCTATGTATTTCCATTCAGTGGACAGGAAAACCATTCAGTTTCTTCAGTATTTATCAGCTGGTCTCTCAAGAGGACTGGTAGGAGGTACTCCTGTCATCTGCAGCACCACAAAAAAGTAGAATGAAATAACTCATTCAGTGAACTGCTGCTTTTTCCATGAGAATTCCCTTGGGATTCTATGAAAGCTCTGTAAATTTGGACATGATCAAGATTAGGCCCAAGATTATCAGTGTCTGTACTTCTCCAGGTACAAAACACTTCCTCAATGCAGCTAAAAATTCCTTAGCCCTTCTCCTTAATTACATGTGGAGATAAGTTTTTCATGCAGTGTTTGCCTCAAATTCACAATTTTGCAGGGAAATACCACTCAGTACCTCGCAGAGGAACATCTTCAAAAGCAGCCATGAAGATGTCACAACTTACATAAAGGTGAGGACAGCTGATGGCCATGACCAATATTTTGTCTCTTAAGGAAATGCTGTGCTGATTGCATAACTGTGTAACCCCAAGTATATAGTTTGCATATATTTTTATTAAAAAATTGTACAGCATTTTATGAATTATTAGGATTAAAGGCACTATAAAATAATGTAAATGTAAAATATTAAAAAGTATGAAAAAGAGTAAAGGACAGAAACACTGAAGCAGGTCCTGTATTTATTTCCAGCTAAGCAAAAGGAAAGGGCATTGAGCAGATTACCTCCCACTAAGCCTGCTTTTCAGGTCTTGTGTCCTGAATGTATTCAGGATTAGTTCTCTACTTCAAAAGAGGTGATACTGTTTGCATAGCAATACATTTCCTTCCTGCTCTCAGTCCATCCCCTTTTATACTGGTGGGACTGTGTGCAGATGGCTTGATGTCCCTCTCCAGAATCAGCCCAAAAGAGTCATCAGAGTAAACACAGCAGCCTTCCCTCAGATCACCAGCTGCTTCAGCCTTGTAGTTGCAGAGAGATTTTCAGTCTCCCTTCTTCAACCGCGCATGCAAAAGCGAAACGTGTTTCCTATTCTTGAAAAGAAACAATATCACAAAAGTTTGGAGTGATCTTTTCCACCATGGCTCCAGAGATGCAAGGAGCTGAAATTTGCCATCCTTGACCTAGCTGTTGTTTGAACCTCCCAGTTGGCTTTACTCCTTCTTTACTTCTGCACCATGAAACTTGCCCAGCCTGAAGACTTCAATGTCCACCTCTGATACTAGTAGAAAAAACACTTTGTGCACTATAGTCCTGATCTCTCAAGCTTCCTTAGTCTCATGAAGGAAATGGAACTATCCTCAAAAGTAGCTACTCAGAGCTGCAGGTGTCTGTTGTGGGAAGGAAAGCCCAGTAACACATCAGCATGGTTTTGATTCAGACACGAAGCAGCAACCAAAGTATTCAGCACTGGCAGTGGTGGAAGAATGACTATACCAGTCTCTCACTAACTTGTCTTTTATGTTTCTTTCAGAGGTGTTAAAAATTAGAGATCTTTTCTGGCTAAGAAATATTAAAATAAAATGTAATTTTCTTCCCTTTATTATCTTTGGTCGTTTTGTGGCTTGCAGCTTATCTTTAATTTGGTGACTTTGGTTCCTTCAGTAAAGGCATCTTCATTATTTCTTTAAAAACAGAAATACTGGGCTCCAAAATTTTTTGAAATTCAGGTGTTTCAACAGGACCTAACATCAAATTTCTTATGGAACTGAACACTCAGACATATAAAATGAAAGAAACTATAACAAAGGGATAGGGAAAATCAGGATTTTCAGTTCAGTTACGAAGAAGAGATAAGGTATTCTTCCATTTGGATCCTCCTGTAGCACTTTAAGAGGCTGTGTATCAAGAAAAAGTATTGCATGAAGCTTTTTTAGTCCCAATATCCAGCATATTTTCCCTAGGTAATGGAATTGAAATATGCTTTTAGTATTGGCATTGTTTGCAAATTACTTTTGGGGAGAGGCACAAAAGGAAGAAAAAGACTAATTTTCATGCCCATCTTGTTGACTCTGTTTATTATCTCTTCAGGACTGCAGAGCATGTCTATGGAAATGATGGTTGAAAGGCAGCCCTCACCAGAGCAGGAACATACTTTTAAGGCTTGTCATGAAAATTATTTTCTTTGATCTGAAATATCACCCAGACCAACTTTCCTACAGTAAAGAAAGCTGTTCAGAACTGCCATACGTGGCAGCTACTCAAATCACCTAAGAAGAGATCTGGGCTTAATTTTAGTGTAAGGTCTCAATGCTAATTCCAATTATTATGCTTCACATGACAAATGCAATATTCAACTATTTTGCTGATGAAGGCTCTTTTGGAAACCTAAAGACATTTACATATTTGGGTTTTGAGTAAATTTTCTTTGTAGTAGCTTGTATGGTGCTGCATTTGGGATCAAAACAATGTGGATACCATAGGAATGTCTCAGTTATTGCTGGACAAGTGTACAATGTCCAGGCCTTTTCTGCTTCTCAGCAAGTAGCTGGAGCTGCACAAGGAGTTGTGAGGAGACACAGCTGGGATAGCTGACCCCAGCTGACCAAAGGGACATTCCATTCTAAATAGCTTCATACTCAGCAATATAAGCTGTGGGGAGGAATGGGTGAAAATTTGGAGTGATGGCATTTGTCTAAGCATTACGTGTGATGGCTACTGAATTAATTTCTTATTTTGATTTGCCTACATGTGCAGCTTTTTGCCTTATGTATTAACCGGCAGTGTTTTGGGTTTTATGTCTCTTTTTGCCTTCTGATTCTGTCCTCCATCCCACTGGAGGGCAGTAAGAGAGTGGTTGGGTGAGGCAGAGCCACCCACCAGAGTGAAACCTCAACACTGCGCTGTCAGTCAGGGACTGTACTGGCAATAGTATCTGTCAGACTCCTTACTCCAATGGCAGATGCTGTGACATGATTCCACAGCAATTGATGTGTGAGTTAGTTACTTACTCTGTATAAGAACATTTCTGGAGCCAAGCTTACTAAATTTCTGTGGAGAACATATTGGAAGGTAAGGATGTTCAGCTCTTCTCAAGGAACACAACACATTACAAGAAAAATTTTAGCAAAACAAGGTCCTTATGCACCCTCCCAAAGTCTTAAGTACATTCGTACAAACCAAAGTATACAATCCAGCTTCTCAAGCACATTTAATTTTCATGAGTAAAGTGATTTCTCTACAGACAGAAATTTCAAAGGAGAAATCTCAAACCTCCAGAAGGATGCAAGCGGTAGTTCTGGCATATACTAGCATTTCCTGCCAATAGTGATTTGGAAGCAGCATGTGGCTACTTCTAATTGAGGACCAAATATTTTTCAAAAGCATTCATAAAAAATGAATGGTTGATATATCTGAAGCAGCAGACTACCTCCTGCTCTCTTCCCTCCTACCCCGTACCGCCATACTATGCTAGCACTTCATAAAACAGCAATGTAACAAGTCCTTTTTGACAACGAAACTGCTTTTGTGGAGAAACACATTCATTTGCAATCATAATGAACTGAAAATGCTGATTCCACAAATATAGGAAGTGCTCTGTATCCCTTCCAAGAATTTAAAATAGTAAGAAATGACCCTTACTATGGCAACAACTAATTGGTTTATTGCCCTGATGGGCTAGTGACAAGAAAAGCAGTTGGTAGCAGTGCCTTCATCACAGGGTATTCTAAGAAATAACTAATTTAAACCTTCTCAAGCACAGACATAACCTGCTCCACATGGGAGCATATCTCCAGAGGGTTCATTAAGTTGCTGGCAGTCTAGGTTTTGGAAGCAACAACTAAACACTACATCTCTGTTCTAGTCTTTGCTGATTGTCTGAAGACCTATAGGCTCAATGAATTAGGGTGGGGTGATGGAAAGAATTGCAAACTGTTCCTGGATATAAACAAATAAAGAAAGTACAAAACTATATTCAGCAGAGCTCTTCTGTTTTAATGCAGTAGCTGAGAAAATGTGTTTCCTGTAATAATTTTAGAATAGTTCCATATTAAGTTTCGGAAAAATGTTGCTTTTCTTCTGCAGAGAAATAAATAATCAGTTATTCAGAAGTAAGTGAAGTCAGCATAGCCACATTATGTCAGGAATTAATAAGGCTTTTGCAAATTTCTTTCATATTCCTTTATGTTTCTGAGTCCTGTGGACTGAAAAATTCCTTTTGATCCTTGAATCTTTCTTAAACAGAGAGGAGAGTAAGTTCCCAACTTGCCTTTTACTGGAGAGAGGTATATACCTGCTGGGCTTTGTGACTATCCTCTCTATTGGACCTGCAAAGGAAGTGCATGAGATATCTATGCCGTGTTTTGATTCCATGTTGTGACATGCCTTGCTGACTTGGTTCACATGCTTTCATTTCTCCCTGGTATTGCTTTGTGATTTTTTGGTTCAAACTAACTCCCTCCAAAAGCAAATCTTAGCCAGAATTGTAATTTTGGGTCTTTTAAAATAAAAGCTCCAAGGCATTTGCAGCTTTTAGGCGGTTTCCACTCAAACCCATAAATTAGATGTTATATTCAATCCAGAGTCATGAATCTGTGGTTTGCAGTGACACTTGAAACCAGGAAAATGTATCTGTTTCTGGGCTTTTAAGTTTTGTACAGCTCCCTATAATACCGTTGACAGCTATTTAGGTATCACTGGATTTAAATGTTTGCTTTAGAAAATCACATTGGGAGAATTTTGGTTGGTAAATGAAACTAGTTTAGAGCTCTGTCCTATTTTGCTGAAGTTCAAAAGGGGAAGGATAAATTGTTCTAGTTTTAAGCCATTTCAAGAGCTAATGGAACAGTACAAATGGAAAAGGCCCGTGTTGTTGGAGCAGAAGGGTCTGAGTTACATTCCCAGTACAGCCTGTGTGCAGATTACATGACAGCTGTGGCGTCTGCATTTACACAGTCACAAATCATTTATGAGACTGACAGTTGTGCCACAGTTTGTGGTTTTCTCTGCCACCAATTGAACTAAAATATCTCAAAGGGAAAGGTTAATGCACTATACTACTGTGCTTGGCATCAATTTGAATATTGAAAAGTCTCTTCTATACTAATGCATAAAAATAAGCCAAACCAAAGTACAGTAAAGAGCAGAAAACTGTTCTTGAGGTTGAATCCTGTAAAAGTGATGATCTGTATTACTTGCTGTTAATCTATACTGTCTAGGAATGAGGGGGGAAATGATGACTTCTATGTATGTCCCTATTTTACTGCAAATGAAGGAGAAAGAGGCCTTGAAGGTTACACATAGCTGCCCTCTATTCCCATCCAGCTGGCCAAAACATCCCATACTTATAATATTTAGTGGGTTCAAAGAGTGTACGGAGAATGCTGGATCTTTGAAAATCTTTGGGAAAGGAGATGACTCCCTATCCCAGGAGTAGGCAGTTGTCTTCAGTGAAGCAGAGAGAGAGTGGTGCTCTGAAGAGGCACTATGTCAGTAATGATTTTTTCACCTCTCCCTTCTTCCTCCTACATTCATGAAGTCCCTAGGAAGCAGGAGGTTTTTTTCCTAATGGTGTTACCTGTGTTACATTGGTATTTTCACCACTGTCAGGAAAGGAAACACTGAGGGCTTCAATTGAATGATGAAGTGGCAGTGGCTCCAAGCAACTTACTGCTTTGTTTCTTTGGGAAATTTCCTTTTGTGCTTCTAGAGGTACAATGGCATCACTCCACAGGGGCTTCCATGAAGCAAACGCTTTGAGTCATTTGAAGCATTGAGCGACGTATATAGGTATATGTTTAAAATTTAATTTTATTGTTTCTAACTGTGTGTTCAAGTCAAAGTGTTGCCTTTTTCTATGGACAATGGACATGCCTAGCCATGTCTTTTTTTTCACATTACAAGGTATTTAGACACGGATGACATGGTATTGGCAACTATTTTAGAAATACTTGTTACTCGTGTATGTAACTTGGGTTTTCAAAAGCATTTAAATCACTTCCAGAGTTAATGGGACTTAGGCTTATAAGGAGTTATAAAGGTTTTGAAAAATGTGTCCTATAATTGTAAGAATATGTTTAATGCTTGAAATAGAACTCTTTTTTTTTCTCTCTATTTAACCACCATAAAAATTCTTGACCAACATTCCCTTCTTTTGACCTCTTCTCAGCTGAACAGATCGATGAGTTTTCACTCAATCTCATGGGACCCTTCTGGTCCAGCTCCTGATTCAGGAATGTTCCTCTGCCCAAACCCAAATCCTGAATAGATGGTCTTAGCAGAACTTTGCCCCTTTTTTCCTCTAACACAGTGAGGTGCCTCCTCTTCCCTTCTATCCTGGACACATTCATAATTCCTTAGAAACATGTTTCTTAAATTAGATATAAACACAATATTGTTCATTCATATGTAACCTAAATGCATAAACTTTAAGAAAATGCTTTCTATGATAATTGATTTAGCAAAAAATGTTGTTTTTCTTATGCAACTATTCTAATGTAAGTAACTGAATTAACAAGCCACGAGAAGAATATGCATTAAAATATTTACTGTCTACAATTACTTAATTCTTTCTGACTTAACAATGCAATCTATTATTAAAACTACATGTTTGATATGCTTTCTTATTCCACTTCTATTATTTCAAATGTTTTAATGATTGTTTTACAAGGAATAAAAATATACTCAATGAGGAAAATGAAATTAGTTTGATTCCTAAATGAATTAAAAGCAAAAAAATTTATAGACTTTTCACCTAATGCATTATGCATGAGCTATCTTTTCCAATATTTCAAGAGTTAGAGAATGGCATAGAAGTAGAAATGTTGAAAAGAACTTCTTTTAACAAAGTTTACATTTGAAGTTCGAGAAGGTAGATCAGACATGAAAACTCAGAGTATGATTTTTCAAATTATTTTCTTCTAAAATTTGAAATGGTTGTATTAGTGCATCAGAATATGAAGATACTTCTTTGGACAGACAGGAAAGAGCTGGGATTTCCAAATAAAATATATTAAATTTTCCATTCTTCATCACAACACATTCTCTAATCCTTATGAAGAGACTGAGGACAAACAATTGAGAACACACCCTTCTCATTTCCTTATATAGTCAGCTGAGTGCTGTTTCTTTCCTTTATCTGCATTTGAGAAGTGAGGTTCAAGCAGTGACTTTCTGGGTTCCAGCATGCCACAGTCCTGGTGTTTGACTGCATTTGCCCTGAGTCTTTCTCTTGAGTGTTCCATTCTTCACAAACATTCATTACAGCAGCATTCGAAGCTGGAATTCCTAAATGAAAATAACATACAATCACCTTAATCCTTTGGTTGTGGAGTTAATCATTCATTTTCTGGCACAATGCCTGCTTTGGCAATTGGAACATTTTCTCATAAAGGAATATATGAGAACTGAGGACATAAAGGGGCTGTATAGCTGCTCAGGTTCAAGTCACTGGATCCAACAAAAAATGGATTGCAATCAGCTTTTCTATGCCCCAATGAACAACATACTATTGGCTAAATTGGTATATGCATTCTGTCTCTTATGTATTGACCAAAACCCAACGTTATACATAGGAAAATCTTTCCAGATACAAGTTCATCAAAGCAGGCACCAAGAATGAAAGGAAACAAAGAAATGAACAGTTGGAACACTGTTTTGCTATCTCAGACTGGCTGGCCCTTGGGACTTGCACTACTAGGCAGCAGGAGGAAGAGGAGGCTGCTTTTTAAAGGGCCTTGAGCCAGGGTCCATGGGTGATGGTCAGGCTGACCAGTCAGTGCCACACTGGTGCCATCCTATTGTTTCCAATGAGATGGATATGGCAGGATCAGTGACAGGGACCAAGGTCAACCTCCATCCAAGGATCACAGATAAGTCCCCGTTGATGGGCCTGGTACAGAGTCAAGGCAGCATATCAGGTCAGTGGCTCAGGGTCAGGATCAGTAAAGTACAAAGGCTGCAGAAAGGGGCCAGGGCGAGATTCTCAGGTGAAGGAAGGTGGGAGACCCCAACAAGGCTCTTCCTTCTGCAGCTCTGACCAAGGTCCCACAACTGGACCATATCAGAGATGACCACAAGTCAAAGCCGTTGGGGAAGGTGAGAAGGTGGCAGAACCTGTGGGTGCTCTCAGGGCTGACAGGTACCTGGCTTCCTGTGCAAAGGAGAAATGCTAACGCTGCAAGTGCGTAACTGCTAGCAGAATAGGGAATCAATGTAGGGTGAGGATGGTTCTGATGGGACTTCAGGGAGATACTGGAGTTGGCCCAAATACTTTAATGTACAGATCTTTTGCCTTAATAAATTGAGATCTCAGTTTCAAAAATATTTTAAGCTGTCATATAGATGAACAACATTTTACAATGGCTGTTTCAATGCCTAGAGATAGATTTTCAAAGCACTAGCACTTTCTTCCACAAAATAATAATTTGTGTTTATGGTTTTTAATATCTAATGATAGATGTTCTTTTGATAATTATTAAGCAGCACTGAAAATTAATTTCATTTCTGATCATTCACATGGTTACCCTGACTTATTCCGCTCAAATTTCCAAGGTACAGACTTTTGTTTATTGACTCTAACTTTGTGTAAAAGGGTGAAATACTGATCCTGGGGGAGTCACTGGGAAAACTCCTATTAGCAGCAATGATTTCAAGATCTGGCCTCCTGGGATTTTCATATTTTTCTAGGCTTTGTAGATAAAAAAAAGTGCCAAAAAACACAACCAAAAACAACGATCCAAACAACTAAACAAACAAATAAACAAATCACACCACAAAACATGGCCCCCAATAAACAAAGTGGCACCTGACCAACCAGCCAAAGTCTACTGAATATTAAAACCCCAACCAAACATATTGCAACTGAAAATTCTGTCTTTCCACTTTGAGATGTTTCTGAGTGAAAAGATCTTGACCTGATGGATTTTTAGTGAATTAAGGCTAGAAAAGGAAGAGTACAATAGACTCCTAGTTAGTCAATGCAAGAAAAAAAGGTACTTTCAGAGAGAGCAATTCTGATTATATTCTGGAGGGGCAACCTTTCCCAATGAATTATTTAAGGACCTTAGGACAACTTGACTGTTTATGTAGGTGTCCTGGTGAGATTCCTAAAACTATCAAATGAAAATGAGCCTCATGCGAAGTATCTGAAATATTTGACTGTGGTGAGTGTTTTACATTCAATCTTACATTCTCATCTTCAGCAACTCTTGTGAAAGAAAATTAACATATTCCCATTTCATAGTAGAAGGAAGAACCCACCGAAATCCAAAGCACAAAATATTCTTCTTTATTAGGTGGAGTTGAGAGAAATTTGGCTACAAGTAAGATGCAAAAGTTAAAGAGAGCTAAGAAAGTCCCTATCATGTGACCTATTTGTTAATGCAGATTGCAGTAAACTTTATACTGTTTTTTTCAATAAAAAATGGGAATTGGTTAAAGCAGTGACTGAAGTGTGTTTTATGAGGTACCTTTGAGATATGCTGCACTTTCATAATGGAACACCAGCCATGATGCATAAATAATAAGAATTTTTACACTTATATTTTGTGAAGAGAAAGGGTTTCAAGACAGCTGAGATATTTCTCCATTTCTCTCTGCTTATTTAATGAAACACGTGTTTCAAAACACTGTCTTTCTCTTTCTTCATTTTAAAGAAAATAAAAATATCATGGACCTGAAAGAAATAAAAAAAATTGTGTGTACATTTGGAATAAAAGCTTGATGCCAGTTTCTGAAGCATTACTGTTGTCTTCAGCATTATGCTAGATCTGTAATTACAGAAATGCAACAAAAGCGGGGTTGTGAATGGAAAATTCCTATTGTGAACATGGGATCCATCCTGCCATGGTCAAAAAAAGAGACACTTCCTTGTATTTGCATTCAATTTCTGTGTGCATCTACAGTTTCCTCACATCCCCTACAAATCCATCTGTGCAGTTATTCCTTTTCTTTAGGCACGGAATATAATAACACCATGGGAAAATAATAAAAAAAATGCACACTTCACTATTCTTGCTGAGCAGTTATGTGATTTAAGATCAAAGTCAAAAGAAAAGCCAGGTAACAGTGGAGCTCAAAAATTAAATAATTAAGAGAATTGTGCTTTAAATGACCAATTTGAAATATTCCATATCTTAGCATAATTAAAGTTTTACGTATAATGATAGAACCAAAATCCTACAGCATCCTTTTTTGTTCCTAAAAAAAGATGGATTAGGAAAAATCATTAAGGTGGAACTGGCCATCTTGTCTTTAAAACAACAACAAAAAAGGCGTTTCACTCATTTATGGAACACTTTAAAACAGGAACAAATGAAAATGAATTAAAATGTATATATCATCTGCTGTTCTTTCCATCATGAGAAAATTTTCAGGTAGCCAACTGTTTTGAAATAAATTTCCCTGCAGTTGCTATAGTGATGATAATAAAGTTCCTGCCTCAATTTACGTGATAGAGGTTCCTAGCAGAACACTTGAAAAGGTAAGCTAATCATAATGAAGACACTGTTAGTTCTCATGCTCAGAGCAGCCTCCTTGAATTTAGTTCAAAATTACAGGACTCCTCCATTGTTGTCAATTTTGTGTACATTATCATAATCTTTCTCAAAGTGGCAGTAACAAATTATGCAGCAGAGACAGTGCTACTCTTTCTAGGCTAAGTCAGTGGACAAAGAATATGCAAGTTTGTTGCAATAAGCAATGACTGAATCAAAGATATTTCTCTATCAGCTGTTTTTTCCCATTAGAAATCCTTGTTTTTCTAACCATGTAATGATAGTACATTTTTTTTCTTCTATGGTACATATTGTTCTAGTCTCGTTTTATCTCAGTGTTGATGCAAACTAAATAGCTTTAAAGCAGTTACCTGTCAAAATGGATGAGTCATCAAAGCAATGTCAAAGATAAAACATTATTGCTCAGATGTATGTTCTACTACAATAATTTTGTAAAATAACATAATTTACTTTAAAACATTTGTGATGCTAAAATAGCTCCCATAATAGCTGGTTTAGAAGTAAAATATGCAAAATAGCTGACAAAAAATACAATGTCATTAAATATTATTTCGATAAATAAGATAAAACAAAAATATTAAATCTGCCAAAAACCTAGGACTAATCATCATGAAAACAATGTTTTAGCAAGGCACTTTTAAAAATAACATTATTTGCAACTGTGATGTAACTATATATACAAGAATGTTTCAGTGTGAGAATCTGTATGTGTTTTGATGTCTATGTGTCACTGTCATTAAAGGTGTATGAGCTCCCCTTCTTCTGCTACTTTATTGTTTGCATATGTATCATGCCCACCAATAAGGAAAATATTTTATTTCTTTGGAGAAGAAGGCATCTGGAATAAAAAAAGAAAAGGCTAAGCTCAAAAGCCAATAAGGTCTCAAGCTTGGTGTACAAAGGCACAAATACTATGATGAGGATATGTCATGTAATAAGAGAGATCAAATAAATTAATGAAAGAGCCTGCCAAAGTTAATGGCCATGATGTCAGTAAGCTTTTAATTAATAACTTTCATTATTTTTAAAGTCCTTTACAGCTGGACTCCTAAGGAGCCAGGGCTCCAGCTACCAAAGAGCAAAGCCAGTTATGATGATTTTTTTTTTCCATGGACTAAAATCCCTATCCTATCTAAAGCCACATTCTCAATAACAGCATATGTTCTTTGGTCAAATGTGTGAAGCCTTAATCTGACCAGTGACATTCAGGTCAGGAGTACACATATGGTATGCCATACTGACTCAATTAACCATCCATCAATTTAATTGCATAATATATCAGAAGATGTATTCCACTACTACTTACAGTTAGATGCCAGCATGGAAATAAATAAGACAAAGCAACAATTTTCTGCTGTTTGTTTACCTTAACAGGAATACTAAGTAGAAACAATAATATATTTTATAAGGTAATTTTGTTCTTGGGAAAAAATATTTTTTGACAGCTAAACTGATCAGGGGCTGCTAGTTTTAGAAATGATACTTCTTGTAATAAGCACACGTAGGTGGAAAGCACACGTTACAAGAAAATTATAGCGCTTCCACTGATTCTAATCACATTAATGTAGGGATAAGGGAAAAAGAAGGTATATTATTTAAACATTATGTAAATTATGAAGAGAGTTAACATATTGCAAACTTATAAGTAGTGACATAGTTGAGTTGATTTATGCAATCACTCCAGACATCAAATCCTTCTGGAATAATATACATGACAAAAAATGACAACACGGTGACAAGATTAAAAAAAAAAAAAAAAAAAGGAAAGGGAAAGAAGAAGAAGAGGAAGAAGGAAAAGAAAAGAAGAAGAAGCTTATATTTTAAATATTCTAGGGGAAAAGCTTGAAATAATAGAAGTCAAACAGAAAACCTTTCTATCTGGAATTCACTGAAAGACAGAGATTTCAAGCTCTGGTTGCTAACAGTGTTACCTAACATGATGTCTTCAGAATTTGTATTATTTTTAGTGTGTTCATTTCAAAACTAGGCCTTGAAAATGCATTCCAAAATATGCATAATATTTAGAATTTCATAAGCAGAAGCTAATCTTTTTCAGTTTGATCTGCATACCTGCTTTGTAGCCATGGTAAACCCTGATTGTCATTTGCCAAGTTTGTGGATATCACAACTGGTGTATGGACCAGTTGTCAGCCATAGGCCAAAATACCTGTTTGAGCTTCTTTCTTATACACAAATCAGGGGCACACTGATGAAATACTTTCTTTTTGGTCTCTTCTTTGGGGTTAGAAAACATTCTAGTGTGATGCGTCTTTACAGACCAGCAGTTGCCTAGAACTCAATCTTGCTTTCCCATTATTTCCTCTAATGGAAGAATGCCCAGTTTGGAATATTTTACTTCTTATTCACCCAGAACATTGAGAGATATTTCCATAGTCACTTCTTTTTATGAAGAAATGGAAATATAGTGCAGTTAGACACTCTCAAAATCTAGAATAATGTGATATTGTCACACCTAAAGGTTCAGCAACAACAATATTAAAGTACTTCTTAATATAACACTTTGCTAAGAGACAGGGAAAGGTACTTCTAAAGCTTGTATTTGCTTTTTAGCAAGAACATAGCTTTCCAACATTGTATTTTTAGATTCTGTGAGTCATAACAAGCAAAGGGTAAATAATGTGGGTCTTGCAGAATGGAAAAAAAATCAAAGTAAACACAAGCTACTACTTTTTATTAGGCTTCTCAGATAATTTGTGACTTGGTTTTATGTTCACTTTTAATGTGATTTGCATAATTGTCTGATAGTTGTTCTCCATAACAAGCTCTGTGAATTTTTCTTTTTTCCCCCCAGCTTCCTGAAATTCTGGAAATCTTTTGTTTTTTCTGTTTTTAAGCTCTCCAAAGAGTGAAATTTATTGAAAAGTTTCTTCCAAGGATCTGGCCCCTGAGTTGGCTCTTAGAGAGCAAAATGACTCTGTAAGTAGCTACTGCCTCTGAGTAACTACTGCCTCTGAGGATCCAAGTAGTAATGTACTCATTTGAAAGAAATGTTAACGTTTTGATATCATCAATCACTGGACATACCTGTACGTGGTAGATGTGTCTGTGTCACACAGATGTCTCCAGCCCTTACACCTGACATATATCTCTGCTCCTTGTTGCTCTTCTCACATACTCAGGCCGTTGCACAGGTTTCCTTTCTCTGATCCCATGTCTTGGTTAGGAAAATCCAGGATCTATCTTGTCAGAGAGATGTTGCCAGATAGTACTGCTGTACACTATGGCTCAGGGCTTCCCACGAATGGAAGTCCCACTACAAGGCACAGCCCTCAACCACAATCAGATAACAAGAGTCCATCCCCATTTCATGAGTCACACATTTATCCCTCAAGGTCTTACATATTGCAGAAAGCTTCCAGTTGGGTATCATGCATGGCTATATCTGAAAACGAGCAACTATTCTGAAATTAAAGGATACCTGGCCTTTTTCTCATGGATTTGGGGAAGTATTTTCCTTTGAGGAGATTTGCAGTCTGCATTTACAGGCACAACAGTCAGGGATGAAGGTTTGTTCCTGAAAAAGCAATACATGCTTAATCAAGGAATAGAAAATGTAGCTTGATACTGAAGGTGCTGGTTCACATCTGTCAGTAAATTGGAAAGGCAACTATTCCAGACATTTGTGTTTCCTTTTTCTGAGGATAGAGTCTTCATTGTGGCCCATTTTAGCTCTTGCTAGACTCTGAAACCTAGACTTCAATGGAATGGAAATCAGCCTGGGTTTACATTTAGTTGGTGACTCCAGTAGTTTAGATGTTACAGGGTATCTGTGACTCAGGGATAACTTCAGGGGACACTGAAGCAGCAGCTGACAAGGGCACTATTTTATCAAACCTACTCAGAGAAATGAATAGCATAGCTTTAAATCACGCACATCTAACAGCCAAATTAATATTTTTATCAAAGAATATCTAGAAAATTCAGAGGCTATAGTATTTCTTCGTTAAACAGCCATTTGATGAAACAAACATGCTTATTAAAAACCACAAATTATTCACGGTCAGCTCAGAATCAGAAAAAGAATATCCTTTTCTCAAGACTTACTGTAGCAAATAATTCCCTTTCTTTTATTACTACACTGATTTTAATACAGCTCATGGATTTAATTATCCAGTCCAGGATATATTTGTAAAGTTATAAAAAATTGAAAGTACTATAAAATTAATAGTTATTACAACTAATCCATGATTAATACAGTAGTTGATAGTTTTTACATGTCTCAGAATAGCAGTTTAGAGAATATAATTTCTGAAATCCAGTTAGAGATTGAGCCAATTTTCTGACAAAGCCACCAATCTGCCAATTCTTTTTCCATGGAACACGTACCATTGGGGTGGTCACAGTGTAACCTTAAAATCACAGCATCAGTCATCCTGTAAATTCAGCCATCCTTTTACCTTAAAAATCGTAGTGTCACCTAACCTGGGAAGGTCCTCCATTACACTTGCCGAAGCCAAAGGGCCTGATGTAACACAGAAAACCCAAATTAAATTCTTTCCATATCATACTGCCGTGTGACCATCTCCATTTTAAACCATGTGTTAAGGAAGCCCAGACTTTGTACTGGTATTAGATGATGTCCTAGTATAAGACGATGTGACAGGAACATATATTGATTAAGAATTTGCTGCTCTCCTTTTAAAATGTAGAAGCTGACTAAAATGAGCAAAAAAAGGGAATGTACAAATAAAAAACATGTGTTCTGGGTTGCAAGATGCTCTTGAGAACCAAAGACGGTATTTTAAGGTTTTGTCTGTGAAAAAAATAAATCTGGTGTAAGGACAAGAAAAGGCTATATACTAGGGGAACACATTAATTGGGATATAAATTAGAATTACTACATCTAACAGAGGAAACTGCTCCTTAGAAAAGGGAGGTGTGTAATCTGGTTTATAATGAGGCACTCATCAAAATGGACCCAACAAACACAGACAAGCAAACAGTCTGCAGATAGAGCTACAAGATCACTCTCTAAATAACTCATCCACACACAAGGCAGCTCATGTGGGGTTTTTTGTAGCATTTTAGCTTGACTTGGCTCTGGGTTTCTTATTTTAAACAAAAGACTGATGCATTACGTACAGGCAAGAGTCTGGATAAATGAGATCTGATGTTTATTCATGACAATTTCAAAAAATGTTCAGACAGTAAACAAAAGTTAATTACTTTAGAAAGACATAAAGTCTGCTGATATAGGATATAATGCTAAATAATAATCACCAGAAAGCCATCTCATTACTATTGGTTTTGTGTTTGATATGGGTTTGGCCCAAGGCAAAGCCCAAGGCTTTATTTATTTAAAAGGGTACGAAAACAAGACAATATGCATGTTTCATATTAAATATTGTGATGGCAATACACTGTGTGAAATGCAATGAGAAAGAAACATTGTGAAGCACTGAGGAGAATTTAAAAATTTATATTTTGTTGTACTTTTCTCAGACATAAGCAGACTTTCTGAGGGATTATGGGAATACTAATAGCCACTATGGAGTGGTAATTTATTATAATCTTGCAGCAAGAAAGAGCACATCTACACATGTATATACACACACCCTCCACATATATAGCCACGTCTGATTTTCCTATTAAGTTATCTGGATTTTTTTTAATTGCAAACTCTGATGAGTTTAAGTCAACATATTTCCTTACTGCTCCTTCTGCTTGTCAGCTGTAGCTGGATTGATAAAATGCAAATGAACAAATCATTAACGAGTACTGGTTATGAATCTCTCAGGCAGTTCAGGACCCTATCAAATCCTGCACCTATTACTTTGTGTGATTGATGTACTATTGTAAGTGATTGTTCCTGATCTTATTAAATCTTATTGATTTTTTCCCAGTTTCTATTTTATGCAGGACCAGGCTTGGACTATTATGAATGTTGCTGAACACTGTTAATCAAGCTTACACAGCTATTTTGATGGCAAACAATTAGAACTCTGAAGCAATACCTTGCAATTAGCTTCAGGGATATGGACCTCAGCACCGTAATAATGAAAGAGACCTTCTCCTTCAAGCAAGGTAATGAGATTTACAATTATGACCCCAAATAACCTCTGAGAAATAACCAATCTGCAAACATAGATGTGTTTATCAATAATTTGTGCCCTTTTTATGAAAATGTATTTTAATTTTTTTTCATGTATGAATCATTGTTTCTACTGAAGCACAGTGTATAAAGCCTCATAAAATGACAAAAATATAAATTGAAAGTCTGTATATATAATTTGAATCCACTGGAGGGTTCTACAGAATGATATGCATCAATAATGTTCAAATGTTGTGAGGAAAATAACACTGAAAACTTGTGAGAAAATACTAACCTTATGCAAAAACTTGGGTGGTTATAATCACTTGCAAATGCTTAGTTACATGTTTTGTCAATATATATAAATATATATCTATAAATATATGAATAGAGGTACACTATACATGCAGTAAGTCAGTAGATACAGACATCCATAAACAAACATCTTTATATATCCACTGTATGTATTTTTTGAGTGATACGGGCAATAAAAGTAGCCCAAATTTGCTCCTTTAGAAATTAAAGCAATTAACATGGTTTTGAGATTTGTAATAGTCTATTGAAAATCACAGGTCAAATTTTCCTTACATCCAAAGCCATTAAATGTAAAATTAATACATAAATAAAATCTAATGAAAAATTTTGCCTTGGAAGTGAAATAGCATATTTCCAAAATTCTTAACTTCCAGTATTTATATTTTACACTTGCAGCCTAAGCACATTTTTGCTGATTATTTAGTAATGCTACAAACTCTTCCTATCACACTGAAGATTAACTCACATACGTTTGCTAGTTAGCATATTTGGCAATTTCTCCAGCATCTTTTTTGCTAAAAAGAAGTTTTCCAACATTTGTAAAATATATTTATGTATAAAAAGGGAATTCCTTGAAAATTAGGAAAATTTTACAATATTTCTTCCTTTGTTTCTAGGAATTTATTACTTTGAAAGCAAGGCACTTATACTTTGTAGCTGCTGTGGATGTGTCCTTGGAGACTCCAGGGGGAGAAGACTTAGAAAAGGAGAAAGATAACTGGTGAAAGTTCCAAGAAGAAAGTTCCAAGGAGATAGGAAACCCCTGGAAAGTGAAGTGACCATGGTTTAACCCAGGACAAACCCAAGTAGCCACTGCTAGTGTCCATCATCTCCTCCCTCCCCCTAAGAGTCTTTGTTCTATTCCCTGTTATCTCCTGAGCCCATTCCTTCCCTATCCCATAGGACCAAATACCCTTAGGCCTTCCCTATCCTCCCCCAAACCCCCTGGTGATTGGTGGTACATGGTAACTTAAGGCTGTGTCTGAGGGCCCCTCGCCCTCTTGGACCCTGCCTCTCCTCTGTGTGAAGACTCTGCAATAAATCCACTCAGAATTAAAGGCATTCCAAGGGCCCTCTCGTTATTCATCTTCAGCTGATAGCGAACCTGGACCGTTCCTGCACCACACCGCAGGCCGCAGTTTCTCTGGCTAAGTGTCTCCGAGACGCTGCCAGAGTGCCTTGGGATAGGGGCACTCCTGGAAATATAGCCAGCTGGAATCTGTCGTGGCAACGCCAGGCTGGACAGAAAAACCAAACAGCTATAATATTTTGGTTTAACTGATGAGGTGAAGAAGTGTACCAGGCCCAAATGCAAGAAAGAACAATTTTCAAATACAAAAAGTTTGCCATTCTTACTATTCCTCGAAAATAACTGCTTGCAAATGTCTCTGTTGTATATGGCATTTTTATCAGGATGGAAGTAGGGTGCTAAGCACACCTTTGATTCTGCTGTGCTCCCTTTCATTGCTTATCTTATCCAAATCTTGAAAGCCCTCTCAGAGCCCTTTTCTGAAACTGCCTCTGAAACAGTATGGGTTCTACAAGCAGAGGCTAAAACTGTGTCTGGCTGGAGATCTGTAGCTGAAAGGGTGATGGTAAGGATAATTTTTTATTCAATATGTTAATCCAGATTCTGGGTAATATTCTGAGTGAAGAACGGGAGTGTGAATAAAAACCAGAATTTCTTAAAACAGTCATTTTTAAATATGACTACTTCAGTGCAATGTTGGGAACAGAATTATATTTTTGAGCACAAGATTAACAAGATAAACTCTTAACCTATGGAATACATGTGAGAAGTTCATACAGAGAGGCAAAATTGGGATATGTCTATGGATGTATGCAATATAACATATGCTCACATTGAAAGTTTAGAAAGCTGGAGGACATTTCTGTGCATTCCCAAAGCAGTGTTGAAAGGGTTAAATGGGAGAGCTTAGCAAACATGACAAAATTTTTCAAAGGCTCATAAGCTAATTCACCATGCGAACTTTTCCTGATTCTCTTTACTTTGAGCACAGCCAATAAATGTGAGTTATTTTACTGCCAATTTCAATTTTTATCAAATAAATATGTGTTTATCACTGGATGTAACTGTTAATGAAATGTACATAATATGTAAAATCTATAAAAATGTTGTAGTTATACATTACTTTCTGACTGTTGTACAACCTTTGTAAACAAAGTATAGTATATCAACTTTCTCATGACAATAAGCAGATTTGTCATCTTGGGGACAGCTAAATGAATTATTTAATCAATAACAGACTACATCTCTGGTGATAAGACAACCTCAGACAAATTAAAAAGTGAACCAGGTAAAGTATGTCACAAGCAAGATACACAGGTAGTGTAACATACCTTTAATATTAATCAGAATAACTTAAACACCAAAACCCAACCAACCAACCACCCAACCAAAAACCCACAAACAACCACCAAAAAAAACCCCAGAACTTAAAAAAAAGCTCCATACCAAAACATAAAGCCACAGTTGGTTGCAGGGTGTGGGGAGAGAGGAGGCCTGGAGGGAGTTTGTTTCTGTTTTGTACTAAAACAAGAAGAAAAATCAAACTATTAAAGAAATGAAGTGGCAAGATACTTCGTGATCTGATAAATGCAATGGTTTCAGAACAGTTTTGTACAAAACAGATGGTGGTAAGGCACCAGAGGTCAGAGTGTTTCTAGGTTTGTGCACTTTTAAGTATAACACCTGTATTGAATCTAGCTAAACCTAATCACTAATTTGTAGGTAGGTAGGTAGGTAAGTATGTAGGTAGATAGGCAGGAAAGAAAGAAAGAAAGAAAGAAAGAAAGAAAGAAAGAAAGAAAGAAAGAAAGAAAGAAAGAAAGAAAGAAAGAAAGAAAGAAAGAAAGAAAGAAAGAAAGAAAGAAAGAAAGAAAGAAAGAAAGAAAGAAAGAAAGAAAGAAAGAAAGAAAGGAAAGAAAGAAAAAGAAAGAAAAAGAAAGAAAGAAAGAAGAAGAAAGAAAGAAAGAAAGAAGCAGGTTACTCAATGTTTCCTTAACTGCTCATAGAGTTTGGTCTCTGCAGCATTTGACACTATGCTCACATCTTTTGTTTTCCTCCTATCCACATGAAAGTCACAGTTTGTGTGGTGCTTAGCTGGGCAGCCCAGACATGAAGCAAACATGTTGAGTGCACTACCAAAGACAGTTCTTGCAGGTTTGCATGCTATACCACAGGCAAGCCTCCCTCTTGAATGTCTTCAGGCTGTTCTTAGACTACATCATATTCCTGTATGTTAGACATACCACTTACCCAGGTGTGGATAGCATCCTCATGAACTCCCAAACTGGGTCAGACCCTGTTCTTCTTCTGATCCTCATGAAAACCTACAAAAAAGAGTAACGCACTAACACAGTGACAATTTGCCTGGTAATTTTCACATTGTGGAAGAAGAAAAATTGGTATATTTTCTTTTCCAAATTGTCTAGAATTGTGGACAGTGAGGGATTTTTTTCCTTCCCTAAAATTTTAAACAGGACTTTAAGAACTTTAGAAATCTGTACAAATCCTTGTAGCTTCCCATATCTGAAGCCATTCCACAAGCCCCTTCTAAGGAAGGGTATGACAGTTCTAAAATTGCATAAACAGAGCCAAGCTGTCTGTTTTAAAACTGAATGGTATACAGAATAGTCAGAGCAGCTGCAAACTGTATATGTGCAATTTAAAAATATTTCCAGCTTTTTTTTTTTTCTCCAATGAATTTGCATCTTCTAACAAAGGATGCAGCTCCTACAGTTTACTCATTTCCTTTATGTTTCTCTTTCTTCTGTTCTCAGATCTTTTGAATAGCTGAAATACTTTTTAATCAGGGAAGAAATTCTAACTTCTCTCTCTCTTCCTCTGCTTCTTTATACAGTATGCATAAATCTCAGAGAAATAAGTCTAGAATAATATACATGTTTAGTGATATGAACACTCAGTGTAGCTATAAAGACTAAGTGTTATTTTGATATGCAGGATTAAGTTTGAAACACATAAGCAGGATAAAACATTGAGGGAAATAAGAATTTTGTGGTGGAGGACACAACTAGATAGAGATTTGCTTCTGTCCTGTATATGTCTATGTATTAATATAGGGTAATTATAGCTATAAGCCTCTGAATGCTAGAGGTAGTGATGTGTCTCATTGCTGCCATTGGATTCATGACAGCAAATTCCAATTCATCAAAGCAAACGCCTCTGCATTGCACATCAGGCATGATAAGTCCCTAATAACAGCGTATCATCTCCAAGTTATATGTATTAAAGACATATGCATCAAAGCGCAATATCACACTTTAAAAGTTGTGTTCATGTGAGAATTCAGTGTTTCTAAAGAATTCTTTTTGTCTTCTTGGACTTCCGCATATTTGCTCTTCTATTCTTTTGTAATCCCTTTAGGATATTCGTGTCGTTCAGGTATTTATTTGTGTGGTGCAGCTACCACATACACAAATACTGATCTCACATCTGATCTAACTCCCCCACCATGACACTTATTCATATAACTTATGTCAAAACTGCCTGCACTCACCTCTTAAGCCCTTCTGAAATGAAGTCCATAGTTGGGGCAACTGTAATGAAAAGAAGTGACTTGAAATAAAACCATCCATCCATGAAAGCTCAATTCACAGCTTTAGGATGGTCAGACACAGATCTTCTTCAGCTTAATTTGTAGCAAGTAGCAATTTGAGCTTCATTTTATATGTTGTACGTGACACACAACAAGCTATGAGGAGAAAAAAAATCTAGGGAACGAGTATGCTGGAAAAAAATCAAACCTCAAACAAACCCCAAGATTCTTTGCTTAAAGATCATGTACATAAAGAAAGTAGTTTCATGTTATGATGTACATTCCCCATGGTGCACTTTCTCCATTAGCATTTATATCTTCATGCTATTTTATTTTGGACAGTGCTAAACAGATCTGATAGACTCAGAAAATTATAGTCACATGCCATCAGGAAAAGATATTAACAAACAGTATTAGCATGTAGCTGAAGGTGAGTGCATCAGAGACAGGCAAACATCAACAAAATGTTTAATTTTTATGCACTAACATTGAATATATAAATCTCAACCTGTTAGTTAGTTTGCGGACATAAACTCAGCTCTCTGTTGGGAAAATCTCTTTGTTTACTGGTATTACTGGTAATTTCTTTGGAGCAAACTCCTTTTTTTCCTAACAGTGCACAGTGGCAACCTTTAGACAGATATTTGTATATGCAAAATAAAGATATAAAATATTCTATTAAGGGGTTTAAGTATGAAGCGAACTGTACCACATGGTAAAGCTTTTATTTGTTTAAATGGGAAAGTAAAAAAAAAAAAAAAACAAAAAAAACCCCAAAAACCCCCAAAAAACCAATTTCATTTATTTATCTTCAAATTCAAGTGCTTTTTCTATCAGATCACCTCTTGTTCTCCTTCACTACCCCTCACTCTTCCACAGCTTTTCACTCATTTGTATTTATGATCTCCATGCTATCATCCTCTCTGGTTGTGATGCTCACAGATTTGTCCTTCCCTCCCCTGTTGTCTCTATGGCCTCTAATTTCAGCTATATCCTTCACTTCTTTGTCCCTCTTTGATATCATTCTGTCTGCTCCTCTGCACCTTAGACTTCCCCAAACATCCATCTTCTGTCTCTCTGTCTCTGTCTACCAAAAGCAACTTAGGGAATGCTCCAGTCTTCCCTCTCTGTACCATTTTTAGTCCTATTTTTCTTAAAACACAACATATAGGACTTTTGCTCCTAATTCCTACATCTTTAACCATCTTTAATTTTCCTTCAAACTTGCTATTGATTTAGCTATGTTTGATTTTATAGGTTCTCAATTCCTTCAGTTCTTGAGATTCTATTTTTGTTCTATCCTTAGCCTTTTGCATTCTGCAGCTCTTGAATTCCAAATCTCCAAACCCAAATTTTTTCTAATTCTTACCAGCTTTCAGTTTTCCTCATTGTTAGACTCTCTACCACACATTTTTCTCTTTGGTCTTTTCATATTCCAAATTTTAATCAAAAGTTTCCTCTGCTACCTGCTACTGACAATGCAAAACACAGAATTCTTCTGAAAAGACTCCTCCCTTTCAGACTTGCTTACCTAATGCATTAAATCCTCCGCCTGCCACACCACTTATTTTTGTGTTCTTTATCAGAGGTCAGATGGTTCAAAACATCCTCCTATCTTTCCTCACATCATTTGCATTCATCCATTAGCTGTCTTTACTTACTGAAATGCTTGCTAATGAACAGATACCTTATTCCTCTAAAAATCTTTATACATATCAACGGCAAATATTATTACTGTGCGTAAGTACTCATTATGTCCAGTGCTGCTCATGAACTCAGGAAGAAGAACACAAATGCAACATCTCAGTTCTCTGCAGGTCAGATCAAATCTACCAAATTCCCTGGTAGCCACATTATTGTTCACTTACTGGCCCCTGGAATAAACCCATAGCTAAATAGAGAAATATTTCACTATTTGATTGTCCTTTCAGTCTTAAAAACAGAAGCTTCAAGTAGCTCTCTCCATCTTTCCTCAGAAGTCCATGCAATGCTTCATCTCTCTTGAAAAGGAACTTTGCACATAGTACTTCAGGGCTTCTCCACTGAAAGGAAACTTCTTGGACAAAATCTTTACTCTTCCCTGTAAAAACAAACTCCTTCACAATCCAAACAGGTTTTTCAAACCTTCTAACTCACACTGCCTTTAGTACCCACTGTGATCTGTTTCACAGCTGGAGTGACTTTTTGCCCTTGATTCAAAACTGCCCATATTTTACCTGCATGAGGATTTTATTCACTCTCATCAAATAACTTTTATCGTGTTGTTGTTACTGTAAGCTCTAAAGTTATAAAAGATATGTGCATTTTTTTTTTTTCAGTTAACCCTAGTAAATTCCCATCAACTTCCCCAACAGTTCAATCTATCCAAAGGAACACCATTTCTTCCAGAAGCCCTCTACAGCAGTAGGAATCCTGCAGGAGTTGGTTTTTTCCTCCTCCAGCACCAAAAGAAGTTACTCATAAGTGTTAGGCACTTCAAAGCCTTCTGTATTCCAGACTGACTTACAAAATAGAAAGTAACTATTATCAAGTAAAAAGTAGCAATTGCTGGCTTATGTTACTGGAGAATAAAAATTTTATTAATTTTCTTATTTTTATATTCCTTTTTGAACTTCTGGACATAATCCCAATAATTGGAATAGTTTCTGGTTTAGAGAGCTTGTTCCTGATAGCTCAGAAGAGGAGAAGCCTGGAATCGTATCTGCCCACCAATATTATGTAGAAGTTCCCAAAGGGCAGAGAAAAGGAATATTGTTATCACTTTAGAAAGAAAGATGAAAATTTACACTCTGTTGGCTGCCTGTCATCAGGTACATTTTCATCTACTTTGTTTCTAATTGCACTCTCCAGGCTCCTTTCTACATTGCTGAGGCGTCTTTCACAACATCTGCTGTTCATATTACCTTCCTACTTTATATTTCAGCATTTGTAACTTTTCCCTCTTTGTACCTTCTGCTCAGATACCAGGAGCATTGATGGCATGCTTTTCCCATTTTCTTGAAGTGGGACATGCCTTGGTGTTCAGGTGCTGTTCAATGGCAGTTCTCTGTAAATATTAAGAAGCAAAACATTGCAATTTGAGCAAGCCTTACTGGGATGCTCAGGGGGCAATTTCATTTAGCACGTGTAAAGCCAAGGAGTCACAGCATTGCTTTTGCTATTTTTTTTCCAATTTTAGATGTTGTAAAATTAGAGTTTGCATTACTGACATCAGAATGTGCGCAATGAAAAAGTTCTTTTTTGGTAAAACATAACCTATCAAGGCAAGAGAGCTGCAGGTGGGAATAGAATGATACTGATGATGTTTACTCTGTTTTCCTATTAAAACAGAGAAGTTTCCTCATCATTATTATAAGGAAGGAAGGGAAAAGCTCTTCCAACACCTAAACTTATACTTGCTTTTCTGGAAGGGAGTATGTATTTATTTAATACATATGCTGAGTACAGCACAGCATTCAATTCCTATGAATTAAATGCTGTAAGAAGCTGGAGGGCTTCTGTGCTGAGATTTTTTAATAAATATCCATAGGTCTGAATTTTCTCATTTTTTTAAATTAAGGGAACATTACCAAAAGTGAAGTAAAAACCCAAAGAAGTAAACATAGCATTTTACATTACTTACCTTTATAAAGGTATAGATAAATAAAAAAATTATAAGTAAAAAATAAAAAAAAATAAAATTTAAAAATAAACAAAAAATTAAATAAAAAAATATTAGGGTTGGCATTGCTGAACACATCTCTGAACTCTGAAATAAATGATTTATCTTTGTATCCAGCCTAACAAGGATATATATATTTCCTTCTAGAGTGTACATTCAATTTGAGGAGGTTGTTCAGTTCAGAAATGAATGAATGAAAGAAACTTTACCTCAGGCATTCACTAGACCTGCATGGATTTCCAGGGATATAGGGGGAACATTATGACACTTAGACAAGAGAAAGACCCCTTTCTGTAATATTCCACAGTGTCCATTCTCATATCTTATACAGAAAGGGATTGTTGCATGCATATTATTAGCAGTCTTCTACCATAGCTGTAGTATGATGACGGTCAGTGTTACAAGTTTAGGAACTATGCACAGACAGAGGCATAAACCAAAGAAATTGAGTAAGGAAGACAGCTGGCACTGTAAAGAAAAAGAAAGCCATAGCTTGGTGTTACTTTGGGTAACAGGTTATTTAAAAGGGCAAAAGTGCTCATGAAATCCCAATAAACAAATACAGGGATTTTAATGACTGAAATGGATAACTCCTCAGGCCTTGGAAGGAAATCTACCTAACTCTTAATCTTCAACAATTTTGGCTTCAAATCTTTCAAACTAGCCTTTCATTACATTTTTCTGAAGAAACTATCACAGGAGACTTCAGAAAATGGTAAATGTTTTCTATACATTTAATTGAACATTGTGTAAGCAGAGCTTGACTGAAAAATCACTTGTGATAGTTGATAAATTTGAAATTATTAATGAACTTTTCAGTCAAGTGTCTTTATTCAGGGGAAATATAAACATGGGATAAAAGAGAAAAACTTTCATGTACTTTCTTCATTTTTATATCTCTCATATATGAGAAGTTAATTAATTTATGCTGTCATCTAATTTTTGAGTGGGTTCCCAGCATTGAGGGGACCTGGAAAGAACTGCAATAGAACTACCCTCTTTTGGCAGCAAATTAGAGGAGGAAAGAAGGTAAGTGAAGTCCTTTAAGCCATAAAAAATACTTAGCAAAAGCAAGTCTTAAGTTGTAGGAATATATGGAAGATATCTTGTGAAAGATAGGGACAAGTCAGAAAGGATGGAGTCATAATATTGTTTCTCTGTAATTACACTCTCTGTAAGGGCAGAGAACTGTCCATGCTGTCTAAAACCTCTCATGCCAAACTCATGATTTTCCTCTGTTCTGTGTCCTCCCAGAGGAATCTTAGTTCCCTGTTGCTATTTGGGCTGCACTGAAAGTCATAAAGCATCAGCCAACTCCAAAGTCCCATGAAGACTTCCTGTATTTGCATAAAAAATTTCTTTTTGTTTATATTTTGCCTTTACATTTATTGCACAAAAGTTTAGTGGAGCCTGGTCTCTTGTCAAGTTTCAAAGTACAATGACTCTGAAGAAGGAAGGGGAGTGAATTTTTCCTCACATTCCTGAAATGTGTTTTTATCGAAATCAAGGTTACATCTCCTGTAGGAATGTCTAATACATGATTAGGGCCAGAATAAGTCCAGAAGTATTTTCTCAAGTATAGAAGTACTCTTGAATGGCAAATCTACACATAAGGGAACAAATATATTTTCTGTGATTCTAGAATGTCTTTTTACAATAAGTGTGGTGCCCCAGACTTCTGCTGCTGTGATGAAAAAGCATTTCAGAATAGGTAAATTTCCTGTAATTTTCTAATATCATGAAATACAAATTCACAGTGCAGAACACATTACATTGACATCACCAGTACATGACACTTATTTGCTCAGTCACAAATGTTTAGTTTATGTTCCCCAAATACCATTGTAATACTTTGAAAATAGTCCTTAAGAATTTTCAGTGGATAATTGAGCTGCGTGTGTATGTTAGGACAAATATTGGGAAAAGTCATGTTCAATACCAATGTCTATACCATTTAAACAATGAAAGCATCAGGTAAGTAACAACATTTGGACAGCAAGTCAATATGACTATGAAAGGTCTCCAATAATGAGCAAACTCAAACCAATACACTGTTTGAGTATTTGGCCTTCCTATTGACAAAGGTTGCTTTCAATCACACTGTATCTATTACCATATCAATCATCACTCTAAATGAATACAACATGAACATTGACGAAGACATCACTTAGGCAAAGAAACTAAAGGTTCTATAAAAACAAATAATGAAAGTTTGGTTGATCACAGTGTGAAAATTAGACCTAATCCTTGATCATTCTTATTTTGTAAAGCAAACAAATTGAAACTAAAAATGTTAACTCTATTTCTTGTCCAGGAACTTAAAATATATGGAAATTGATATCACATTCTTAATTATTAAACATAATGCAACCCAATACTTTGTTTCCTACACAAATTAAGATATGGAATTGAACTGATGAAAATGATTTACGTGCAGGATTAAAATATTGGCAGCTTTATAGAGTGAAATGTCACTATACTGCTGTACCTTCAAGTTTTACATTTCCTCCTTTGAATCCCTGTCAGCCTTCATGAACACTGGAGAGTTTAATCAATGCTTGCAGTAGCCATAACATAACACTGAATATTTTACCTGTGTAATAATCATAGTGCAGTTTAGTACAAGTCAAAAGCAGAAATTACAAACATATATATTGCAATTGACAAGGTTACATTTTAAATTACATTAAAATTAATTCTACACATTTCTATGATTCTTTTCTTTTTGTGAAAACAACCTGTATTTTGAAACAGCTCAATGCACCCTAAGGCAATCAAATTGTATTTAGGATGACTCAGAGGTCATAAAATTCAAACACTTATGAGTTCATGTATTTGAATTACTTTTTAATTTATATGATACAAAACTCTTGTGAAACAAGCATTTTATTTGCTTTATGTACTCCAAAGGGTGGAATTCAGATTGTAATTTGTGTTGCATTTTTTCAAGACAGTCAATATAGACAATAATATCAAAACTGTAGAGGGAAGAAATGATTATCATCTTGGTATTGTGGCAGTCTGATTTCCTTGTAAAACAACTTTGTGTGAAGCTAAAATATAGGCAAGAATGAGGAAATAAGGACATGGCATGAAATTTAGGAAACTAAATAAGAAACTAAATAGATATAAAAGTTGTCAAATACATGGAACTTATTTCCAAATTTTCAAATCAAAGCCACTAGTACAGCTAATTTAAAAGATAGTTTAAGTTTTTTTATCTAAAAAAAAAGAAAAAAATGAGGATATTTAACATAATGACACAAAACAAAGGAGAAAGGCTAAGGTATATTTGAAATACATTAGAAATAATTTCACTTTAAAAAAGTTTAATTGCTATTTCTTACTTTATTTGAATAAATAAAGAGGTTTTCTGCCAACTTTCCCAAAGACATTAATCTGTAGAATACTCCCAATACCTGTAAATTACAAATCAGTTGAATAACATGGCAAGGAAGGAATTTAAATAATAATTTTGATTAAAAACTTCTTAATTTGTATTTAAGCAATATCCTCTTATGGATATTTTAATAAACAGGTGCAGTGCAAGAAATGCATTATGTCATAGACACCTATTTGAAAATATATATAAAAACCACTTTTATTGTCAGCAATATTCTTTGTTGCATTATTTCTTCAGCACTGAAATCGATCTACTAAGCATCTATTGAATTAATGTTTTGCCTAGAAATTTATTTTCCTTGATGTATGTTACAAGCATATAGATATTTAAGAGTATAGAGAGAACTCTGGTCTACTTAGTCAATCCCCTTGTTGCTATAACACTCAGCAGGAAGGCTTGATTTTTCCAGCAGGTGTATTGGGCTATATCAAATGTTTGATCCACCTGTGCAAGACAGTCAATTTTAGAGTATTTATTCATGGAAGAAATTTGCTTTACTGTCTCCAGTTCTGTATCTGATGACACACAGAGTGTCAGTTTTATGATACAAAAATATGCAATATTTCAGAAAGGTTCATTAAGCTAACCTCTGTTATGAAGATAATTTACATTTACTATACTTCAGGCCATTAAGGGTGTAATCGCTTTAGGCAAACATGAATAGAAAGCTGCAATTTTTATCCCAACTTGATCTTCATTTTTCTCACAGCCAGCATTCAACAGGGCTGAAAGGGCAGTAGGAATGACTCCACCACGTCGTTCCTTGTCTCAGGTCACAACAGGCAGACTAACATTGAGCATTTTGCCTCCAGCATCCTCACCCACACAGGGAAAAAAGATACTTTTAAGAGTTTCAGCATTTAGGTTCAGTTTCTTTCACCCACTAAGTTTAAGCCAAATTAAGCCAAATCTTGTGCAGAATCTTTAACCTGAAATTTTACTGCCATTTATATGACAATTGCCTTCTCAGTGGAGTTCCTATATATTGATCTGTTTAGGCATATGGGATATATCTCAAATGGAACTGTATTCCCAATACATTCAAATTAGAGTGCTGAGTGATCACTAATAGTATAAAGTTTAACAAGTGCTAGATTTTGCCCCTGGGATGGGGCAACCTTGGCTGTATGTGCAGACTGGGGAATGAGATGCTGGAAAGGCACAGAAAGGCACCTGGGGGTCTTGATCAGCAGAAAGTTGAATGTGAGTCAGCAGTGCCCTGGCAGCCAGGAGGGCCAAGTGTGTCCTGGGGGGCATCAGGCACAGCATCACCAGCCAGGCAAGAGAAGGGATTGTCCCACTCTGCTCTGCACTGGGGCGGCCTCACTTTGAGTGCTGGGAGCGGTTTTGGGTGCTGCAATATAATGATATTAAGCTATTGAACAGTGTCCAAAGGAGGGCTAGGAAGACAATGAATTGCCGTGATGGAAAGCTGTACAAGGAGAGGCCAAGGTCTTTCAGTCTGTTCAGCCTAGAAAAGAGCAGACTGAGGAGACAAGACCTCTTATCTGAGTACAACTTCCACATGAGAGGAAGCAGAGGGGCAGGCACTGATCTCTGGTGGCCAGTGATAGGACCTAAGGGAATGGCCTGAAAATGTATCAAGAGAGGTTTAAGTTGGATATTAGAAAAATGTTTTTCACCCAGAGAATGGCTGGACACTGGAACAGGCAGCCCAAGAGAGGCAGCCAAGACACGGAGCCGGTTGGAGTTCAAGACGTGTTTGGACACCACTTACAGACACATGTTGTCATTTTTTCAGTTTTCCTGTAAAGGGCCAGGAGTTGGACTTGATAATTGTGGATCTCTTCCAGGTCAGGATATTCTATGAACCTATGATTCTATATTCCTGTTTGTAATTCTGATCCCATCCAGCTCTGAAAAGACAAAACCCCACAACAAAAGTGAGGGCAAAAGTAATGGCTTACTTCTATTTTGAAGACGTAGCAAAGCTTGATATAATGGATGCTTTTTTATTTTTTTCCCCACCAACACTCTACATGATGTATCTGGAGTGATGCCTGAAGGATTTTTTGCTTTTTTCCTAAATATTTTTACACAGTTCCCTATATTCACAAGTATTGGCATGCATACTTGCGATGCTTTAGGTGATAATTTAGCTGTTTCATGGTGTCCAGTAGGCCGGTCGACTAAACACCCCTGAAACTGCATAGAGTTAGAAGACCAAACACTCTATTGTCGTAAGCACTCAAAGTCCCCTAGCAGGACAGATTCTGTAAACTAGAAGTTAGCCCACCCAAGCCCCTTATTAGGCCCTTTTGTTAGATATGCTAATGTGTAAAGTCTTTAATTGTATACTTGATTGGGGGGACGGGGCTTTTTATGACGCGTTCTACCTGCACGGCAGAAGCCATTGAATGGGATCCTGTTAAAATACCGAGGTAAACGACCCCCAACCCTCTAACCGTGTCTGAGCTTTATTTCCTAAGACTAAGAAAAAAGACATCAGCCTAATAACATGTTTTTTTCAGTAATACATCAGGAATGGAGCAGGGATTTCAGAACCTAGGACAGAAGTGCACATAACTACCAGTCACCAACCAAGCTGAAACAGTTTAAAGCGACATTGCTCCTATAGTTATGCCTGTGTTCTTTGAAAGGAAGACTTTTTTAGTGCAGTAGAGGTTTATTTATACCATTTTCCTAACATTTACAACACTGGTATATTAATCAGAAAGGAAAATTAAGGATCATTATATGAAGAGAGGGTTACAGAAGAAGGACTGCTAGAGAAGTAATCACTGCTACATAAAGCCATTGATGAAGGCCGAGCAGCTTGAGAAAGCTATGGCAGTATTTTTTGGGGTTTGGGATTAGGGTATTAGTGGAAGATGAGTTCTGAGGAAGTCAGGGTTACCAGAAGATGGTTGTTGCTGAGTAAAAAGTACTGCATGAAAGTGGCTGAAACAAAGTGCTGAATAGGTGACTGGGATATGGATAAGGAAGGCCACAGGCCATCCGAAATGCTGTTTCCAGCTCTCACCACATACTGGAGTGTTTCCTGTGTCCTGTTCTACTTCTGCCCATTCAGAACATACCTTTGCTTTGCAGCAGGTTGGTAGCTCCTCAAGACTTCATCTCACACCAATGACAACGTTTTGCGTTGCATCAAAACTTCTAAACAGTATTCCCTACCCAGTTGAGTTCATCATATTTTCCACTCCCCTCCTGAATGCGAGGCAATCTCTCCCTTATCAGCCTTCTCTAAAATAAAGAGCCATTTAAAAAATATATGGCCATGGTACTTCAGAATCTGCCCAGACTTCAATATGCTATTGACATTACAAACCAATCCAATTTCAGGTATTTCTTTATTAGAACTTACCAGAAAATAATTTTGTTAGTATGTCTATTAAAATAGCCCCTTCCATCAAATTTTTATTGTAGTCCTCTGATTGGTCCAGCTTTTTACTAAAGTAATGCAGATTATATCAACATCTTGCCAGACAAATATGACCCGGTTGTTTTAAATGGGCATTTCACTTTTGCCTCCACTTATACAGAATGGGACATGTAATTTACTACGGCAGACATGGAGGTTCTTTGATCTCTTTTTTTAGTCCCAAAACACTGCAGATTGACAACAGTGAGTGGACTCGGCCATGTGAATTCCATTAAACTCAATGAAACTCTCATGGCATGAAATCCCACACAACCACTGAAAATTAATTATTCATAATAATAACACATTTCTCTTTCCATCTGAGCATTGCAAAAATCCTTTCCAAGATAATTAATTATGGTTCAAAAGATGTCCTGTACTAATGAGGAGGGCAGTTTGTACCTATTTTTATATTTGTGTACATAAAGTCAGAAAATTCTAGGTCTGTTTAAGGAACTTTCAAACAAACTCCCTTTGCTGAGAATTTCATTGGTTTTTATGAGCTCCTCTTGGAATCAGTGGGAACTGATAGTGTACTGATACTGAATTCTAGTATAAAATTACTCCAGAGTCCTATAGACACTTTTCTCCAAAGCACAGGAGTTAAGGGATAAAAAAGCAGATCTCAGTATAAAATTTATTTAGGGCTAGGGCTCTCTTAAAATTTTCTTTTACACAGCACACAAACTCGAAGAGACCTAAGGAGAATCAAACTGTGTTTGTGGTCAAGTCTGAAACAGAATCCACTAATCTACTGAAATCCACACTCTTAATATTAAAAGATCCTCATTCCCATTGTAAATACCATTATCAGTTCAGACTGGTCAGTTCAGCCCCAGACTTCACACCTGCCTTTTGTTATTCTCCATCTTTGACTGTCATCTCAAATACAGAGCTATCTTTGGGTTGATTTTATGAAACTCAAATAATTTTGTATCAAATATTGGCTTACTGAAACACTAAGCTATAAGCTGTGTACTCACAGAAACAATACTGGTTTCATCCTTTGATTTGGGAAGATATCCTCTATGTAAATACTGCTGGCTTTATAAAAGTGTAAATTTCTAGGTATCTGGTCCCTCAGTTCTACTCATCTGAAAATCTCTCTACAACCTCCAGAGAGAATTATGCACTGAATTAAGATTGGTATTTGAAACAACCAAAGCAGGCCTATGATAAATATTCAAAAACATTAGGGAGAGCTGAATCTGAAACCCCAATTCACCAATGATTTTAGCCCTTCTGACTAGATGCCTGAATTGGGTTTCCATGGCAAAGTTTTAGTAGCAAGGGAAGCTAAAGGGGTGGCTTCTGCATGAAGCTGCTGCAAGCTTTCCCTGATGCCTGACATATTCAAGATGGACCTGCTGCTGCTCAAAACTGACCCTTATCAGCATCAGTGGTAGCATTCTCAGGATGACATATTCAAGGAGAGAAAAAACTTGTGCAACAGCAACTACAGCTGGAGAAAGGAGTCTGAGAGAAACATCTTTGCAGACTCCTGGGTCAGAGAAGAAGGAAGGGAAGAAGGTGCTCCAGGTGCCAGAGCAGAGATTCCCCTGCAGCCCGTGCTGAAGACCATAATGAGGCAGGATATTCCCCTGGAACATGTGGAGATCCACAGTGAAGCAGAGACCCATCTTCATCCCCAGGGGATCCCAGCACTGGATCAGAGGGATGCCCAAAGAAGGCAGAGACTCTGTGGGAAGCCCATGCTCTCTCCCCATGGAAAGAGGAGCCCGTATTGACGCAGGTTTGCTGGCAGGAGTTGTGACACTGTTGGAGACCCATGCTGTCACAATCTATTCCTGAAGGCCTGTACCCCATGGGAAAAAGGAACCCATGCTGGAGCAGGTGAAGAGTGTGAGGAGTCCTCTTTTGAGAAGGAAGGAGCAGCAGAGACAACATGTGAGCTGTTACAATCCCCATGGGAACTGTGGGGAAGAGCTACAGAATCAGGAATAAATTTAAGTCCATGAAGAAGGGAGGGGCAGCGTGAAAGGTTTTGTAAGATTTGGTTTTATTTCTCATTTCTCTACTCTGATTTGATTGGTAATAAATGAAACTAATGTCCCCAAATTGGATGTGCTTTACCCATGATGATAAACAGTGAGTGATCTCTCCCTGTCCTTGTCTTGACCCATGGCCTTTCCTTATATTATCTCTTCCCAGTCCAGTTGAGAACAGGAATGATACAGTGGGCACCTGGTGTCCAGCCAGAGTCAACTCAAAACAATGCCTAACACAAAGCCTTCTACTAGGCATCAGGGCCCACATTTTCCCTTCACGAATGGATGATTGGCTATTTTCTTTTTAAACACAGGTGGAGAGAAATGTGAAGGTGACAACAATATATTGTTTCTGACAGCTGCTTAATGGAAAACACATAAACAGTCCTAGGAAGTATGAGGTCTCCCAAAGAACAGTGTCCTGTTAGCCACTGGAGCAATGGCACTTCCTCTGGAGCTTGCCCTTCCAGGGCCCAGGAGTCCCACACTCATTTTCTTCTTTTATTCACAAGTGACTTCTCTTCAAATGAATGACAGAAAATCAGTCCTATTCAAGGTTGTTTTGTTATTATGGTGTCACTTTAAGAAGGTAAGAAATGATGGTTTATGTCTTCTCAAGCTGAAGAGGACCTAGAACCTGTCACCCACTTCCCATAAATGAAACCTGATTATTGGTTACTTTAAAGTGCAGTCTTGCACTCCATCAAATGGTTTTGAATGACAACAGCTGTGATTCTTTTGTTTCATGTTGAAGTCTGGGTAAAACATTAGACCATGCCTAATAAACGAGAATCATAAGGAGACATAGCTCTCCAGACACCTCATCTATAATTTCCAAACTGACTTAGATATTAAGAAGGTTGCAGTTTCCTAAAGGTATGCAATAAACATTTTTTGCATGACCAGAATAATTTTATTAGTGAAAAAAAGAAGTCTCCATGTGGTTTATGACAGTTTCTCAAACTTATCTCTCACATGTCTGTGTCTTATACTCCTTCTGCCTTTTAAAGAAACAAGATAGCATTCAGGAAATCAGTTTTCCCTTGTGGGAGACAACCTGTCCTTTAGTGCCTGCACAAGCTGATCACCATGGGTTTGTCTGAAACAAATAATACCTTGACTCTCTGGAGATCACAGCTCCCAGTTTCTACAAAAGTCAGATGTATTTCCTTGCTGAGTGTACTCATATATATTTCCTTGCTTTCATTGTATAAACACAATTATTGCACTTTAGCACTAATCTGTGTTCCTAAGACCTGTACTCAAAACTCTCAGACAGTGGATTTCTAGAAGAGTAGAACCTAGAACTCACGTAAAAGTAATCCCAACCTTTTTGCCATCTAGAGCTTAATCCCTCTTCAGCTACTGTAGTGGTTTCAGTTCGCCTATTCAGGTTTGTGGCTAAATGCCAGCACACTTACCTAAATTTAATTGATTGCTTGTTGTGAGATGAGGATTAGGAGTAGGCAAAGCAGGCTCAAACTTTATAAAGTACAAAGAAGTTTTATTAATATATCTAAGAAAAACGGAAAAGAAAAAAAAAAAACAAGAAAAAACCAGAACAAACTCCTCAGACTACCCCTCCTTCCCCACCTCTCCATTTCATTCTCCCTGACAACATACAAAAGACAACACTTCGACCTCCAGTCAGTTTACCACCTCAGAAACAGCTCTTGTTCCAGTTCATTTAGGGAGAGAAGTTTCTTTTGCTTACACCATGGATTTTCTGTAAGAAAAATACAGTTTTTATGGGTCTTCTGCCTCACCATTAGCCACGCCCGGAGCAAAGTCCAGCTTAATGGTGGATTTCTCCCACACCAGTAGCCTTCCCACAGCCACTATGGTGGGTTATGAACAGTCCACAGGGTACCTGTTTTAAGGATGCCCAGTTCAATTGCAGCAACAAAGAAAATCCCTTCTTCTGTGCTTAGCAACACAGGTTCTCCTGACAACTCAGGTTCTCTAGCATTCCCCCCGGGACCAGGGCTCTGGGTCACAGCCTCTCCTCTCTCTTGGTTTGAGTTTCTCATCAGGCTGTACTTTTCAACACTTACTTGTCTGTACTTAGGTATTTCAGTTCATTGGCTGCAATAAGAACCTCACATCCCCCTTTGGACTATATCTTCATATATTACAGAGAATTTATTAGCTGAGTCCCCAACCATGGTTCTCCAAAAGAGTTTTCAGCTTCACTCTTGAAGCACTTCCCATGCACCTCTTTGTAAGTTATCAGTTCTGCTTTCCTCACTGACTGTAAAGTCTCTGCGCTGCACTATGTCGATGTCCTCACTCGTTCCTCTCTCTGCGAGGAAGGATGGGCGTCTGTGAGTTTAGTCCAGGCATGGAGAGAGTTAATCTCTGTCTCTCTCTCTCCCCGGCAGTGTGAGGATCATGTGCTCTTTGCCGGGCTGTTTGAACAGGTCCGAGCTGGATGGAGTCCGGCCCGGTCCTTGCCTGGCCCGGAGCAGGGGCCTGGCCCTGTCTCGTGTAGCTGGCACACCGGCTGAGCTGTATCTGCTGAAGATTCCAGCCCTTCCTCCCCCATTCCCAGCTGCAGCAGCACGGCGGCTCCAAACTTCCCTTCCCTCCCCCACCTTTGGAAGGAGATGGGGGGGGGGGGGGGGGGGGGGGACGCTGAAGCCTTACCAGCAAGAGAAGCAGGAGCTGCTCCTCTCTACACAGCAGCAGCAGGTCCAAAGAGGAAGAGCGTCAGAAAGTCTCTGCTTATATATGTTTTTTTTCCTCAAAGGCGGATCAACCTTTTTAATTGATTCACTTACATATCAATCCTTAAAACTACCTGATTATTGGCTCTCTCTCGCAGGAAGGAAATTGTATTGCTTCCTGCAGCACAGATCACTTCCTAGATTTTGACCCCTCTGGCCTAACCCAGGACAGCTACCAACACAAGAATTGGAAAATTCTCTTGAAAGAGAATCTCTTTTTCCTCCTTCTGCTGTCCATATGATCAATTGCAAATGTCTACTCTCCATTCCAGATCAGCTTCTCCAGAGATAGTTAGGCAACATTTTCATGCTATTTCTTCACTTTCAAAAGATCTTACACTAGGAATAGTCTTCATTCCAAATACTTTCTAATGAAAAGAGAATCAGATTCACATTGTGGACTGTGCTTTAGTACAGATGTAATGAAGGAACAACTGTTGCAGAAAGACATAATTTCTTTTTACAACCATCAGAATAACTTTGCCCATTGTTTAGGAAGAAGGTAAATAATTCAAAATACAGGTACTGTAGTAGTTTATGCAGGTTATTTCATTAATCAACAACCTGCATAATTTTTACTAAATATCCTCTCCTAGAGTAATAAGAAATTCTGCCTAGCACTTTGAAATGACAATAAACTGGTGACAAACAAGGCATATTCTAAAAAAGTAATCTCACTTTTCTGGTAAATAAACAGCAGTGTCACTGGGGGTTGGCAAAACTTCAGCTTGTCTTAAGCACTACAGTATTTAACTCTGCAGCTACCTAAGCAAACTTGCAAATCCAGGAGCTTGTGATGCAAGGCCTGAGATTATCTTTCACATGCAGTTGCAAAGTCAGAAACACAAATTACGCCTGAATAAGCAAAGGTTAAGCTTCAGGAGGCTGTGGGAAGAACTTGCCAGCAATATGATATGATTTTGTCTCTACTCATGTTTCTGTGCCTCACAGCATACCATGCATTCACAACAGACTAACTTCAAGACAATACATCAGGCTAAATAACAATTCTCTTTTTTATTACCAGTTTAAGTCACAAACATACCATTAAACTTTTTTTGTCTCTGAATTATTAGATTTAGAGTGTTGGTGCACCAGTTCAAGGTAACTAAACAGCTTTATTATATCAACAATAGCCTTGCAAGATATCCTCATTGTATTCTGAAGGACTTAATTTAAGGAGAAGATATTGTGAAACGTTCTATTTTTCTCTATTTTAGAGAGCTATAATCAGATAAATAGTGAGAAGACACAAAAGGAGAACTCTGAGATCCTGTGGGAGCAAGAGCAGGAGCCATACTCTTAATCTAATGGGAAGTATTTCAGCACAGTGCACAAAAAATAGGTATCTCTTTGTACCAACAATACAGCAATCTCAGGAGCTCTTGTCCATGTAGCATGCTGAATATTTATCCCTATTTGTCAAGAGTTTTTAAACAGTATATTGTTATTGCACATGTGCATAGCAGTTTATCAAATAAAAGTGGAATGATCTTCTAAACGAACTCTTGAATTGAACTTTTAAAACACCATATCCTATCTTCAATGGAAGCACAAGATCCACTTTAATAACTAATATTAAGTGATAACATGTAGAACACAACAAAAACAAAGGAAGTAAGACATTTTATGGCTTTTTAAAATAGAGACTAAACCCATCATTTTTTGTTGGTAGAGTCAGAAAACTCACAGCTCTAGGTGCAAAATGAGAGGAAGCTGTACTGCAATCAAAAATGAACAATAGACTTAAATAGCACTGAAGGCATGAAAATAGTTGGCTACGAGCCCAGAATCTATAAATAGTACCAAACTTCTTTATCATAACTCCACTGATGATGACAACATCATCAGGAAATGAAAACAGAAAAAGCAGAAAAAGAGTAAAAGCAATGGACCTCAGGAATGAAAGGCTGAGCTATTTACAGAGCAAGCTGCCCAAGTTTGACAGTAATCCTAGGGTGGGAAAGCAGCAATGGCAACTAAAAATGCCATGAGTCCTGCTACAAAACTGTGCTAGGGAAGGGGGAGAGTAAAAGAAATGGAATCAGTCCACTGAGGAATTAGTGCTATTGGTGCAGATTCCTAATTTTTATGAGAATGCTGAAATGCAATGTTTATCATTCTCTTGAGCATGATGAATGCAGTATGTGATTTATACAAACAAAACCTTTTACTTAGCACAGAAATTATGACATACCCTTCCTTCCCTTTTCCATGTAAATCCCTTTAACTTTTAAACAAAACCAGAAATAACATCAATACTACACAGATTTTTTTATTATTGTTATTTTAAAATTTCTTCTTAGGTTCTCTTCATCAAGCTTAAGAATGCAGAACTACAAACTCTGGAGCAATGTGATCAGTAACACAAATAAAAATAGCCCAAAATTACAGCAATCTATAGCATAACAACTGACTACAGAGAAAAAATTCTCCTGTAAAAACACAATGTGACTGAAAGAAGAGCTAGAAGGAAAATTCAGTTCACATTGAAGAAAGACAGGCTGCATAAAATAAAACAAAACACAAGCAAGTTCCAGTGTTATGCTGCTCAGATCAGATCTCAAATCCAGGCAGGGAGCAAGAAGATTTATCATATACACTCATAAACTTGAGCATGTTATTTAATTTTTTTTTATAATTCCCAGTTGATTTCTGAAATCTTGCTCCCTTTGATTAGAAATTTATTTTACAATATTTTCTGGGGGCACAATTTTCAAAGTGAGACATTGCTTAACATGGAAAAAGGTGACAGATTCCAGATGTCAGTATTCAAATCCACATGGTCTGCATGATTGAAACCTTCTCCTCACCAAATACTCCTCCTACTGAAAAAGAAAAGCAGACTGTAAAGAATGTACAGACAGTCCCAAAAAGATGCTTTTTCCCCATCACTCTGAGCACCCATCCCTTAAACCAGCACTTAGAGGTATGGTATCTACCTGAAGTATTTGGCAGGATCAGCAGGTTGGTGCACACTTGCTGAAGGGCTAAGCTGAAGACTGGCATGTCCCCCCCCTTATACATACCTATAGATCCAGTCTGGAGAAGGTAAAAATGAGATTTTGAGGGGGAAGCAAAGATAAAAGCTTAGGAGACTCATGGTGGGAAACTTAGAAGACGTCAACCTTTTTTGGACATTTGAGATTACCTAGTTGGTAGACATCCTTGTTAATTAACCCATTCCATCAAAAGGCATGGGTTTTGGCTTTGTAGAGTAATAGTTTCAGATTGTGAAAAGCTGAAAGAGCATGTAAACAGAAGCAGACTGTCAAAATAGAGTTGAAAATAATATTTCATTTATAGTAAATAGTTATTTATTGGTCTCTTTGAGGTAACAAGGGACAAGAAGATGGGAGATGGCTAGAAGTTGCACGACGGAAGGTTTAGGTTAGATACTAGGAAAAAATTTCTTCATTGAAAGGGTAGTCAGGCACTGGAACAAAATACCCAAGGAAGTGATGGTATCAGCATCCCTTGAAGTCTTCAAAAATGTATGGACATGGAACCTGGGGATATGGTTTAGTGGTGATGACAGTAGTGCTGGCTTAACAGTTAAACTCAACAGTCTAGGAGGTCTGTTCTAAGCTTAGCAATTTTATAATTCAATGATATTTTCACACCTGGGCCAATATGGAGTGTTCACAGAGTTGCTATTAGTGATGACCTAAGCTGAAGAGGCTCAAATTGCTGCTCTAAATACTGGAAATCAGCTGAGAATGTGCACTCCTGCACCTACTTGCCAGCAAAAACTGAGGAAACTTGGGCAAGTATCTCAAAATCATTGCACTTACTGCTAGTGTCTGACTAAAAGTGTTCATCAATGACTTGGGTAGTAAAGTGTTCTTGAGGGAACAGAGAGTGGATTCAAATAGTAAAATGAGAGTGTGTGTCTAAGTAGTTAGAGATACAAGCACATTTTACTTTCAAAAATATTCCAGAAAGGTGTAATCTAAATATTACCCATAAATACTTAATCTAAAGAAATTAGCATGACACCAAGTGCCAAGTTGTGAAAGCTAGAAATCTAATCTTGCTACCATCATTCCATCATATATGGCAAAACAATGCTGATACAATGCCCTAGCAGCAATACAGTGTCATTAGGATTATAAAGACTGCAAATATTTTCCAGGACCTTGATCTACTTATGGTGAAAAAAATTAGAAAAGAAAATCTCCCAGTGTTTTGGTATCAATTTGACAGAGCCAGACAATCCTTCAACTTGTAAGAAGAACAGTTTAGGAGCCTTTAATACTCCTTACCCCCTAGAAAAGATGGCGGCCTGCCAAAGAGGAACAGGTTTTGTGCTAAGCCTCTGCTTAGACTGCATTCCTGCTACCAGATCTTCCTGCCAGAGGCATCAGTAGGATTTGAAAGCGAGGGCTGTGGGCCACAGATAGAAATTCAATATTTTTTTGGAGAAAAAGATAAGCCCCAGGAGTTCTGTGTTTTACTGCTCTCTTCACTGTGGAGAGTGGCACTTGATGTGATCCTCACTGTTGAGCATGACACAATACATTTCAGAGCTGAAACTATTGGACTGTAGCTAGATTTTGCTTTAGGGTGGAAATAGGTAGTGTTCTAGAATCAAGAAAATACAAAAAATGATGGGGATGTTGAGTCCTCACAAAGCAAATAAACTAAACATAATACAATAGAGCTGGAGGCTTGCTGCACTTACCCCCACTTTCATGTACGCACATACACACACACACAAACACACTTTATTTAATTTTCTTAATATAAAATACAGAGCATTTCTTGGCATGCAGAGCCTTGTGACTAGTTTTTGAATTGCATGAAGTCATCTCACCTGGGGCTTAGTATTCACCATGTGTAGGTATGCAAATCAAATATTAAAAAAAAAAAAAAACAAAGCAAAAAAAACCAAAACAAACCAAAACAAAACAAAAACCAAAACAAACCAAAAAAACAAAAAACCCTGGAGCCTCTTTATATAATTTAGCATCCCATTCTGAACTGTTTTCTGAACTGAATCAGGTACAAATTTACAGTCAAGTTAATCACATCATGTCATATCATGGATAGGTGCAGAAATAAAAACTGCTTAGCAGGTTTTGGGTAATCACACTCAGTGCTGTGACTTCATGACTTCTTTTATAGGAAAGAATCCTGCCTGCACACAGAAGCACACGGTTCTGAGCAGAAATGCTGCAACTGCTTATGCTGTTTTTAGGTAGGCACTGACTAGTTACATGAATGGCTAAAAACACCTGCAAATGGAGCTTCATAGCCTTGCCAGTTGATTCAAGGAGTTCCAGGAGGAAGGAGGCTTTGTACACATTGCAAAATTCTCAAGTCTGAGGTTAAAAAAAAATCTGAAAAGGGGGGAAATAAATATTATTCACAAAATTAAATCTCTAAGGAGAAAAGCAAGTCCTGTAATGTATTAATGTGACACACAGGATTGCAGAAAATACATATAACTTTAACATATATGGAAGAAAGTGTTATTGAAAAGCTGCTCTTTTCTCGTAAATGAAGAACTTCTCCGTGGCTTAATAAAATAGGATATGAAGCTTCATTTCAGAGCTCCATAAATATTTGCAAAAATTTTCTGAGGTATTTGCCCAGCTGTCATGATGACTAAAAGGGAAAAATAACAGTCTACAAATATTTGAGGGGAGTAAACATCAATGATGAAGGAGTAAAGTACAGTTACTATAATGACTGATTCTGTAATTTAAATATGAGTAATGAGATGCTAATAAGATCTGGAAAATGTATACTGGCAATTTAGAAATCTTCCTGACAATGGTACTGAATGCCTTTGGAACAGCAGCCTGGAAAGAGCTTGTCCTCTGGGCCACTTGAAGACTCTCATCTTTCCTGCTAAGGTTTTTCTAAGTTGCACAGATCATTTAAGCTTCAAGTCAGTCCTCCGTCAGGAAAAAAAAAAGAAAAAGTGGCTTAATGTTACCATTTCTGTATGTAGAAGCTGAATAGTTTAAAATTAGTGAAGCTGAGGAGTTAACTTAATGTCCAAGCTATTATATTTTATCTTTTATAACTTCTCTAACTGCATCAAGCTTAAATATGCAGCTGAATCCAAATTTTCGAAGCAGCATTCTTTGGAAATGAAACATTACCCTCTTTCTTTCAATGCCAGATTTCCATTCTGTTTTAACATTTAATTATACTAGAAGTTGTTATTTCAAGAAGCTGTGGGTTTGAAACTGCTTTATTTATATAAAACTGATATTTGTCATAATTTTTAAAGAAGACTATGTACCCTACTCTTCTGACTAATTTTTCAGTAGAGATGTGGCATAGTAACGTTTTCTCCCCAATAAATATTTTTATTAGCTTTATAAACACACTAAAAAAGTTGTTGAAAATGGCAAAAATCAAACCAATTCTAGTGAATTATAACAAAGCTACACTATGGTAATAGAAAACATCTGCTAGTGATTCGTCATTTTTAGGAAAAGTTTATTGTATAAAGCACTAACAGCCAAATTCAGAGACTGCTGATTTCATAAAAGCCTGACATACGTTTCTTTAAAAAAGTCTAGGAATGTAGCTGACACACAGCTTAAGGTATCAAAAATTGTTTTTAAAGTTTGTCATTATTTTCTTTATTTAATTTTCTTTGAATGGAGCTGAAGACATGACTTTCAGCATAGACAGAGATGGGCCCTTTTTTAATGGCACCAAGGGGAAATGTAGAGATTCCATCCTGTCACAGATGTAAAACTAGAGCAGAGGAGAAGGCCTGCATCTCTGCTTCTGAACTTAGTGGGGTGGAGGATGGTTCTGGTGTCCTGGGCTGTCCTGGAATACTCCCAGCCTGGTGGGGGTGGCAGGAGGATAAATACAGACATAGTAATTTTGGAGATGATTCATTTAGATCACCTCTGTAGATGGCCAGAAAGTTTTTAAACTGGTACACCCGGAATGTGATGTAAGTATGTGTCAGCCCATCCTCTGAATGCCCCAGGAAGAGGGAAACCAGCCCTAAACTGACATCCATAATACAACTATGGAAAATCCTAAGTTCAACTTCTCTCAGGTTTGGCGAAGTCCTAGCGCAGGAACGTCACATTCTCATTGTGTTTCTCAGAAGTTAATACTGATGCCCAGATATCAAGAAGTAAAGAGAAAATGCATTCTTGAGCACCAACTCCCCAGCTCAGGATCCAGCTGTTGACAGAAAAAAAAAATCAAAAATTTAATTTGAGAATATTAAGAAATATTTCACATATATATATAGGGAAATCATGCAGCTGTGGAGCTTTGACCTGTTGGAGTTGATTAATTTAATGGGCACTTCTTTTGGACAGGAAAGCAATACTAGTTAGGAATCATTTCCAAGGCAAGGCTGACTTCACATGCACTCTGTGCCTCATATTCCTAAACACTTTTGTCTCTGTTGGAGACAGAAGAATAGCTCAGATATTTCTTCAGATGCCAGGACGCCTTTATATTTTAATTATTTAGGAAAGTCATAAGATGTTCTTCATAGGTCATTCTTGATCCTGTTTTAATATGTGACTTCACTACATAGAGATGTGGATTTGGAACACTTTTCTCCTTAATCTGCCCCAAATGAAGTACAGATCCTTTTCACTGCAAGTCAGTTCCTTTACAGTCCTCCTTCTATCCAGTCTTTAGCACTCATTTGGACTGAGCTATAACATACAGTAAGTCATCAGCTTGAATTTAAGGCACCCCACTGCCTTCTGACAGAAACTCTGGCTTAAAAAATGAAGTTAAAAGACTAGTGAGAACTCTTCAGCTAACATCAGAAACACTGTATACATTGTGGTCAAACACTAATTAAACAGTAACTGAAGTACTAATTAAACAGTTACAGCTAGGGGCTTTGACATTGAGTTTCATGCATCTGTTTTTTACTGGCATCATCATGGGTGGCAAAACCAAAACTATCCACAAGATCAAAGATTAAATACCTTTAATTTTGCTAGCTTTTTGCTTGTTGATTCAGCTGCAACAGCAGCCATTTAAAAGCTACTATTCAGTCATGGTTAAGGCACAGCAGTACCTTGTATCTTAGGGAAACTGTATTATGAGTGCTCCACATCAGCTCAGTTTATACCAGACATAAGTGATACTGCAGTGAAAAAAATGAATTTCAAGGTTGATTCTTAAAGACAGGAGAGAAGGAGCTCCAAACTTCCAGCAGCCTGAGAAGCAGAAACATCTCACAGATAGAGAAGTATCTGAACTAAGCAGCAGCTGATTCTCTGTGTGCCATCTCTACTTATAAAATCTGTCATTTTTGCTGGTAGAAGTTCTTATGTACTTTTTTCTTTTCCCTTCTCATTTTTTTTTCTTTTTTATTTTTTTTTCCCTTTGAATGGGGTGAGTTCTCTGAACTTGACCAGTTTCAACATAAATAAGGTGCTACTCACTAACTTTTCCGTGGTTCATCCACTGTATACAGTAGATCCACCAAGAATTTCAAGTAAGCTGAAATTTGATGAACCTGGCATGACTTTCAGGCTGGAAGTGAAAGAAAGTGCCAATATTACTGATGTTTGCATAACACTTTCGATGTGTGCTGCTACAAATCCATGAGAAATGCTATAAAGAATTTCAAGAGACACAAAGAAAACTGCTTAATGAATAAGAGCTTGTAAACAAAGGCAAGCCAAGCAATCAAAAACTCTGTGCATATTTTTCGAGATACTTTCTGGTTCTGTACATTTCCTGTTTTGACAATCATTTTAACTGCTACCATACATCAGTCCAAGCATAAGACAATGCTACAAAAACCACTACAATATATCATTTTCAAGTAGTTCATTTTACTGAAAAATGCTATTGTACTGTTTCAGATGGAATCCTCTTATTTTAAAGAAAATACATTCCCATGTACTGTCTTTGTTGTGAGCCAAATTCTTTAGTCATTCATTACTCAGTCAAAACTTCCAATTAACTCTGTGTTAGTTTTGGGTAAAAAGAATGACAAGATTGTTGGCCTTTTTCATGTAAAAATATTGATTTCTAACTTCTGAGTGAGCAGAAGAAATTTAAGGGGTGTGGAGGAAAATAAAACTTAGGAGAGAAATAAATTCAGTTTGAAAACGAAGATGCACCTACAGTACCTCTGTCATGTCTTATATCCATATCAACATTGCTCTAGAAAGTCGAGTGTTGGCAATTGACTTAAACTCAAGGGAAAACACTACAAAATATTGACAATGGCCTCAGGAAAACTCCCATCCTTAAGCTGGTAACATGCTAAGAAAAATTCATTCTGAAAAACAAATGAGATGGCTAAGAATACAGAGCACATATAAACAAGAAGAGCGTTGAAAAACTGTAAAGCAGGAGTTTAGATCTTTCATGTTACACATACAATTTACAATTTCCAAGTACACACCTGAAAAGGAAAAATAATTGGAAAACCCAAAAAGGAAAGAAACAAAATATTAAAGCAAACACTACCATAAGGACAGGAAATAAGAGCTGGACTGGAAATCAGAAAGGAAGTGCTGGACTATCAAAGCATTATGGATAGGCTTCAGGTGACCTGGTAAAAGTTCTCACATCTCTTGCCCTTTAATTTTAACTTCTTTAAAACAAGACCTGGAAACTTATGAACATATTTTCACTTCCTACCATTTAATACACTTGAAGTAGGACAAACAGGAAAAAAAAGTCATAATTAACTCGGAGATGATTATTCAAACTTTAGGACAACAGATCATTATGGAGGTCAATAAAAAATTAATATTGCCACCTATTGGTGAAAATAGAGAAGGCCAAATAATTCCTAATAATTTGCATATCCCCAAGGAAGGTCCTGGCCTTTGTAAAATGACTGATAGTTATTGATTTGGTTTACCTGACACCAGCTAGTCCAGGGAATACCCATAGCAATCTCTGTGAAAAAGTCAACCTGCCATATTCTTTATACTATGGCCATTGTCACTGGACTCAAAAAGACTCAAAGATATCCCCCAAAACATAAAAAAGAAACAATTCGTACCATCTACTCTGCTATTGTGCGATATATTTAACAGCAGTGCTTCTCTAACAATATTAAATTAATAAAATTTCTAACTCAAGAGATAACAGAAATTATTTTGTATTCACTTTTTCGAAGCTTCTCATTCTTCTTGCACATAACTCACTTCTACCACAGGAAACTTCCCTTGATATATTGATTACTCCTTTCCCTCCTCTTCTCCTTGCCTTTTCTTCCTTGTATTATACCCACTGTTTCTCTTTTATATTTGGTATCTATGCTTCTCCCATTTGTTCACATTACCATACATCTACCTTCAGATAACCACATGCACATCCCCCTCACTGCCTTAAACAATCTGGTCTGCAAAATGAACAGTGACTTTATGACACTCTTTCTTGGAAATTTTCCTTTCTGTTGAAGAAAAAAACTTAACAGATGAAGTTGTTCTGCTTTTTCTGTTTCCTTCTTCCCCAATGTATCTCTTTACATTTCTTGAAAAAGTAGCAATGTCAAGACATATAGTTTGTCTTCTCCTTTTGATAGAGTGGCATCCTCAGAATGACTATCCTATTCTTGCTATTAAATGGGTCAATACACAGCACTCCAGAAGAGTCAGCAAATCCATGGCCTGCCAAGCCCACTTTAAGTTCTTACAACCCAAAATATTCAAGTTTTTTCAGTCACCAAAAATGGGGAAGACTTTTCTTACCTCTTTTTTCATCCCTCTGTCCACAGTGGGATACCATCAAGACAAATAGCAGACAGTTATCCTAAAATGTGTTTTTGAGTAGTCAAGTGCCACTATAGGCCACCTATTTTTGCATTTGATACATATTTATTAAAGAACTTGCCTGAATTTGTTTGGACAAATTTTCTATTAAAGAGTGCTTATCTAAAATAGTAGGAGGCCTTTCAAGATCCTCCCTCTCTTCCAAAAGCATAAGAAAATAGAAATGCCTTACAGAGTACCCTGAAGGTCTACAAAGATGTTTTTAATAAGTTCACAGCTGAAGGCACCTTCAGGGGAACTCTACTGCCAGTCTTTCCTCTCAGATTTTCAAGATATCAGTTCAAGTCCCTCAAACGCCTGTGGCTATTGTGAAAGCCTCATGCCATTTTTGTTTTTGTAGGTCAAAAACATACCTTAAATTTGTCAAGAAAAATCAATAGGCAGGCAGTGTAGTCTGCTGAGAACAGCAGCCATGTGCTCCCATGAACACACAATGCTTAATGGGAGGACTTTTTTCATTAACTTAGGCTTCTGGATAAACTCATGGTCTAACTCCATAAAAACCCAAAACAAACTCATGCCGTAGTGTGAAATAACATTTAAAAATACAGAGCCTTGTAAAAACCATTCTCTATTTCTCAGGGCAGGAGTAACTGGAAATCAAATAAAATATTTCAACACAGAACAACCTTGGGGAGAAGGAAATGCACAAATGGTCTTGGTGTTCAGTGATGGTCAGTGAAGGAACTCTGATTTATCTTGATGAATGCATAAAAAAAATAAAGTAAATATATGTTCCAAGGGCCCGCCTCAATCCAGATTATATATATGTTACCTGACATTCCTAACCTGCATCACAAGGAATGAAGATTTTCAAATTTCTGTGCTTAAAAAATTACCCTCACCTGCAACAGGACAGAGTTTGCTTCACCACATTTTAAGAAATATTAGCAGAATATATGATATACATTCTTATAAGCAAAAAAGCCCAATACTGTTGCTATGACTCTGTTGATTGTAGGAAAGGAGGAAAAAAACATCCCCATAATTTTTACTAATTTTGTATTATTTATAATTCTCAGACTGGCATTGCTTCGGCTCTTAATTTAGATATTATGTGGTGAATAGATTTCTCAGCAAGACCTGCAGTCAGCTTCTGAGTGGCCACAGAGTCAGACTTTTAGCCATCAGGCTAAAATTTGGCATTCATGATTTGGTCTGGGATGTCCCCTTGAGTGCAATACTACCTTCAAAACAGATTTCTTAGCAAAACATATTCCTTTCCATAAACATAAATGGTTAAACGGTTATTACAAAAAGCCTTCTTTTTTTCTTTTAAATGAACTAACAAATAAAAATTATGGTTATGGTTAAGAAGTCTGGAACAGCACCGAAGTTCCCTTACTACCTGAGGAGTAATATTAATTCAGTCAGCTATTGGATACCTCTCTCACAGGGGGGTGATCTGAAAGGAGCTGCACAATACATTTATTTAAGATATAAATGGTAAAGCTACTCCCATGTTATTTGTGTGGTAATACTGGGGGAGCAGTAATACTTTAAAAATATCTTTATTAAGTGATATCTTTTATCAAAGAGGAAGATCAAATATTCAACAACACTGCAAAATAAAAGCATGAAAAGGCAGATTTTCCTGCAGTTTTCCAAAGTGGTACATAAGGCACACCACTTTTTAAGCTGTTTCTCTTTTTATTTTTTTCCCTGTCTTTATTTATTTTGCTGCACCATATAAGCCTTGTGGCTAAGGAGGATTCCTGTGAAGTGTCTAATCCTATATTCACATTTATCCTTTTGACCACTCAGTACTGGACAGATATTTGTTTATTAGTTCAGACCTTAATTTGGAGAATAATAGAAGTAGAGCCCATTTAATAAAACAGCAAAACATAATAGAAGCAAACGAATGAATGAAGCAGAGAAGCAGTTTGGAGAAGAAAAAGAAGGAAAGAGAATATTAAAGCACTATAATGTAGCAGAGTGGAAGTGTTAGAGAGCTATCCAGTAAAAATAAAAGGTGGCTAGTAAGGAAGAAAGAGATTTATGCAAGTTCTTAATGACAAGGACGAGAGGCTTTCTCTTCTTAATACATCAAAAAGCACACAGTTGCATAGAACAGAGTGGAGAACTTAAGCAAAACAAAGAGAAAACATAGAAGATAGTCCCGAGAAAGCATTTGAGTGATTTACAAAGCTACTGCAAACTATATTTTCCTTTCCCTAATTCATGTGAACCCTGGCAGAAATTATGAGAGTATCAAGATTTTCTTTTCCCAAGGCTTGACTCTCCTTCTAACACACTGGGGACTAGTGTTGTATCTGATCATTTTGGCGACAAATGCCTTCTTGAAATCAGATGTAAAGCTTTCCTTTACAGAAAATATTCTAAAGAGTCCTGTTCCTTTAAAGTTCAAAATTCAGTATTATGTTATAAAGAATAAACTTCATGGTTTTACTCTGATGCTGTTCCTTAAAAATCTCCAAACCCTGGCCTTGCCAAGTTCTTGTGGATCAACATGAAAAAGGTAAAGGTCAGTAGTATTTGGTTGCTGCTATTAGCAGTAGCACTGCCTTAGTTCTTATCTCTAGAGTTCTTATCTCTTTTCTTGTCAGCCTGGAGGACAGAGGGAAAAGCCAAATTTATTTGGATCCAGATGAGATGCTGTAGTCTCTCAAGTTTTAAAATTGTCCTAGGCTTCAAACACCTCAGTCTAAAAAGGAAGAACATACTCTCAATACACTCTTTGCTTCACATCTCAAGGGAAGAAATGGCACTGTGTTTCGAGCAGACTTAGATCATTGGGAGAATCTTTTGTTGTTTCTGTTCACTGCAAATAAAGCACTGAAGGCCATGTCATTATTAGTTTCCACATTCTTCTCAGCCTCCAAGCCTGAGAGCTTTTATAACACAGGTCTGATGCTTACAGTCCTAAGCCTTAAGAGAGAGGAGCAAAGGAAAACAGAAATGAGAATCTGGAAAGGAAAAACTGTGATTGTCTTCCACCCTTTTAATATCTGTCCTTGGCAGCTTTTCACTCGATGATTAAGTAAATAATGCACATTGTGTCTTGATGCAAGGTGTGTGAAAAGAGAAGGGCACAGCATATTCTGCATCTGTAGTATATATCACTAAGAGCAAATTTACATGAGACTTTTTGATTCAAGCAGCAATTAGTTTCCTCCATTCTTTTTAGATTTATTCAGGTGAGTAGATGAGAAGGGCATTGGGGCCAGCAGTAACAAATGTGCCTAAGAAGCTATGCTGACAAAGGACAGCAACATTCATTGCTTTAAAAGGAATGCCTCCAGATCCTCAGACACCTAGACCAGGCTTCCTAGAGCTTCAGAATCTGCCCACTTTATTGTGTTCCTCCCTGTTTCAAAACAGAGAATTCCCCTCTTTCAGGGCAGGGAATGCACTTTCTAGGACCAGTCTTCCTTTCCTGCACATCCTACTTAGAAAAAAAAAAAAAGAAGATAAAGAAGCAGAGTCATTAATGTATTTCTTGTATTTAATCTCCAGATGAAATACAATTAACATCTGTTTTTCCAAAAAATAGGGAGAGAAAAAGAGAAAAAAAAATCCAACAAACTAATGACAGAACGAACCATACCTCAAAATACCCTTTGGTACTGCTGTGTGAGTTAAACTCTGGATTGTTTCCTAATTATTTCAGAAGGGGCAAAAAGGACTATCAAAGCCAACTTAATTTGCCTCAACTAGGAGCATATCAATGAGTGAATATCTTCCTGATTAAAGGACTGATGTAAAAGATTAGTGTATTTAGCATAAAATCAGCTGTGGCCAGCTCTGGAAATGTCAGCGCTGTATCAGACTGTCTGTCTATCCTGTGTGCACTCAAAGTACATCTTCAGAATTGTTGATGGCACTATTACAGATAGAGGCACCCCGCTTAGTGCAGCTGGCATTGAGTGCTGCACTTTTTAATAGAGGCAGCTAGACAAGACCCCTAGATTACACATCGACCCCTATAACTTGAAACTCTAAGGAGAAAGCTGACCAGACAAGCAGTTATGATGATCTATTCAAAGTGGTTGAATAGTCTCTTTTTTTGTGTGGAATAAACGTACATGAATGAACCTTTGCTTGCAATCCTACAGAGCCTGCAACCCCCTCCTACTGTTGTCACCTCCCTTCCTCCCTTCTCTTCCCTCTCTGTACTGCCATTAAAAGATAAATGGAGAAGGGGGAAGGGAAGAGGGAAAGGAAAAAAAAAAGCTTCTCTTAGTCTGTTTCAGGTACTTTGAGGGGAAAAATTCAAATACAGGTGCACCAATTGAATGCCACTATAGGGCTTTGGATGTGAGTGTGATGTGTTTGTCTGCAGAACTTGAGAACTTCACCCATGCTAGTTGCTTGACACAAAGTGGGTTGAGAGGAGTGTCCCTGAGAGAGATCAAGTCCACTTCACACTCAGAAAGCCTTTTCTTTTCCCCTAGCTCTGTTCTCTTAGCTCCTCCTTTTGTTATACTTCAGTGCATGTTTCCCTATTCCACCCTGCAGAAGTAACACTGAATGCAGATGAGCAGTTACACAATTATTGAAAGATATTAACTCTAGCAGATAATTTTAAGTGTTACTAAATTGCTTCAGGTGTATCAGATATATACTTCAAGGACTTTGATAACTGCCATGACCTGTAGTAGTAGACATAATTGTCTACTTTGGCCATGGTAGTTAGCAAAGTTTTATTTGTATGTCTTTGTCAAAATATCCAACATTTCCTTTCTTTGGGTTTAGCTTCTTTGCACATATTATCTATTTTTTACTTGAATTGCTTTCAACAATACATTTACTTAAGCCAAAATTAGTAAAATATTTCAATATATTTATTTTCCCTAAAAATAAATTCCTGACCCACTTTGTATCCAATATTTAAGTAGGAAAATAAAATTTAAACTCTAAGTAACAATTTCTAGGTAATTACAAAAATCCAGGTGTGAATTAGGCACAAGTTTTAACTAGAATTATTTTAATAATAAATTAATTATTGTTCCTATATTAAACAAAAATATCAGCTGTAGTAGTATAGCGTGTTTAATCTCTTTGCAAAAATAAGGAAATAAATTTATCAATCCTGGAAGATTTCTAAATATAAACAGCTTGTATGCTGGAATGCAAGGCTTAAATCTAGTATTAATGGAATTTCATAAAATTCTATTTCCTTTTTGGCCTTTTAGTCTTCTTGCCGGTATAATTATGACATTTAATCTATATGATCATTATTAATCACTAGCCATTATACTTTTCCCTATAAATTTCTATGTCTGGTTCACTTCTACAAAAAAAATTCTGAACTTGGATACAATACACAACTACAACTGCTCTTACCTTAGAAAATCTATTTTAAGAACCCAATTATGGGACAATTCAGCAAGAGATTCTACTCATAAATTCAGCAGCTAAAGCCATCAACCCCTATATATCTTATACGGTCCATTGGATGATGGTTAAAAAATAAAGTGATGTCAGGGAGGGTATGACACATTGAACCGAGGACTTAAATCTCTTTGGCTCTTCTGCACCTTTGCTGTCTGAACTGAACTTGGATAAGCTGCCTGTTCAGGACTCACAGTCAATTATCACTGATAATTTTTTCAGCTATAAAATGGCTGTAGCTCATATTCCAACTATTGAAACACTCAGCCAAAATGTCTTAATTGGCATCAATAACCATTTTGCCTTGGTAGAGACCTGTTTGAACAGTGTGTTGCCATATTAAATCTTCAGAATTAAGTTCCAGCATATTAAATATCAAAATCATGTGCACAGATGAAAAATCAGAACATTGTCCTCAGAAATCACCTTATTTAAGAGTCAAAATTATGAAGTTTGTCAGTGCATGTGTTCGTGTTGTCATATTTCCACATCATTACATACAGTCTGTAACAGTAACTAGGAAACAGAGACTTTTTGTACAAAATGCACAAGGCACAAGAGCTACAAATAGACATAGATTTAAAGATGTTCATTTATTAAACATGGTGGCACTAGACAATGAAAGGCTGGGCAGCACTGTATTGCATCCAGCATGGGGTTAAATGGCATCATCTGATATAGACAATAAATCAGAGCTGGCTCTATTCAGCATAATCTTCAGGTCTCAGCCCACCTCTGAATCATCTTGGGTTTTTTTTTCTGTAAGCAGAGATGAGATGTTTCTAAGTCTGCAAAGACTTACAGTCCTTCTTTCTCTTTATGGGCTAAAAGTTCCGCTATCGAAATGCTGAGATTATTAATCATGTTTTCCTCTAAAAGCTGACCCTTTCAGATTTAGTCAGTTCTTGACACTGGTAATAAGTCACAACAGGAATGAATATTTTTTATTTTCAAACATCTAATTTCTTTCTACTTTGAAAACAGCGTCCTCTAAGGAAGGGGAAAAAAGCCCCCAAAATACACCAACTCCAAAATTATTTCTTGGGCTTCAGATGGGTGCTGTGGCTAGACCACCAAATCTAGAAAACAAGACTTGACAGTACATCAGATTCACATGTGGAAGAAATAGGATTGAGTGTACATAGTGACAGCATGGTCGTGAGATACTGAAGAAGACTTTAATAGTGAAAGGGAGACAGAAATATAGCCAGGCAGTCCATTCAAATCTTCTTTGACTTTCAATAGGAAGCAAAATGAGGTAGAGTAATGCTTACTCTCGCTCAAAATTGTATTGTTCTGAGAAACAAAAAAATCTGAAGGACTTGGGAAATAAAGCTGTTCTCTTCCTCCTTGGAGATTCTCAGGGGTAAGTAGACCCCCACATTACTGTCCAGATTAAAAAAAAATCATGCTGTACATTATTTTACATAAGTAATATTGCCAAAAATATTGAAAATTAAAAAAATTAAATCAACGAAAAGTTTTATTATTACAAATAAAGTTATCCAAGGTGGTTTGGGGGCTTTATAGAAAGACAGAAGATGAACAGTCTCTGGCCCAGAGAATTTACTCATAGCACAAGGAACAGGACAATTAAAAGCATAATCTAAGCATATAAATATCAGCAATTTCGAGCCAATGCCAAAAGTTCATTTCTAGATTAACATTAATGCAAAAAGTGTTACTGTCATTCATATAAAATAACAAATACAGAGAAATTGAACTCGAAAATTTTAATATTAAAAGAGGCTCTCTCTGACATAATCACATTAATACTGAAGTCAGGTTTTCATAAATGTATCACATAACTTTTTTGGGGGTAATGTATACTAATTTACAATAGCGACTAATGAATCAGTTCTAAGTAGTAGCTGCATCAAAACTTTGGAAAAAAATCAGAGCATCGATATTTGTTTTCTTATTTTCCTGCTCCCTTCTTTTCTCTAAAAGGCCAAATTCTTTCAGCTCTTGCTTGATGTGTTTGTACTCACTGTTTAAATACTATAGCTTAACATATTCATACTTTAAATAAATCACAAGGTTAATAATCATATTACTGTATGCTCAATATGAAGCTTTTTATGACAGTTGAAATATTAATGGATCCTTGAATCCACTTCATTTTCTCAGTCTTTTTGTTTCACTTTCTTAAGTTCTCAACTGCTTAATTTAGGAAGAAACTTCAAAGAGCAACTGACATCTTTGAAGAATCATACGGAAACTGAATCTGAATAGCCCTTTTTACAAAGGCTTGAATTCAGGATCTAACGAAGCTCAAAAAGCAAATGACCCTGCCAGTGCTCCTTATACAAAAAGGGTCAGGCACAGTTTTGCATCTACAGTATTGCTAACTTTGAAATTTTTTCATATGAGAAATACTCAGTT
>JAVTVJ010000061.1:600000-857500 GCA_034509425.1 Eopsaltria australis | reverse complement strand
CAGCTTAACCACCATCTTGTCTACAGATAAATACAGCATTATTAAATCTGTTTTTTCGAAAGTAGTTATTATTCTGAGTTCTTAAGTTGCATCAAATTATATTCTTATAATATTCCAAAGTTGTAATTTAAAGAGTTTAAAAAAATAAAGGGAAAGAACATAAGTATCTTTCTGAGGAAAGTTATTGATGCAGCTTATAATAATGAGGCATAGTTTGTACCTACTTTGCAAAATTTCATTACAGGAAAGAATTGCTCCAATTTTATACAAAAAACCCCAACCCATTCAAAATGACAAAATGTGTTTGGATAGAAATTTAAAAAATTCAAGGACGTTTGAACGTTAGCTGTCATTATGGTCCAGTTCACTGTTTATTTCTTTGGTATGCATCTCCTGACCTGTATATAAAATTCATAGTTTCAGAAGTGACATGTGCAAGCCTTGGACAACTGGGGAAAAGGCATATTTCCTGACCTTGTAACCATAGCAACCACTTGCTGATTGGTAGCAGGCAGCCTTTCCATCCTTTACCACTGAAGGCAAGTATGTGAGATTGCTGGCTTTGTTTGTGGCTTGTGCTTTATTTACATGCAAACATGAATGTCAGCCTTAAAATCCCCCTTCCTTTTTTGTTCATTTGTATGTTTTTGTTGAACATTATGGTAGGAAAGCAGGGAATGAAAGATTCTTATTTCATAGTTTTGCAATCAATTTACTTCAAATATTAAAGCAATAAGTGATTCCACTTTAAAACAAGCACATACACTTTGAACAAAGTTGGAAAGATGGACAAAATTTTGCCATTTGTGCTATTAAGAGGTGCTTCAGTGAACAATAATGTTTTATAATTGATTCCAGTTTACAGGGGAAAAAAACCCATATTTTTTAAATGCACTTTCAATAGGAACCTATTAATAAAATAGCATTTTCTTCCCTTTCTACATTTTTATTTTCTTTATTATTTTGATATTAAGAAGCAGACTGAGCAAAATGCAAATTATAAAATATGTAAGTATGGAGGCTGCCTCATTCCATGATTAAGGTTCCAAATTTTCCCTTCAGCATCACATTAAACAGGTTGGAGGCTCTCAGTCCAGCTGAATCCTTTGTTGATAGCAGTCACAAACACACCTCCCCAAAGCCTCCACTGCAGCTACTTTCTCCTATTAAAAAAAAAAAAAAAAAAAAAAGGGGAAAAAAAGAAGAAAAAGGAAAAGGACTGAGTACAATTCAGTTTGATATATAATCTGTTCAAGGGTGGTATAGACTAAGCATGCATGGACACATTTTCCTTCTCATCCTGAAAGAGGCTGCATCTCCAGGTCAGGACTGTTGTTAGTGACAGGGAGGTAAAAGGGGAAGTCCACTTAGCCAATGTCTTGCTTAGACCGTAATAAAGTGTGCACTAATGAAAGAATGCACTTCATGATATTCCTCTTCTAAGGCTATCATTTGAGAAAAAAGAATTACTTTTTTTCTATATGAATAGTATGAAAGATGCTTTTAATTTAATGGGTAAGTATTTTAGCACAATTTTTCTGCACTTGACTAGCATATTTACAGGTCTCTTTTGACCACATTGATATAATTTTATGATGGGTTTGCATAATGTTTTTAGTCTTCGTATTACCGGCATTGTTCCTGCTTCTATTCTTTCTTATTAATTGCTTCAGAAAACACTATTGTTAATTACCAAAAATTACAAGCAATAATAATACAGTGAGAACACTCTTAAGAACATTGTTATAGAGACACCAAAAGATAAAAAAAAGATAAAAATCCTTTGCCTTCTATAAAACTATTCTGTAGAACATTCTAAAGTTTGTAGGACTCAAATAGGTATTTTATTTATCTGACACTATTATCCATATACATGAATCAGATACTAGGAAATTATATATAATTCACTTTATATACATATATGCATATATATTAGAATTTACATGTATAGAGTATGCAGTCCATTTGACTATAAATGGACTAAAAGTGTTTAAAAATACATGTTATGGGCTTGTTTACAAATACTAAGTAATGAAATCATCAAATAATATTTCTAAGTAGTGCTAATGCATCCTCTGTTTTCATGAATATATTTAGGGTACATTTCTGCAAACGTGTAAATTTACTGACAGAAGTAGTCAAATTTAAGTCAACTTATATTTTGGCAAACTGATTTATTAATTTGCATATATTTTCTGGAAATTGGCTCCTTACATTTGTAATAACAAATTTAAACTTTCACTTTGCAATCAGATCTAATGCAAAAAGATTCATTTCAAGTCTACAAGGCTCTCTCTGGGACTTATTTAAAAATCCTTCTATTTAAAGCTCATCCTTACTTCTTTTTTTTTTAAATGTAAAGGCCATTTTCTACTGCACTTAAAAATATTACTCAAAGAAGTGATTCTAAGAAAAACATTATTTAACATTTTAAATAGTTAAACTATTTTAATATTGTTTTATAAATTAATATAAAGATTTACTCTGACCTAGCACAGACATGCACTCTGATGAAAGAGATCTTTTCCAACTAGTCAAATTACAATTCCCCTATAGAATGTAAAAGAGAAAAAAAAAAGTCTGTTAAATTTTCAGTTATTTCTTAATATAAACATTAAAAATCAAAGGATTTTGAAAGGACAAGTAGCTTAGATTAGTGAAAGATTTTTCGTTTTTTACATAATGGTTCCACTCAACAGTAATTTGCTTTACTAGGATGCTGTAAAGTTCTCTCTCAGCTCTGATGTACTGTATAAAACATTTCTTAACTCATTAATGTCAAATATAAATTAGTTTTATATTGGAATTTTAACAAACCAGACTCCACAGGCAACATAAAAAGCTAGACTATTGTCAGAAATGGTGTAAAGCTGAATGCAAATTTAACCCAGGTATCATTTATCATAAAAGACATACAGACATAAAAAAAGACACATTGCACTTTCTTGGATGTCCTGAAAATATTGCTGAATACTATGTAACACTATTAGTAACTGGAATTTTGAAAACAAACAAACAAACAGAAATGAAAAAATGCAAATGTTTTAATTGAGCCAGAATAAGGTGATTGTACCAACATTATTGAAATACTTTTCTTAGATATAACAATTCTGGATTCTGACTAATATATATACAGTGTTGGAGTGTCCTGAATATGATTTTTCCACATGTATATCCTTTGAATATCTGAGCAAGCATGTTGTATTGTATTAATATCATAATTCAAAGGGAAATTTATTAAGCCTTCCCCCTCCCAGTATTCCCATCATAGCTAAAAGTTGCAAATTCTATATGGCAGAGCCTAGACAGTAATATCAAATTTTAATAACAATTTCTCTTCTTCAGTCAGTGCTATACTGAAGAAAAGCATAAATTGCTGTGACTGACCGTTAGTTGTTAGAGAAGCAATCTGACTTCTCCACACCCTTATTTCAGTGTATCTGCTCTGTCCCTCAGCTGTATTAATGATAGCATGAAAGGTCACATGATAAACGAGTGACAAAAATATCAAAACATATTAGCCTGTAGCTTTGTTATCAGTGTATGGCAGAGATGACAGAAAATTGTATTTTTCCCCTGAATAATTTTGTGTTACATTTTGCTGGCTAGGCAGAGTGAATTAGGGAGAAATTTCTGCCTCTGACTGTTTGTCTCTTTTTCTGACATACTTGAAGTAATAATATACATTAATAATAGGGAGTAGGCACAGGGAAGAGGTAAAAATTCAGGGGCAGACTTTCTGTTTCAATTCTACAAGGTGCTATCCTTGTTTCTTTTGCAATACAAATTTTGTTGAAAAATATGCACAGCATTGAATATTATTAACGCTACTGATAATGATCTGCTGTATATTATGGATATAACAACAGGAAGATGCAGGCAAAAGTGAAATAGAAAAATAACTTTAAAGTAATGAGGTTATGATTCCACCCAGTTGTACTTCTCACCAGTACAAACGCACTAATTAAATAAAGGCAAGCACCAACAATGCCTTTGTGACAGAGACCTAGTAATTACGAATTAGAGACAGATATTACTCCTGCTGGTTTAAAGGCTGGCAGCAGTTGCAGTCCCTGGGGAGATGAGGTTAGCAATCTTTGAATGAGAAAATAGAAATTGGCGGGAGCTTAATATCTTATGGCCTATCAGTCTCCATGGTCAGGCCATATCCAAGTTCCCTTTGCTGCTGGCAAACAGCATCAGTGGCAACTCAGTCCTTAAGCTCCTTGCAGATCAAAAGCTATTGAATAGAACTGTTCTGAAAGACACAAAGAGAGGATCACAAGCCCAACATGAAAAGTTATATAATTAAAACCTTAATAAACTGATAGCATATACATATAGATGGAGCATTAGTGATGTACTGCAATACATGTGAAGTGTGAATAAAAATGAGGGTGCACTGCTTTCTGTGAGCATGCAGCAGTGGAAAGAAACAGAAAGTCTTTGAGTCTTTACTAAAATTTAAAACTGATTTTTAAAAACTTTCTCAAATATTTGGTTGAATTTTATTTTCATTATTATTCATTTTTGTGCAGTTCCGTATTTCTAATTATTTTGTGAGAAAAGAACTGCAGAAATATGTCTCAAACAAAAAAAAGTTCTTGCAGTATTTATGATCTGATTCACAGAAGACAATACCAGAAATCTCATGAGAACAATGTTCTCACATGAGATTTCTAACCAATTTTACAGGCCAACAAAATCTGCATAGTTTGAATCTATTCCCAAACTCCAAACCTTTGAGATATGTATCTTATCGCAAACGCCTTGTTGTATTGTGCAGAAACTGTAGAGTGAAATAAGGGAGTATGTTATAGCCTTCGGGAAAAGTGAGTGGGTAAAAAGGTACTAAAGCCTGGAATTTTATCTAAATTGTCCAATTTATATGTCAGACTTTTTTGTCTTTTTTTCCGTTTTTTTCCACTTACATATAACTCTGTAAGGAAATTCTGCTATTTTTATATACAAAAATAATCATCTATTAGTCAAGGCATGATACAAACACATAAGAAGAATCAACCTTGCCCCAAAGAACTTACAGCTTAAATAATTCTTATTTGTGTTTTCAATGTTATACCTGGCAATATATTCAAGAGAGTGACTGTGCAAAGGAAAACACCTCTCACTCCCTGCCCCCAAATATCTCTCCATTCTGCAATACCTGGTACTTTTCCAGGTAGAGTTTAAGCTCCCTTTCTCTTGCTTTTGACGTATCTCATACTGTTCATCAATATTCATATTAAGCCCCAACATCATTGTTCCAAGGTCCAATTCAAGTTTTATACTTACAGTTTACTAAAAGTCAGGGTTCTGCCTGGGGTATCTCAATAAGTCTATATTCAACTTCTCTGTGTTCTTCAACTGTCTATCTCACATCCTTCCCCAAGGGCACAGCTGGTTTGATTCATTTAAATAACCAAAGTATTTTATTTCTTTACCAGACTAGTTTCACTCTTCTGCATCTCCTGAGTTTCTCTTTCTTTCTTTACACACACCTACATATATTCTTGATTCCTATTAATTACTTCTGCTCAAGACCATCCAAAATTGATACTGATAGCCCCTGTTTCAAAGTTTACGAAGTTTCACTAAAGCTATAAAGACTTCTATACACAAGAAAGCTGGAACTTACTGTAAGCATTTTCCTTTTTGTTTTTGTTGAATTCATCACTTTATGTTTTGTATTTAGAACCAAGGCCCTTCAGCATTTTCAGACAGCTTCTTTATAAAGTACAGTGTGAGTACACTCAACACACTACTACACTAATTTCCATTCCTGGCTTCAAAGAATAGTGTCCAAATTGTCCTGTATCTAAAACTAGATACTTCTACTAGAAAATTACTAGTCAATTTATGAGACAAAATTAGAAGAAAAATCTCAGCATTATCAGAAAGTACCTGATTCTGCCTTCCTGGGGTACATATTCATACTGCAGAAATACTATTAAATATTCAGGAGCTGAAGTCGTGATCATGGTATAGCTATAAGAGACTGAAGAAGAATAGAGTCATCTATGTCTGTTTTTTTCCATAAGTGGAGATACACACTTTCAGGTCGTTATAATTTCATCCCTACAGCAATTTATATATTTTGTGAGACAAATTGCCCCCTAACATTTCTATTTCTCTCCACTGACTACAGAGGGATCCTAGGAGGAGCAGCCAAGATGCAGAATCTAGCACAACATGAGAAAAATTCTTAGACTATGTATTCTCTGTCATTATCTTCTTCATGTTTGTGATGGTGAGAATAAAAAAATCACTAGAATAATGTTTTTTCCCCCAACAGTATGAAGTATGTTGCAGTGTTTCATTTTCACCAAATAAAGTTTATCTTTGAATTTCTTCCATCATCTAAGTTCAGCCAAATTTTCCAGTACTTACCAGGCATTTTGTTTTTACATTTTGCTAGTCAAAAACTGAAATAAAATTTTAAATGAACTCAGGTAGTAAACACCAGTATTCCTTAGACACATTAAATTGACAGACACATATATTTGCATATTCTCTGAAAAAAGTACTGTGAACTTGATATCTCTGTCTTTTTATTGGCTGTGTTTTTTCTTAGCAAAATGTGATTCTCATTGTAGTGGGAGTAAGTTACGCTGTTTGTGTGACCACATGACCACATAGTATATTTGAAGATTAGTTGATCCTCAAGGACTTTAAATAAGGTCTAAAAATTTCTACTCTCCCAAATACTATTTGACCTCACTGTCCAGGGCGTTTCAATACTGACCTACAACACCACTTTTTACTAAGAGAATTGCTGATTCTCTTTTAAATCCTCTCTTCAACCTATTTCATTGAATGCCCTCCTTGAAGATATATTTTCTTTCAGTACATGGAGTTAACCATCAAATATCCTAATATCATAAAATCATAGAATCATAGAACAGTTTGGGTTGGAAGGCAACTTAAAGGGTCATCTAGTCCAACCTCCCTTTGGTACATAGATACGTAGGTAGATAGATAGATAGATAAATATTTATTGTATCCTATTGTATCTTATGAAGACTCCTGATTTTTTTCAGTACTGCTCTTCCATAGAAATATTCTGTTTAATGTTCACTGTGTAGCTCCACTATCAACCTTTCCAACTCTTAGGGTTCAATCCTGAGTATGGCCACATAGCCATAATGACAGAAAAATATTTCATTAGCATGAATCATCATAGCTGTATTGCAACAAATTTTAAACAGGATCCACACAGTTGTTTTACTCCAACTCTTTTGCAGATCAAGTTCCTGTCTAGATAGTTCTCATGACCCCACAGGGCCATGATACAAGTCAAGTGATTTGATGGCTTGAGTGATTACTCATGCCTGTTCAACACAGATGTGTTCAAGAGACCTTGCAGAACTACTTGGCAAGTTTATGAAGGCTTTTCAGCCAAATTTCCATTTCTATTTAAAAAACAGGCAGATCTAGTTTCTCATGGAAGTGTTTAAGATTTCACATAGGGAAGAGGCATGAACCTGTACTTATTTTCAAATATGTTTTGACTTGCACAACTGGTTGCCAAACATTTCCAAACTTTGCATGATTATACCTTACATTAATGCCTTTGTTCCAGTGTCCTGATATTTCCATTCTGAAAGAAATTATACATGCTGATTATATACTAGCAAACACTCAGTCTGTCATATTTTCCTTTACATGTCCAGAACCAAAATCAAATCTATTTGGAATATGGAAGTTCTATCTTCATGTTTTATATCTGAATTTTTGTGTGCTAGCAAAATCTTTAGTTAATTGAGATACTGACTTTACACATTTCAGGTGAATCTAGATTACTTTAATCATTCTCCCATCCTTTTTCAGTCTGACTTGGTGGAATGAAATCTTCCCAACATATCATTTGAACAACACATTTTTGTTCTTCTCATTTTATGCTACAGAATATCTCATAGATATTAATAATTTAGATAATTTAATCTATTAAGAATTCTATTTTTACTTTCATTATCTTGTTTATGTTTTCCAGTATTTTCCTGAGAAAAATATTAAGTTCCATCTTCATTTCTCTCAGAAAGAGCATCACTCTTTCTTCCCATTTTCTTTGTAAGATGGTCCATTTATAACAATGACTATTCCCTGGTTTTGTCTTTCATTCAGCAAAGTGATACATAGTATAAGACCTACCCTTAATGAAATAGGATTTCTTTAACAATATCTAAGTTATTCAATAATTATTCGATGTTGTAGTTCTATTATTATACAGAAGCAGGCAATATCTTATGCATGTTAACAGTTCTTAACATATGAGGTATATTTTTGAATTCTAATATAGCTCAGTTTGAAACTAGACTTTGAAACTTAGTCAAGGTATTTACCCAAGCAAAATCTATCCAAGTAAAATTAGCTTATAAGCTCTAAAAATAATTATTTCTCTTCTCTGACTTAATTCTTCATGTTAACATGATGTAAAAGTGATAACTGAATTCAATGGGCCTCACAGGTCTTCCAATATAGCATCAGGACTATCTTTATTAAAATCGTGTGGTAGTTGTCAGAACACCAAAGTGGCTCCATTTTGCTCAAATTTTTGTGGTATTTTACATAACTTAATGTATTATTCTCTCTCTCAATAGACACACTTTTCTGGCATTTGAACTCATGCCCGAATCAATCTAATAAGGAAATAAAGTTTTTTGAGGCTACCATCAGAAACTATCTCATTGCATGATCACTATCAAATTCCAGATCTAGTTTACTGATATATACTACGCAAAAAACAAGGGGAAAAAGGGAAAAAAAAGTACTATAGTCCAAGTTTCTCAGAATTTGTGAAATTTGTGGCTCTACCAGTTGTAAGTGGTCTTCTCCCAGCTCACATCTGGGTATGCCTGTTTTTCACATACTCTTAGTCTTAAATTTGGTATTCAAAAAGACGCCCTAGACCTTTCCATTGTACCAGGTCTTGTCCCAGGAAAATATCTGCCTATTTCACCATGTGCGAGAGTATCCTCCAATCTGTTTAGAGTTCCTCTTCAGTTCATAATCATGCAAGTATCTTGGAAGTGTTATTGAACACTGAAGCTATGGAGAGTTTGATACGTGGTGCCATTCGTTAACTCCAATTCCTTCTCCTTGCTCCATATCAAGGATGTAGGATCTTCATGAGTACTTATAGCATCAGTTCAAGATGGGTCAAGCTGAGGTGGATTTTTTTCAGCACTTCTTCAAACTGTCCTGTCATCTGCAAATCAATGAACATGCTGAAACCAAAATCTGAGGTCTAGACTAGATTTTATTGCACTCCAGGCTAACCTAGTAGGGCATGGATATATTTTAGCCCCAAGTAACACATGTCAAAATAACTGGCATCTCATATGTCCATATTTGTTTGAGGGAGGACTTTGAACAAGCAGAATGTGAAACATAAGGACATGTCCACTGGGTTCTAAGCACATAGTAGAAACAGACTAGATCTAGCTTTCTCTCCTCCTCTTGCCCACATTTCCAGTCCCCTCCTCTGAAGATTCTATGATAGTTCAGATGGCCATTGTCTTGGTCAACATGAGTCTGGAGCAACATGAGAACAAGCAAGAGAAAAGTATGAAAGGCAACACTGCACATCAGTGTGGTGATCGTAGTGTTCTAATTTATATATGTTTATAACTTTGGTAAAGGGCTATATCAATAACTCTTTCTCTTCTGGAATCCAAACCCAACATTAAGTGTTGTGATGTCCTAGAGTAGCTTCCTAGACTGGGTTTCAAATTGGGTTTTTTTATAAAAAGGCCTCACCTTTGACCCCGCAAAGGTTACAGAGGCTGCAGCAAGGCACAGCATTTGCATATTACACACACCACAGATAACACAGCAGAAGTCTCTATAACATTTTGAGTACTAGTTTGCTAGATCTAAATGCATGTTATAAAAGTAGAAGTGCTAATGATCTCACCATATCTGTAGGCAATATCCATCCATATATGTTGCTTCAGAAGGAAAAGATTCTTTTAGAGCTCATTGAAAAAGAAAATCTAGGAATCTTGAATATGCGGCTGTTATTTATGTAGACAGTGTAACTGGTCTGAGTACACATGATCATATTCTGAAGCATTCTAGAGCAGGCAGGAAGGGAGCTATCCTTTGCTAATGGCACATACCTGTGAATTAGGCATTATATTGGCAAAATTAAGAATCATGGTATGTAAATACATGAATGACGCATGCAGTACTCTTTGGTGCCTGTGGTTGCCACTCCAGCAATTATTTCTCATCTCAAGTGCCTGTGAAGCTATAGAAGCTGAGAGTGGCCAGATTCCAATGAGCAGGAAGATAGGTATCAGAGATTATCAAAGGCAAGCTTCATATCAGAAAATTCTTTAAGTCCTATTGGTCATCCAAGGACTTGAGGATAATATGTTCCAGTGGATAAAAATCATCTTGTCTCATGGGCATCATGACCTAAGAAAATGAGCACTCTGAGTAGGATGTTTTGTGCTGTCATGTAGCCACCACAGACTGAAAAACAACTACATGGCAAAAGCAGAAATGATACAGAAGGGTAAAAGGCGCTTATATCAGTCAAAATACAGCACTGGTGGGTAGTGAGCAAGAAAAGGAAGGGGGGTTGTAAGGTATTATTAGTGGCAACCAACAAGGGTGTTACTAGACCAATAGTGAAATTATATGCTAGAATGAAGCACAGAGGAGGCACTTGGAGGATATTGAAATCCCAGCTTTGCACCTTCGTAAAGGGTACTACAGAAGGCAGAAGTGATCTAAAGCATACAGATCAGGAAATAACATTTTAAGGATTTTGGCTTATTCAGACCAGATCCTGTATGACTATTCAAGACAGCATTGGATAGAGCAAAAGGTCTCACAAGCCTATTAGCAATGTCTCCAGACATGCAGTTTTCTAACAATGTTACACATTCAAGAAGAAAGCTTGTTTTCTGGGAAGAAAAGTTTATTAAATCAAGTTCTGACCTTTTGAAGCTTACAGAGGCAGTTCTCCACTTAAACACACACACAAGCAACATCCCTCACACACAGCTCTATCATCTTCAGTCCCAAATTATACAATGCCAAATTTTTAAACAGACAGTTGTCACCAAGTTGGACTGTTAAAAGTCAACACTAGAACTATTATGTACACAGCAAGCATACGCGTAACTACATTTTGTAGCGTCAAGTTATGCACAAACTTTACCTGGGTACTCAATTTATTCACATTTTCCTATGTGATTCTCGAGTGAGCTGTAACCATAAAGGTCAGATTATAGACCTCGAACACTTCAGCTAATGGAAATAACTTTTATGAGGAAATACATTGTTATATTTTATAATGTGCAACCCACAGAGGAAAAACACTATCTCTGTCACTGCATCATGCAATGACTTGTGAATGGGCCCAAGACTGTTGGTAGCAGCATTTCCAAGCCAGGCAGGCAAGCCTGTTTAGGACACCTACAGGGACCAAGCCTGGGATTCTGGAGTTAAAAGTATCAACTCATTCCTCTTGGCAGAATGAGAATTGGAAATTACTACTGAGGCACTTATATACACTTCTAGGTATGCATCTAGCTACCTGAAAACTACCAATAGAGATACTTGCAAAAACATTCTTTAAAGCAGTACAGAATTTTGCCCATTTAATCTAAAGTGTGAGTCAGCAAACACTTTACATTTGTCATCATAAGGGCTTAAGTTCTTTTTTCTCTTGGGGTGCATTCAACCTTATGGGAATTAAGTCTTTGAACCAAATGGATAGAAAGCACCTTTTCTCATAAGAAAGTTTAAGAAGTAAACTTTAAGGGAGCATTTCAGTTCAGTTACCCAGAAAAGTAGACTTGAATGCTAAAGGATGTCTACTACCCTTCAAATGTTAGAAGAACCTCAGATACAAAAAATGTGGAAGTTATATACTGTATGCTTGTGGTACATTACACTAGAAATCTAGACCAAGAAACTAATTTTTATGTGTGTAAATATTTTTTAAATGCTGATACTGTTGCATAGGTTTCTAATTTGAGTGTCAGCTCTAAAGCTGAGACTAAGAATGTCATCAAAGCAAAATACTTTATACCTTGAATTATTGCTTGCAAATTTGGTTATACCATGGATTTCCTACAACTGAAGGGAACAACACATTAGAATTAAGTTTCTTTGGCATTCTTTGCAGTCACCAATAGCATTTTTTAATTTTAAACAATCTTAAAATTTTATATAGAATGTTATATAAGATTTAATTTGGTGGTAGTCTATTAAGAAATTAAACTTCACAAAGCAGCCAAGCTCATGTAACCTAAATAAATAATTCTTATCTTTTTACTTGTGAATGGCATAAAATTATTTCAAATATCAGCATGTTTTGACCATCAACTGTGTTCTCCTATCTGAGTATCTATATGACCATTACTGATCATTTACATCCTTGACAAAATTATAATAACAGCAATAAAATTTTAGCTAGGTTCACCTAATTCAGGCATCTAAATTTTCTTTACTGTCAATGGAAAAGAAAGACTCATTCAGAAAGTGACCTAAAGAGTACAAAAATAAAATCTTGTACAGCTCTTCTGGAGATGGCACTCTCCATCAGTATTGTATAGAACTTTAGAAGACTTCATAGCACAGACATCCAAGTTGAAAGTCTACAGTAAACGTCAACACGTCTATGTGAGCATGTCCACATGCACAAGTTGAGATTGAAATTGCTCTTTATCTTCGGTGAATGAGAATCAGCATAAGCTTTGCAATGTTCTGAAGCTTTTCTTTGTTTCTTTAAGGCAGTTCTTCTAGTCCTACACTCCAATTCAGAATCAGTTTCACATCATGCTGCATGATATGCAAAACCTTTTATTTATTTCCATATTTTTTGCAGAAAAATCTACTGACTGCATAAAGATCATATTTTATATGGTGTGGTATTTCCTATGGTTTTCAATGCACCAAGCCACTCAAAGTGTCTAATAACACCCTTGTCTAAATAAGTCACTTGAATCCAGCTGCTTAAACCAAAAGTACAATTTAGCCCTAGATCCCTAAATGATAGTTTCTTTACTTTCTTGACTCCAGCATCATGTGACAAGCTGAATTACTACATCTAGTACTCATTTTGTAAGTCATCACGATATTTACACATTCCTTCCTTACACGATTATCCTAAAATTAGTGTGTTGAATACTGCTTACCAGTCTTACTCTAGTTTTAGAATATGGTTCACCAGATTTACAGTCACTCATGTCTAGCTGAAAAACAAGGGAAAAAAAGTATTGAGCATGAAATACACTACTAAGGAAGCAAATTATTCTGTACACCCTATTGTCTCTGTACAGACTTAGTTGTACACCAAATAAATGCAAGAGTTCACAGGTAACTTTATAAGAAAGACCTTAAGAGTCAAGTCTATTTGCAAATTGTTAAAACTGGTTTTAGAGCTTTTTTTATATCCTGGAGAAATCAAAATAAGCCATGTAAGAGCAGGAAAGATGAAACTGACAGATTATAAACACCACATAATCAGCCCCAGCAACTTCCATAACACATAGGTGCTCCCACTACAGAAATTATTTAAAGCCCACATCCTTAAAAAGAAAAATCTTTCAAAATAAGAAGATGGGCTATTTCTGATTAGAGCCTTGTTCATATTACTGTAATTTCTCCACCATTACATTAAGAGAGTTTGTGAGAAGATATTAATGCATAATAGTGAATATTTATAACAGTAAACACACAAGTAGCAAACACATTATCATCTATGACAAACCCAGACAAAACAGGAGAAATGTAGTTTTGTTCAGATACATCAAAAAAAGGTTTGCAACACAAAAACTATTCTGACAAACAGTTTTCCCTAAGTTTCTTGACTTCATAATTTAGTGCCTTTTTTACCCCTCATCTAAACATACATGTAGCTCCTTTCCAAAAATATTTCTGTTTTGCAGCTTTTTGGGAGCTTAATACCATCTGAAGGCCAAGACACCAAACAAGTAGTGGGTGCAAAATTGGTCTGGAAAACTTTCTTGGCAATGGATGAAATTTGATAACGATACTAAGGCCCAACTATAGGCCCAGTGTGCTGAGAAAATTCCAAAAGGAAGGAGAGTCTACGGTCCATCCAGAGACTGCAAATGTGTGGAAACACATACCCTTTCTGTCACAATTTATCATGGGAACAGGCATTGTGATTTCATTGTGTCTACAACTCAAGAAAAATAAAGCCTTGTATATGATCAAAACTGGTTTGAATAGTGCTAATAATGAGAATTCACTTTGGCTTTATACCCTGACCCACCACTGCAAACATCTTATTCCAGTTTTTTTAAAAGGTAACACAGTGTGCAGAAAGAGCCACCTTCACAGTGAGTCAACCTTAATCCTTCACAGAACCAGAAGTTCTAGAGATAAACAAAGAAACTTATTTAGTTAATTGGAAATAATTGTGTATTTAGATGAAAACTACTCAGTTAAGCCCCCCAAAAATGAAAGTACTTTTCTGCATGGTTTGTATATGACTGAGTTGGGATTCACTGGGGATTTATCTCAGGTGATATACAAGAGGTCAGATTAGATGATCTATTGAACCTTCTGGCCTTAAACTGTATGAAACAATGAGAGTTTTTATTATACGCAGCCTTGTATGACTCTCTCTTACTGCAATGCTATAAATTATTAAATATAATAAAAATTTCTAGTCACTTCATTGCTACTCTTTTAAAAAGAAAATGAATAAACTGGGTTTTAATATTAGTGGAAAAATTGCCTCTTTAAGCTATAGCTAATATAGAAAGAAATTGTCTAAATTGTTATAATTTAAAGGATAGTTGAAAAAGATTTTATTTACATATTTTAAAATTAGTTTTTTATTATTTAAACACATTTTTGCTTTCAAAGGCAAAACATTTACATTCATTCACTCAAAAATTACATGTTGACATTTTGTTCAGACCTGCTCAATATTTAACTGAAGATGCACTATAGACAGCATACATTCTGAATGAAGCTTTTCTATTTATCAAGGTTTCTTAAGTACATCAAATAATTCTAATATTTTAACAAGTTCTTGAACATTCTTCTTTTGCAATAATAAAAAATGTCCTAACGAGAGTGATGAAATAACCCTATCATAATAATATAAACCTATTAAATAACTCTATTATATTGCCTCAACTGTTTACTCCTGACTACTGTCCATTTCAGTAATTTACAGACAGTTACACGATGAAAATAATTTATACTGAATATTTATATGTCTAGATTTATATCTGAAAATCGACTTAAGAGTAGATAACTGTTTTTTTATTTTGCTTTGGCTTTTTAGTGGAAGGACTTCAAAGGGAGACCTTCAGGAACATATTTCAATGTACTTGGGTGTGTGTTCAGTTTATCATTGCCAATGAGGCCTTATGTGTTTTTTTAGAGAAATTAATGTGGAGAGTTGCATTAGTGTATTCATATAGCACAAACTCAGAAAGAACCATTAAAATTATCTAATCTGATATGAGATATATGATGATATTTTAGGTTTTGGCCAAACTGTACCTGAGATCAAGAACCTGGGTTAAGTCACAACTTCAGTTTTGCTACAGTAATATTTTTAAATAAACTTCATATATTTCTAATTCGTGGTTGTTTTACTTCAGTTTACAGATATTTGCTCCTTCTTATGCATTTTCTCTAGATTATAATTTTTAAACGTACCTTCAAGTATTTTTAAAGTATTATGATGTAAATGTAATGCTTTATTTATTCCCTCAAAATTATTTTCTTCTGCTTGTGGAGGCTGCTGAGGCTGCCACTGAGGCCCAGGAAGATCCTGAAGGTCCCAAGGGATCTAAGGGGCCATGGTGAAGCATTGCTCAGGTTTGAAAATCCTCCCCTTCCCTCTGGAGGAAGATAGTCTCTTCCACATGATTGATGTGTTCTTGCTGTGTTAATTGTACCCCCCCTGATTGGACTGTTTGTTCTCCACCCCTTGTGCATGTGTATCTGTATCTAGAAGGTTCTGTGCTACTCGATACTCCATTGGTTGTGGTTCTCTCTCTCCTCCCCTTCCCGCCCCTCATTGTTCTGTGTAAGCTTGTCCCGCCTTCCCCCTGCCCCTGGATCCTCAGCTGATTGGTTTTGGTGCTGTATAAAAGTCTGTGCTCTCCTTTATTCTGGGTCTTCTGTCCCTGGACTGATTCAAGTGAGGAAATTTTGATAAATTGCTTGGATACCCACACAGAAGATCCCTCCCTTATTCTTTCCCTCTGGACCTACTAGGACCTGTCTCTGCGCCCACTGGCAGGGTGGCAGAGTGCGCAGCAGGAGCCTGAGCAGCCCCACCAGAGCGGCTCCATGAGGGACACTCCTGGGACATGCTGTCGGTCTCTGTCCACCCGAGCATGCTATACCTGCTCTAACAGTATATTAAGATTCTTTCCCCTACACTAATAATTTTAAATTGCAGACATTTCCCTGTGATAATGTATTTTATATCTCCCTCATCATGATTGTATACATAAAGAAATATATTACCTCCTCCCTGCTGCCCTACTTTTACATTCCGAGGATCATATGAGGCCACGCCTGATGCTCATGAGAGTGATGCATATTCCTGTTGAACTGTAGTTCATGGAATTCACTCTCATCTGTGATGATCAGTAAAAGAAAACTCTTCTGTTTCCAAGTGAAGAAATGGGGGAAAACCGTGGAAGTCATTGATAATTTTATAGATTTTTTTAATAAGACTTTTACTGCCTTCTTTTACCCATTAGGCAAACATGGGCAGTAGCTGAATTTTACCCCATACCATTCAATCTTAATGGTCAATTGTCTCCAGTTTAGTTTCTCATTTTTTGCTCTAATTATCTGTTGCAGCCCATATACACATGTGAGTAACACAAAATCAACAACAGAGACAACATTGCTGCCCATGTTTTACTAATCAAAGTCCAATACTAATCTCTGTCAAGGAAAATGTCTAAATCCAGAGCTTTTCATTATTTTATCCTTGTAAAATGTTCTTTTTTCCAGGTAAATATTGATCACTATAACATCAGCTTTTAATAAACTGATTTTGAGGACATAATGCAACTCAATTAGAAAAAAAAAAAAAAATCTACCTTTACAGTATTGTTAAAATATGTCCCTAAACCCTCATTTTTTGTATTCAATGTTATATTGTCCCTATGTGGTTTAATGTTCTGGTGAACAGTAGCAGGTACTTTGATGTCTCCAATTATTGAATCATCAAGAAAAGAAAAAAATTCATCACTCCTACCAGATTGAACTTGGATTAAGACTGAGTTGTACATATAATTTTGCTACAGGACCTTTTTTCATGTTACAGTATAAGTTTTCTTCCCTTTTAGTTTACTAATGAATGACAGTTGCTATCAGTATAGCTAGGGTGTACTGGGGAAAAGTTTTACCAATTTAAGTTATTCTGTCACCAGAGGAAACTGTGTAAGAGTAAAGAGATCATCACAAAACATGACTGAAGAGTGAACTTACTCTGAATTGCATTCCTGATTGCTTGTGGCTGTATAATGTTACACAGGAGTGTGGTCATGTTGGAGACTAATTTCCTGAAATCTTCTGAGTAAATAATAAACATTTTGATATTAAGAAAGTTGCTCAAAAGATTCTTATGAACAGATGTAATTCATTATAGAAATACAAATACACCTGCTTTAGATTTGGTAGAATAAACCATGCTCATTACAATGTCTTTCTATCCCACCTATATTCATTAGAACAGAAGTGGCAGAAGAATTTAAAAGAGGGACAACTTTATGAAGCACTAAGCACAAAGGGAAATTTCCCAAATGTACATTTTTATTTTGACTAGAACAGTGTTTGTCTGGGATAGAATTCATGTTATTCATGGTAGCTATTATGAGGCTTTATTTTGGACTTGTGCTGTGTATCAACAGTGTTGATAATTCAAGGGTGTTTTCACTGCGGCTGAGCAGTGCTTACACAGCACCAAGGCCTTTTGTGGTCCTCACCCCACCCCACCAGCACACAGGCTAGAGGCACACAAGGAGTTGAGATGGGACACACCTGGGACAGCTGACCCCAAGTGAACAAAGGAATATCCCACATCTTATGGTGTCATGCTCAGCATATAAAGCTGAGGGAAGAAGAAGGAAAGGGGGGCATTCAGAGAGATGGTGTTTGATATACCAAGTTACTGCTAGGCATGGTGGAGCCCTTCCTAGAGATAGCTGGGGACCTACCTACCAATGGAAAGCAGGGAATGAATTCCTCAGGGTTTTTTGCTTGTGTTGGGTGCTTTTGCTTTACCTATTAAAGTGCCTTTATGTCAACCCATGAGTTATATCACTTTTACTCTTGATTTTCTCCCTGATCCTCTGGGTGAGGGAGTGAATGAGTGGCTGTGTTGTGCATAGTTGCTGGCTGGAGTTAAGACATTATGGTCCTGCTTGTTGATTATGCCCACATTCTCAAGTAGAACTGTAAACTTGAATAAGAACTTGTTTCAACAGAAGGCAGATAAATACTTTGTAACTTTAAAAATGGTCAAGTGGCAGAAATGAACAGTTTCCCCTTTTGGTTAGTCAAAAACTCCCTTTATATGCAAACGGTTAAAATTTTTTGTCTGATAAAATGAAAATTTTCACAGATAGGCACTTCATATGCAGGACTGTGCTTTTTGTTTCTTTATACATAATAGGTAGAAAGGCACTGATTCTTCTGACTTGTCATCATTCTCACAAAATGATGATGTGAACCTTGCTTGGAATCTATGAGGAGATAAGTATGGGTAAAGAATAAGAGCAGAGCCACATGAAGTCTATGAAATATGAATTCCAAGGGTGGCATCTGATGCATTACACAATATTTGTTAATTAATTAAGTGAAAATTGTTTTTTATACTTTGCTATAATAGAAGAGACAGTACATGGAAATATACAACAGAATGTACACTATATTGGCATGAAGTTGCAGGCTCACACTGTTGGTACAAATTCTGGCATGGTTTGTAGGCCTGATCAGTACACAAAAGGCATGTATAACGGGTAACATTTACATGTTATTAAGGGTGTGAAAATTCTCAACATGCTGATAATTCGAAACAGTGTTAGAGGTTACTAGTAGTTGATTGTCTGATGTGAACATTGAAAGACACTGTGCTAACAGTGATATCTAGCTACAGATCTAGTGTATTGAACACAAAAATCAGACAAATAAAAGAAAAATATTTTTTCAGAAAGTGTTTTTTTATTTCCTTCACTGGATTTTATAAAAGAACTTTAAAGGGGGCTATCATTCTCTGAGCAGTCAAACATGGTTTATTTAAGGCAACAATCTTCCTATTTTGTGGTCAGCATGCCTCCCCATCAGTAAGGTACCAGGCATAGATACATATCCAGATATAAGTGTTTTGGTCTGCACAAGAGTAATCATGAAGCATTTGACAGAAACAAAAAACAGCCAAACAAACAAACAACAACAACAACAACAACAACAACAACAACAACAAAAAAAAACCCAGAAAAAAGAATTACTCTCTGTGCCATGTGTACAAGTCACTACATATTCAGCTGCATTTATGTGATCTCTGAGGATTGCCTTTTAGGACCATACTCCAGTGTATCCTTTGTTATAACTCATGAGAAAATGCTGATGCCTCTGTATAGTTTGAAGGAAAAAGCTAAAAAGCTAATCATACCTATCTGCATGGACATAAGATGTTCAGCAATGGGCAAGCTTTATGTTTTTAGTGCAGAAGTAAGTAACTGCAATTCTAGCCACAGGTCTTTGACACGTCCAAGGCAATGGGCCCAATACATTAAAGTTAGGTAGTTTATCCTCATTGTTACTGGATTTGATAATCCTAGCTCATAACAAGGCAATACTCCCAAGTGGAAAATCTTCTTCATGGAGATTTGTTTTCCTCTGCATTGTATAATGACCTGGCACAAATGAAACAGCAACATTTACTTTAGGATTATAGGGCAGTGTGAACTTTATATTTTATAAAGCAAATGAAATTTGTCATCAGAATTTAGTTGCTTACAAATTTTACAAACCCTTAAATGTAATACAAAAAATAAATGAAGGCAGAGAACCATCTTCTATGTCCCACTGTTAAGTGTAGAAATATCTTATTCTGTCAATGTGATTTCATAGCAGGATGAAAAATGTCAAAAGTGGGGATGACAAATCAGTCTAGTGAGGAAAAATGACTCTCAGACAAGAGATGTCATTTGTCATGATTGCCATTTGACTGCACTTTCTCCTGTCTTCTCTTTCAAATGAATGTTACTTTGCCATTAATTTAAAATTATCTTAAATCAAAGATGGGTTGAACATGAAAAGCAAAGGTACTCGTCTTTTGAAGTTTTGCAATATGCAGAAACCTATTCAAATGTAAACTTACTGAAAACTGACATACACATTATAAAAAAAGGTTATCATTATGAATTGTTAACTTAGAAAATATTATAGTTCTTTAGTTCAAAAGTCCATTTTTCCTGAATACAGGCAACAGCATGGCTTTTGTTCGAAACTGACACAGCTGAGCACAGCACTCTGAGCCACTGCATAATACGGGTGGTAATTAAGCCACAGCTTCAAGGTTGCATGGGCACAAGACAATTCAGCCTAATGAAGTATCGATTGGCTGCAGTCGAGGTAAAACAAGTTGACATTCATTTAGAGGTAGCAATGCGAATATACCACAAAGCCACCAAAGAAGCAAGGGAAAAAAACAATGAAACTGAATTTTAATCTTGCAAACACAATTAAGATTCTTATTTACAGCATGTTGCTATCACTTAAACTAAAGCTAATTGCATACTTACTGCCCTGACATCAGATTCTTAAATCAGCAGAAATTATATTCATAGGCTGTTGGCAAAAAGCACATGAAGTTCAGCGTTTCAATTAGAACCTGTCCTAACACTTCAAAAACCCAACTGCAAAAAAATACTTGGAGTCCACTTAAATTTCCACTTTATTCACACAACTGAGTTTATTTTAAATGGTGTGATAAACTCCTCTGTAACACAGGTTACTTAATTACTAAAGACAATAGTTTTACCTCTTAACTGAATAATTGCAAGTAGTTTATTTATATTGTAATATTATGTAAATATTCAATATAGTTTTTAAGATTAATTTTCTTTTTCTGTCTTTATTTATAAAATCATAGCCTTGATCATATTTGTCTCATGTGCAAACATACATATCTAAAATTACAATATGCATAAAATGCATATAGCAATGTATAAATATACATCTTTAAACATACTTTTGTAATCATTTTGTTCCTAATCATGAAAGTTAATTTCCTAAGAAGTGAGGTGTTCCCAAAAGCTACAGGATGACTGCAAAATTTTTGGACATCAGTATTAGAAAAATCTCCAGTAAAACAAGAGATTACTTTCTACTCCTACTAAAAAAATCTTCAGATTTAGAATGTGGATATAAATATCAAAGTGTTAAATTCTTTCTGTGTAATACTGCATTGAACTTAAAGTCCTGAAAATTTTACTTATGTACTTAGAAATTGAAATTAATAAGTAGTTTAACAAATTGAATACAGTATGTTTAAGGCAACAATCCTAATTAAAAAGAGAACTTGAAAAATAAAAATAATTGAATCCTTTCCAAATTGTATTACTGGTTTCAAAGGTTTCTCAGGAATTTCTTTGAATTTGGATTTTTGACTTCTAATTTAAATAATTCATCAGCATCCTTTTTCCTGAATTGCTAGCATAAAACAAAATCTGGCCAAAGAAGCATGTAACTATGTACACTATCATTTGTGGCTAAATCCTTGCATTTTACAAACACTCAGAAATTGCAACAAATGTATTACATTACATCATTCTAACAAATCCTCCTTATTAAGCTGAAATGAGAATGTATTATTACTTTTCATCTTCCAAAAGTGCAAACAGTTTACAGCTTGCACCAATCACATTTTCTCATGAAAAATACCCCCAAATGACTGAGAAAGTGCTAATGTGTCTAATTGCATTATAGACCCCTCCGGCAGACAGACATTTCTTTAAAAAGTAACTCATTAAATCACTGATTGCCAGATGTTGGGATTCACATCAATTGCCCTACTTATGTACTGAATTAAGGCAGTCTGAGCACTGAAGTAAACCTGAACTATTTTAGTAATTAAAGTATTACTCTAAAAATTCAGAAAATTTAGATCTGACTACATTTACTGTATGTGAATTTTTACAGGCAAAATATTTTCATCATCACACTTGTAAAATGATTGTCAGCATCTATTAAGAGATTTTTGGAATTAAAAATAACAAACAGAAGAAGGAAGGTTATTAAAAAAATAATTTTCCTCAGCATACCAGTGTTAAATACTTACAAAACAATTGTATTATTGGCTGGATCTGTGATCATGGTCTACCTTATCAACTATCATTGTCTTACATGGAATATAAAAGAAACTTCATATGTCATTGTTGTAGATATACTACAGGATATTCCAAACTAAAAAGGTGACAATTTTAATTTCTCTTGGTGGAAATGTATGTAGTCTCTTGAAGCCAGGTCAGCACACTGCGTAACGTGAGAAGAAATACTACTCCAGAGCTGATATACTACTTGCCTATAAAATTTCCCCCTTCTGCTTGGTTCAAGCCTCTAACCACATCCCCCATTATCTGTGAGGTCTACTGTCTAGATGGAAGTGGCAGATAGAATTTCTAGCCACTAGTACTTTTGTTAAAAGTAAATATTTATCTTGGCAAGGACTCTTCTGGGCCCACATCTCAATTGTGAAGTAATAATGAGAAGAATTCAACCCAGTATCAGTGCAACGGGGATTCCTGAGGCAGAAATGTTCAGTCCAGCACACTTCAATCCCTTTTCCCAAATGACTGCAGAAAGAATCTCTGTCCACTGGAGATAAGCATTTTGGAATTAATGGCCATTTACAAATGCTTTCCTTTTGGCAGACTACCACTCAGACCACTAGTGGAGAAGCTCTGCCCCAGTAAATGGATTAGGGAAAAGCACAGATTACTTTTGAGAGAACTCATCAGCCTAGTTGCTGTAAGTGGTCTGGATGGACTGTACACTTTACCTGAAGAAATGAAGCAAATTCAGGTAATATCTTAAGGCCTACAACTGTTTTTCTGAAAAATTTATTTCTTCTTCAGAAGACAAGTTCTCACTCCATATTGAAAACCCAAATTCTTTACTGCTCTTTCAGAATATGTTGTAAACATTATATGCAATTGTATTAAACAGGATGTTTTAAAGCATTCAAGTCAATGCTAGAAACATCATTTTGGTCAACAGTTCACATTTACACATCTTCAAAATTATTTAAAAGTAACTCAAAATAATAACAAAAAATGGTATCATCATTACCTACTTCAACAATAAAAAAGGTGATGTATTCAAAGTGAAAACAAAAGTTTATTAAAATAGTTCAGCTGTTTATTTCCATACTTCATATTACAGCTGTTCAGGTCACCAAAATTCTAATAATCTTTTATTTACTATGTAAATGTATTGATTTTCAAATTCAAGTGAAATCTGTTAATTTTGAAGACAATTTAAACTTTCCCTAGTAAAAAACCAAGTTCTCACATTATGCTTGCACTGGTGCTATCTTGTGTTACAATGTTCCTTATTCACAAAGGCAAGGGAAGATGAAAAGATGTAGCAGTAAATGTGCCAGCTAATTTTATGGATTTCATCAAAATACTTAGAATAATTTCCCAAAAAATTCATAGTTGCTTTTCACATAAGTGTCTACTCACTAAATCTTTATGCTTTTTCCTACCTTCTGATTTGAACTCCAGGATATTACAATTTAACATAAATAATAAGTAATAAGCATAATAATAAACATAAAGAATTTAACATAATACCACAATCTCATAAAAAATACAATTATTTAAAAAGCATGATGTCATTTAGGAAAAGATATTTTATTATTTAGCTCTGTATATATACAAAACCTGTGGGCAGTTAGGTTTACCTCATTTGGAAATGGAATATAAACACTCAAAAAATGTTAATTGCAGTTATAATTTTCTTATATATTTTAAATTATTTACTCTATATCAATACTACTCAGTGATAAAACTACCTCTTAAAATATTTTTATATATATAATAATTTTTAAAAATATATGTGTTTATATGTTTCATCAGGAACTGTCATGGTAGGACAAGGGTTAGTGGGTGTAATTTGAAAATTTCGGAAAATTTGGGTTAGATGTAAGAAAGAAATTCTTTACTGTGTGAGTGGTGAGCACAGGAACAGATTGCCCAGGGAGGCTGTGGATGCTCCATCCCTGGAAGTGTTCAAGGCAAGGCTGGATAAGGCCTTGAGCAACCTGGTCCAGTGGAAGGTGTCCCTGTCCATGGCAGGGGGTTGGGACAAGACAATCCTTAAGGTCCATTCCAACCTTTTAACATTCTCTGATTCCATGATTCTGTGATAAGGTTATTCTATTCTAGCTCATCTTTGAAAGGTTCTAAGCCTGTTATGTACACTTTTATCTTTTAAATGTCTTAGAGAGGTAAAGTGCACTGGCAGTTTAGGACTGGAACCAGGAGTAAACTTTCAACCTGCACAGTTCTAAGCATTTGCTTTATGCATGGGACCACACTTAAAATAGTTTTACGCTTACATGATCTAGTCACTCCCAAGAGAAAAGAAAGACAGACAAGAGAAATACACATAAATAAAATGCAGGTTGTGAAAGACAGGGAGTTATGTCTATGCCTTATTGAAGTTTCATAAGCTAAGAAAAGATGTTCAGTTTTGTCAATGAAAAAGAAAACTTCAAACTTGCAAAGTGTCAGTTTAGTGCCATAGTTGTAATCCAGAGATAGTACCTTTTACTTCTTTTAAAATATTTGTCGTAGCCTGTATTGCAAAAATCAGAAGGATATCTGCAAGAAAATGCTTTAAGAAAAGGTTAGCAGTGATATAGTGTCTCAAAGATCTAATAATAAGATAAATGTATTTTACCAGGAGGTCATCAATTCAGATTCCACAAAAAAATCAGCAATGCTTTGACTTTTAAAAAATGTCATTCCAGTTCATATTAGAGTAATGACTAATTTAGGAGGATGAAAGTCACTGTTTAAATCAGTCTGTCACTATACTTAACAACTCTAAAACTGAAGTTTTAGAGAATCAAACAGGCCCACACCAGACTTTTTACTACAAGTGATGCCCTTTTTTTCTTACACCAAAGCAGATAAACATGAGATCCATGTTGTAAGACTTATGCATGTGTTTAAAATTAAAAATTCATTGACTTCTAAATAGAAAAATTCTATTCCTACACTACTCAAGAACAGAAGGCAGAAGTATATGCCTCAGAAGACAATGGAACTGTGAAGAATGTTCCAATCACAGATTCCAAGTCTCTACTATGGCACTAAATATGCTATACTTTCACTTGCATAAATTCAAAAAGTTGTGTCTGAAAACAGTCTGGTTTTCTGATCTCCTCATTTAACAGAATGTTCCAGATCTCCATTCCTCAGATGGAGAGAGAATGTGTTCTAACTTTTAACAGAAATTTAATTATGATAAAATATATATGTATTTATAACCATTTGCTTTCTATGCACAAAACTGTACTTTAAATTTTTCATTCCATGGGCTCAGCTTCATTCATACAAAGTTAGCATTGCCACAATCTCATCACAATGTCAAGTGAAGACTATGGAGATTACATTATGATGTCAAAATGCAATTGCAAGGAATTTTTATTACTATCTATGGTCACCACATTTACAATATCAAATCATGATGAAAAGTGTTTCAATGTTTCTCTGGAGATGAAATTATAATGTCAAGCTGATGACACAATGAGGTCAGTACAAATCTTCATAGACCCAAGCGCAATGTTCATGCAATGGGAAATATATGGAAACTGTCATATAAAGACTATAGGAAAACAAAGTGGACCAAAACTACTGGAACTTCAGCAAGCTTTAAAAACGTTGAATTTGGAAAAGGCTTTGAAAAATATCCTCTCAAAAATTTTCCTACTTTTTCTCCACCACAACTTTTCTTCAGTTTTTTTTCTCCATAGTGTCATCACTGAACTATTATTTTCTGGATTCTGCGTCCATCATTCCAAGATATTTTGGCTGTTCCGAACTTTTTTCCAGCCCTTGTTTTACATAGCTCCCATTGAGTTTGCCCCTCTTCAGCCCCTAAACTATACTACAATTTCTCATTTGCTGTTATTGAAATCTCAAGGCAGTATTTCCTTTACTTTTTCCTAAGAATTTTTGGTCCCTTTCCTGAGGACATTAAGACCAGCGGCTGTGAAATGCTCCTCTCACACAGGGTTTGAAGCCTGCTGTTCACTGAACTGCCTACTGATGCCGTTTTGTTACTTTTTGCAGTCTTGATGGTTTTCTGTCTCTACCGCAAAAAAAAGTACTGCCTGATCAAGTCATCTCCTGAATTACTGTCTGATTTTGTATCATCTTTTCCAAATTTTCAAGTTCAAATGTTTTCTGAACTCTTTCTTAGTACATGAATTTTTCTCAAATAGCTTTATTAAGTCTGATTATTTCCTTCATCTCTCTTTTTACAGTTCACATGTTACAAACAGCATTCATGCCTCCTGTGTATGCAGACCAGGGTTCGGTGTAAATTTCTTTTATAAACTCTCTTTCTGATAATTACCCATGGGTAAAGTAATATTTAAAAGAAAATGTAAAATTTTGCTTGGCAATAGACAGTGTTATATGTCTGAAATATGCTACCTTTATTTGGATAAACTTCAGTTTGTAACCTAGGGTCTGAATCCTCTTTCTATATTTGTACAGATTGATGGTAAGCAAATAATAACTGCTATATTATAAAACCATATCCAGTATTTTTAAAAAAATAAATTCGAAACTTTTGCATATATTTATTTTAGTCAACTTCTGTCTAAATCCTTGGTAGGTTCTTCCTTTATTTGAGTTATCATGGTAGTATTTACATTCCACTAATAGAATAGAATCTGTATTACATAGAGGTAAAAACAAGTGTCCTATCATCATTAATATTGTGTTTTGAAAATGTATTTGCCAGGAACAAACCATGATATTTTAAAAAATTTAAGGACCATAAAATCCACAGATGGCTAATCTGATTGATGGACCCAGTGCCAATACAGAGGTAGATCAGTACAGACTCTGGTGATACCTTTAGGGCATATTCATCTTCCTTCTTTTTACACATTTTAATCCTTCTCTTATTTGAGTGTCCTCTTCTAAATTAAAAGGTATTTAAAATCATAATATTGTTACAGTTTTCTAAATCAAGAGTGTACAAAGACTTAACATTTTTCCACTTGTTTAAAGCTAGTATTCATCAGGACAGCATGAATAACAATATTATCTACACTGAAGCAGATTATTCTCACTTCTTCTTAAATAATAAATTATATTGATGTGATTTATCCAGAACAAGTGCCATAAATATTTTAACCTAATGCTAATACCAATCAACTGGAATGTTTAATGCAAATGCAAAAGAATATATTTATCACTGTTTCCTTATTTTAGAATTTATCTCCTTCATTTTTCCAGCACCAGAATTTGCATGACCTTTTTCTCATAAGGACAATGATAGAATAGCATTGTACATTCTTTTCCACCAAGCCCACAGTCTGCTCATTGGCTTTAGGTCAGTAAAGTTTTCCCTTCTTTGATGTTTAATCTCTTTTTCCCTGGTTTAAAAAATTGAATAATTTTACTGAGCTAATGTAAGTTTTAAATTTCTCTGTTACCACTCCAGATTAGATATATTAAATTTGTAAGTTGTATGTTTTAAAAGCATTTTGAGTCTGCTTTTGTTTTCAATATCTTTTTCAAAATAGGAAGAAAAATATCTTACTTGATTATTAATACAGAAATAGATATAATGTTTCATGTACTCTTTTAGGGAAAAAAAAGAGACAAAAGGGGAAAAAGTAAAAAACTCAATTTCAACAAAAAGGAAATAAAGCACATGTTTCAGTAAGGGAGAGCTGACACTGACAATTTTTTTCCACAAACTTGACACATAACTAAAGATAGACAAAGGCAAGAAGTATTGGGCATAAATAAAGTAGGAGTATATAAATCAAAAGTGATTGTCAACATTTTTCAAAAGGAGGATAGGTTTTATTACTACTTAGTATTTTTGTAAAGAGTTACCAAATAACCTAGATATATGTCTAAATATCTTAGATACATGTAAATACAGAAATTGATATACTGTACAAAAAAGTGAGGAGTAAAAAAAAACTGAACCTGACTTCAAACCCTAGCATTCCATGACTTCACAGATTGTGAATATTCCAACTTCCTTTCCTCATGTACTACACACTGAGAAGCAGAGGGTCATTAAGGACACATGGAATTTTGCATCCACTACTTTAATACAATGCTATTTTACTTTTATCCATTCATTGTTGTAGCAAATTACCACTTCTCCATCAAAGCAGCATGGAAATAGGTGTGAGGTCCTGTAGAGTCATCTTTACACAGGAGTTCTGATCTCTGAAGAGAATTGATGCACGCATATAATATGATTGTGTTATAATTGTGAAAATGTAGAATTCCTGTTGAAAGCATCTCATAAAAGACAAAAATATACTCTACATTGTTTGTTAGTGTCAAATGTAAAGCTTGAAGTCAATGCATTAACACATGTTCTAATGTTGCTCAATATTATTACTGTGTACAGATTCTTGTATACAAGATTAACATAGTAGGGATGTTTGAGGCAATGGTTAAAGTAGAAACCCAGAAAACTATTGTCCATTATAGACATTAAAAATATGGGTTGTATGCATTCATTTGCTTATATGCCCTTATATGGGCTGCATTTGGCAGTCCGGTTGTCAGTATAAAGATGAGTCTGTACATGATGTTTATGTGACTTGAATGTGCAAAATTATCTAAGGTGTGTCTACTCATGGGGTCCCTCATGTTGAGATGAAAGGGGTCTGCACCCTCTAAAACCTATGGCAGGGGTGCAGGTTTCTGTGTTTTTGTGTGTGTGCATGTGTTTATCAATTATTAGAAGTTTTCGGGATAAATTCTTGGGATTATAGAAGAGTGTTTCAAAATTTCCAGGTATTTATTAACTTTTTCTAAGTATCTAGTGATATGGTTTATTCATTATTGTACATAGTTTATTGATGCCTGGTTAATTATATGTGGTTAACAAATTAAAAAATTGCTTCAATTTTGATTTGATTTAAACAGCACAATTTTTCCCTGCAGTAGCACGTCTCCACTTTCACCTGAAAAAAATCATAAATTAATCAACTCCAAGTTATTTTGTAATTTCTAGACTTTTAAACACTCCTGTGACAAAAATAGGAAAAAAAAAGATAATTAAAAGAAAGAAGAAAATACTGCTATTTTTCTTATTAATTTTCCCTGATTATGAGATGTTCTGGCTAATTCAGATAAAGAGGACACACAAAATACAGCAGCACTGAATGTCTCTCATTCATTCTGAATTGTCTCTCTAAGGTTAGCAGTGTTTGGTGAGTCCATATGAAGTACCAACTAACTTTGTAATTCTGTTATACATTTGTATTAATGCATACTGAAAAGGCTTTGCTTATCGAAGCAGCAACAACATCCCTAGAAGCAATAGCTAATAATGCACCTTGGGGCATAGACTGATGCTAAGAATACAGCATTCATTTTTAGACACTTTCAGGAAAGTGGAAATTTTAGACAAACCAGTACTGTTTTCTGTAACAAGATACTTCGTAGTAAAGTGTGCAGAAATTATGAAATAACACCCATCTCGAAGATTCTTAGCAACAGAAATCTAAACATTATTGGTGGTTATCTATTAAATACTGTTGCAATGAAACCTATTCACATTACCTTTTATTTAGAGAAACCTGTGGTCCACAGACCTCTTGCTTCTAAACATAACTCAAGACCTCATGACAGCAGTCTTTTATCTTTCAATTAAGTGAAAATTGGGAAAAAAAGAATGAGAGCTATAGATGAATATTTACAAAACACAGAAGGAAAATTCAAATTAAAATTGCCATCCACAAATATAAGTGTAGCCTGGGTTTCACCAATAAGATGATAAAAATGGTACATGTTACATGGGAAGACCCACTCTTTGTGTCCATTCACAGTAAATACATGAATACTTTCCCCTAAAGACTTGGATTCCCCCAAAATTTGACAGGGTGTCAGTCAGAACATATGCAGATACAATGATTAATGTGGTATAATTCTTAACAAGGGTAGATAGGCAGAAATTCAAAACATAATGTAGGTCATATCTTTCCACTTGTTTCAGCTATGATTTGAAGAAGGGAATTAAATTCCCATATCTCACTGACTTTCACTGGGATTTGGGAACCAGAAACTTCTTTAAAAACCCTAGCTTTTAGAGAAAATTCTCACGGTCACTTTGAGAACCATCCTCTTGTGTGTCAGGTGCACTTTAACTGGATTTGAAGGCAGTTACTCCTCCCCTCACTGGACTCACAGATACTCCTTTGTAAGCTGTAATGTGGGCTCTTCAATACATTTAGTTCTATGAATAATTAATGTGTCTCCTGCTCTCACCACTTGATTTCCAGTTATTTGCGTTGCATGCAATATGCTGAGCCAGTTTCATAGCTCCTAGACTCAAATGCAGGTTTCCAATCTCATTAAGTGTAATGGGATATGAAAAATAAGAGTTTAAATAGCAAAAAGAAAGAGCTGTAAACTTGTCTCACATTTCTTAAAAATACTAAAAGTTAAACCTTCAAGAAAGAAAACATAGACGTTGTTTATGGAAGAAGAAATAGAAGATCCTATGCAAAATTTCAGTGAGCGTCAGAGAGGATTTTTGTTTGATGTTTTATTTTGTTTGAGTTGAGAGGAGGGTGTTTTGGCTTTGTTTGCTTCTAGCTCTGTTAAAAAATGAAAAAAAAATATTTGAAATATTATCTTTTGGTTGGTTTTCATTCATTTACTAAACATCACTTGGACAGAGTTTACAAAAGCAAACTTGTCATTCAAGCTAGTCACCACACTTCATGGATGACTGAATAAAAATGAGTTTTTCAAGAGGTAACCAAAAGTACTGCCTCAGTGAATCCGTATGTACTTACATACTGGACACAGAAGAAAAAATCAGTTAGATGTCCTTCTAAGACAAAGTAGATCAATCTCATTGCTTCTATAAGATATAAGATGAATTTGAACAGACTGGATAATTTCCAGAAGCAGTTAAATCAGAGCAGATATAATAAAAAAAGAGTAGCTGCAAGAAAACAGAGTAGATCAGAAATGGAATGCAAAACCTCTAGGCCATTCTGGAAGCAAGGAGGAGAGTCCAGGAACTTTTCATTATTGAGGTATTGAATTAAAATGGTAGTTGTGAAAACTCTTAACAAATGTTGACATATTATATAAGTTTTCATTTACTGATTTTAGAAATACATCTTCACCTTTATGGAAGCAGCTATTTATGGAAAATTCTTGTATGTAAGTAATGTGATGAAAAGTTGCAAATTAATTTATTCATTACAGTTTAACTGATGAACTTAATTTAAAATAATTTGTGCAAAGAAGAAAAGGAATATCTACTTCTGTTACTAAAGCAATGTACATCTGGAGTAATTTCTGTAGTTTCAGTGAGTTTAAATTCAGGTCTTAATTTTTGTTCTATTTTTCTGCACCTTTTTTATCATAAACTTAAAATTAAATAATAATTAATTAACATATAGTGAATGTATTGTACTTCTACTAAAAAAATAAATATACTTACTAAATGTAGAATTAATCAAAACAGAATTAGAAAATTATATCAGAAAAGAAAAATTCGTGGCATTTTATTATTTACAAGACAATTTTTTAATTCCTTAGCATAGTATTCTTATTTACTTTTTTTTCTTTAGGGGGAAATTTGAGACACATTCCTTTTTTATTCTTAAGCATCATTCAGTTTGCTTTCTCGAAAAGCTGAGCAGTAAAAAAGCCTTGATCAGGGATTGCAATCTTTTCCTTTTAACTTAAAGCCTGAGAAGCTTGACCTTTTTGCTGTTCCCTCATTTAAATTTCCAGGTTCATACCTCAGAGATACATGGGGAGTTTGTAGTTCTGCAGATGGGTGGAAGTGATACATCCATCTCAAGAGCAGAAAGAAGGATAGAGAAAATAGTGGGTGTACAATAACTTTTCTTCTGTACAAAACCTGACATCTTTGATTCTCTCCTCTTTGCAGCACCTCAATCTGTTTGGGCAAGACAGTGCAAAGCAGCAATAGACTCCAGAATGTTTGCAAGAGGTTGAAACAAAGATCCACCCCGCCCATCCTCCCATCTCCAGAAGTGAACCACAGCACCTGCTTGCTGCAGTAAAGACACAGCCATGTCCTCATGTGAACATTTCCACAAGCTCGAGAGACATGCAGCACAGAAAATCTCAACATGTTATGTCTCTCTGGGATAAGTTTTAGGTCTATCAAGTAGCCAAACACTGGAACAACAATAACAGATATATCAGGATGTATCCAGATGCTTGAATATAGTCCACCTTTATGTGATGTGTTGATTGCATACAAAAAAATAAAAAACGGCTTCCAGACAATAATATGATTACATTTAGTCTGAAATACAGGAAAATAAATGTATATTTCATATACATAGAAATAGATTGAAATTCAGAATGTACAATAGATTTTTAACCGTAAATGAAAGCTTGCAGACAAGTATGCTATATGTCCTTTTTTTTTAAATTCATTATATGCTTCCTAGTCTACCCTCAGTTCTATAAATATATGTATCAATAATAAATGTATGTGTAAATAAAATTGCTTGATACAAATGATACTTAGTTTCTTTTTCTTTCAGATGCTTGTAAATATAAGATGAAACTCAGACTTATCTAAGCCAAAGGTTTTAGAGATAAGACAAAATACTCTCCAGTTTCATTATGAAGCATAATATAATCCTAACACAGTACTGTAGATATCAACTGAGCTTCTCATGAGAGCAGAGGGTGCAGAAGTCATTACATATTTTGTTTAAAACCTCCTGTAAAAGTAATGAGGATTTATGTTTGGAATGTACTTGCTAAAACAAAAAGTTCAGACTGTTTCTATATAATATATTGTGAAAAACCAGCAGTTACTGGAAACAGTGGTATCTTACTGCTGTACCCTAGGATAGGTGCTGACACCTTTTGTGTTGGGCTCATCCGCAGTGTCTGCACCCTTACAAGGGCTGGGCAGCTGGAGGCTGTGGGTTAATGGGAGTTGGGGGAGCCCAGGACTGCTCTGTGCCAGCCAGGAAGGATACCCAGCAGCTCTGGCACCAAAATGAGCACCCTGGTGTGTGCCAGAGTTTTGGGCACTGAAGGAGCCCACGGTCCCCTCAGCAGAGGTGTGTAGGGATGGGACGAGGGGTGCATGCACACACCCCCGAGGGGCTGCCCTGCCTCAGCTTCCCCTCCTTGCCTCACCAGAATTTTCATCAACTGTGGTCAACCCTTGGAGAATATGAGGGCAATTAACTCAGGAGAAGGGGAGAGTGTATGAATTTGACACATTGTTTGTATTCTCGCTTTCCCCAATACCCAAGTCAGTGATCAGAAGTTTGCTTTTATTGTCAATAACTTGCGTACAGTTCTCTGACTCACAAATGTTTTGCCAGGGACAAGTTTGTTGCTGGTTTACAAGGCCTACCACACTCCTTTTCCATACATTCTCTCCAGTGCTGGTGTGCTATTAAAGACTTAGCACTTTGAGAGATGCATTTATGTGAAAAGGGCCCTAGAGGTGCAAGTTATTTCACTTAATGAACAAGCAAAGAAAGAAAACATTTTAAGACTTCTTGTCTTTCAGTGATACTATTTCCTCTCTCATTAGTATTTTCCTTTTTAACTTCTCTAAGAAATTAATACCAGCCTAAGTGGTACCAGCCTTAAACTTAAAAATATTTCATCTTTATTTTTTCCGTCATCTAGAGTTATTCATACATATTCATATATATTCATATATAACATTAGCAATACAGAGATGCTTCAAGTATTGCCACATTGAAAACACTACTTAATTTGTCCTTAAAAAAATCCAGCTTATTTCTGTAATATTAACATATACCATTTTTATTCTATAATAGGAGACACAATATGTTTTAATTTTTAATTAAACACTTCACTTTAAAAAGAAAGGATTTTCTGTAATTTTTTGCTTTAATGTATTAAGTTATATATACTCAGTCATTAATCAGAAAAAAAGTTTACACAAAAAGCAGGACATAAAATCAGTCTGATACAAATAGGAAAAACTTCATTATCTCCCTATCAATGCATAGAAATCTTAAGAAAATGTAATCGACTTAAATCTGTAGTGTTTGTACTGCTATTATCGATACATACTCTAAGTAGAAAGAAGGGGCAACAATTTCTCAGGAAGTCTGCTGTCAGGAGGACAGCAGCTAGGAGTTTTTCCAGCTGATCTGTCTGAATGCTTGTTCCAAATACAGAAGTAAACATTGTAACACCTTGGAAGAGATATAAATGATAGAAGAAATATCTCCTTGATTTTTTATTGTAGGGTTCTGCATAGCTGAGGCGTCTCCACCTCCTCTACCAACAAAAACCAGTGCCAGTCATGTATGACAGTAAAAAACTGAGAATATTGTCTTGAGATATAGGTGATTGTTACTAAGTAAAATACTTGAATTAAACTTGATTGGGTTCAGACAAAGAGCCCAAAACATATATACTCAATATAGGTTTAAATAGCTGACGATGTCTTGTTAATATACGTGGTGTCATCTCTGTTGTCTGCTCACAGAAAGGAAAGAAACTCAAGTGATCAACAGCAACAGTTTTCATTCCTTCAGTACATCTGTATACAGTCTAGAAAATTCCCCAGGAGAAAACTGGCATTATACATAGTTCAAGAAATAAATTGGAGGAATTGATAACAACTCTTGTCTATTCTTGATTAAAGACTATTTCTTTTCTGTTTAGTCTTTGAATGTTTTATTATAATACTGGCATAGATCCCCGGTCTAGAGCGTTGGATCTTCTGCGGGTGTTGGTATCGAGCCTTATTCATGGAACCTTCCTACTGGGAAAAAGAAAAATCAAGTAACAAATTACTGCTGTTCTTGTGAGACTGAGTTCTGACACCAGTGGATGATGTTAAAACCAAGAGGGCTTTAGGACATCTCTGAATGCAAGTCACAGAATACGATTGCAAAACTGAAGCACTGAAACCTATCAAAATTGAATTTTAAATTCTCAAAAATTCACATTCTCTATTCTCAGTCAATTCTTCTGAATTCTTCAAGTATGTGTTTCATATATATGGAGGTGTTTTTTAGCATTAAATCACTGTAAAACTAATTATTTCCAATTTTGAGTAAGCTTTTTCATAATTTTTGGGAGAAACAAGTAAAAAATGTCTTTAGAGCAAAAAAAAATTAAGATTTTTTAAAATTGAAAATTACATTATTAAAATTTAAATATAAATGCAAATATTGAGGCATAAAATCAATTTTGCTGTTATTTCCACAGTAGGTGAGTTCCTTCTACTTTTTACTTCAAGTTATATTTTGCACAGTCTTTTTTCCATTATCAAGCATTAAGAATAGTTACGATAATTGGGTTGACCAAATATTTCTTCTAATTTTGATTATATTCATAATAAAAAACAACTTGTACTACTATATTGAAATAGTCCAGGAAGGGAGAAGGAGAGGGTATTAGATTATCAGATTCCTCTCATTTTTGCATTCTTCAGGTGTGCACTTGAATATTTGTATATTTTTTTCTGAAAATTTTCTCAATTTCAATTAATTTTAAGCATCAGGGTAAAGTTTTCATGTTGTTTAACTAGTCTTCGAGGCACAACTTCTATCCTGTGTTGTCCACCCTTTGTTACAGAATTTTACATGTTATAGCAGCAATAATCCCTGATCTCTGGTTTGTTCCATCCAATACACAGCAGCTTCATTTTCATACATTCTTTTTGGATATTTGATATATTTTAAAGCTATTTTGTCAGAGCATACATAGATGCTTTGGGTTTGGTGGAGGTTTGTTTTTGCTTGTATGTTTTGGTTGCTTTTTTTTCCCTAATTCCCTAGAGCATCAGTTCTTGATTATTTTCTTCACTTATCTTTAAAAATGCCTTTGTTCTTGTGTATTTCTGTCTCTTTGCTTGTGACATTCCTTCTAACTATATGTTTCCCTTAATTGGCAGGTTTGCATTTGAGTTTCCTACGTCAAATGACCCCTTGTTCCTTGTTCTGCAGTGTCAGGAAACAGAAATGTCACTGCTGATTAGGGGCCTGAACCCTCTGCTCCTCCTTCTCATACAGTAGGCAATCTTGTTCTGTACACACTCTAGCTGCAGGGTCAGCCTTAGGGGAACTCTAAACAAGTGTCCACATGGGATACCAAAGTGGAAGGGGCACTGATAGGGGCAAGTATTCTTTGAGATCATTTGTCTACCACAGAAAGTCTCTTCTGTCCCTTTAAGTGTAAAATGTCCACTGGCATTGCCCAAGTGTGTACATTTTAACCAGACAGAAGCATTTTTGTGCCTCTGGCTTACTACACATGTACATCAGTGATGTTAATAACATCTCTGCCTAACAATGTGACACTGAGATGTACTTCTAATGGTTGTCTTTCCTCTGAACTGAGATACAAAAGCTTTCATTTTTGGTTCTGAAACCCTCTGTTAAACCAACTTTGACCTCATCCCAGGGCACGATTACCTAGTCTTGCTTGGGGCACCTGAAGCTCTAAAGATGGCCTTGTGTAGCTGTGGTTGAAAAATCTCTCTGCTTAGTGCACAGAGTGCATCCTGTCTTACAACTGAGTGGAAACCTCTGCTTTTTCCACTTTTGCTCCTCACCTAGGGAAGTGGAACAAACCAGAAGAGGGAGGAAGAGAAACTACACAGAAAAGAACAGAAGGTAGTGGCTTCAAGTGGCAGGGAACACGCATAAGACCAAAACTTCTCCCTGAACCAAACGATTCTGAAAAACAGAGAGACTAAAAAGAGGGGAGTGGGAATAACACTTTACTTCCTACCATATTCATAGCCTGAAGGAAGTCTATGGATGATCTACAAAGATGAAGAAATGGAAATGAATATAAAGCACTAACTATGGCTCCCTTTTACAGCAACTGAGAAAACTGATATTGCTTGGAGTATTTCAGGGATAAAGGAAGAGCTTTACTCCCAAGTGCAGGCCATAAGAGCAGTTCTATAGTCACAAGGATAACTTGTTATCTACAGCAACTCCATATCTAAACCAAATCTATTAATCCATCACATGAACTCATAAGCTCATATGAATTTAATTTTCATTTTACCTATGAATATGAAGCATATGAATTTAATTTTTATTCTGCTTATCTAAATAGCATTGCAAGTAAAATAGTTGTACACATTAGAAATTTTTTTTTATAAAAGTTGAATATCTGTGTGCTTATTTTGTCAGACAGTTATATAGGTTTAGTATTAAACAAGGTTATTGCTAATATATACTTTAAATCAACATATTAAATAATTATCTACATTTTTACGAATTAATAGACAGAGAAAAGAGAAAAACAAAGATAATTTGTTATTTTTTTAAAAATATAATCTAGAGGTGTCAGCGAGTCACATTTCCACAAACTTCATCAATAAGAGTAAATAAAACCTTTTACCAGTTTCATAAAGCTGTTTTTGGAAGAGATGTAAAATTCAGCTGCTCCTGACTGGCTTGTCATTAAAAATCCCATGGCACTTTTCACTAAAGAAGGGCTATTAACTATAATATTCTGGCCAAAGTCCAAGTCACTTTGTGGCTACCAAATCCCCAGCTGAAACAGTCTGCATTTTCCTCAAAACCTTGCTGTGTAGACCACCAGTTTTTTTCTAACAGACAATGTCATTTTGATAGGGCTTATATGAACATTTAATATGATTATTTTGGATCAATACAGTGATCCTTTAAAATAATAGTTAACATAATAGCAGATCTGTAAATTCTCAACAGCATTTTAAAAAATCAGATGTTTTGAAAGAGATTATTTGGTTATTGGCATACTCTTCTTTTTGTGCATTTTTTTCTTTCTCAGGAATTTTCAAGAATAAGCTTATACATAATGTAGTGATATTTGTTTCATGATATATCATCTTTACCTGGAATCCATGGGCAGGTAATTTAAAAATATCCAGTCCTAGAATTTTGACTTTCTTCCTTTTAGTGGGCAATTGCTTTAGATAATTCAGCTGAAAAAAAATTGTATTTAGTATAACTTGTTTAGATGAGATGCTGTGAGAACATTTGGTTTTCCAAAATGTTATCCTTGCTACTGAAATGCAGAACATCTGTTCTGTTCTAGGTTGGCTGTGAGAGCTGGAACAGTGGTTTCTTCCACTCAGCACAGGCTGAAGGTATGTACTGTATTTGATGTTACAAGACTGTTTGAGACTAGCCTACGAGTGCTATCTCATACCAAGACAGATCCATAAGAAAATCCAGCCCATGATGTTTTCCACATGTTTTCAGCCACACAAATGGTTTCTCACTTTCCCTAATACTACATGTATCTAGAAATTATCTGAACACATCTCTTACTGCTTACTTGCTAACAATGCACCTTAACACAGTACAATTTCACCAAGCTAAATCAAAATAAGTAGGTTAAGAATAGGCTGACATTTTGGTAAGTAGCAGGCAGTGAGGAGTCCTAGTCCACTGAGACTGCTTCTAAGAGTTGCAGTAGGGGTTCATATTAGGCTTGACACCCTTCAATATTTATCAGTTCTCTGAAAAGAAAAGATAAAATCAGAGCTGATAAAATTTATGGGATGACACAAAGATTGGCACACTGGTAAATAATGAAGACAGGCAGTCATGGGAAGTGATCTGTATCACTTGATGACTGAACCAATTCGAATCATGTACAGCCAGAGCTACAGATATGATTCTGCAGGAATAAGGAGTTACAATTAGGTGAGGCATTAGAAAAGTTAAATGTAATCATTCCAGTTTGGTGCATAGTGTATGTCCTGGTAAAGATGGGCATATACATTTTCCATGTGAGAAGAAAATCTGGCTTTTCCCTTTCGTCCTCACAACTCTTTTGACTCTCACTATTTTCTTCTAAGGATTGATTGGCTTCTGACCCTTTTATTTAAATATTTGCCTCTTATTTGCATTCATGTTTATGAGTTTACTGTTGTTAGGGAAAGAAAAAAAATTTCCATCATAAGACTTCATGACGTTGGAGTTTCATTTCTGGAGTATCATAAAGTGTCCTCACAAACCATTGACAAGCATATACCATAGGCAAGTAATTCAATATGAGCCTCCAGTTAAATGCAATAATGAAAAGAGACAGTCTGATCTGTTGATATGTAAAGGGAGAATATCGAGTAGGATTAGAGAGGCAATTTTATTTTTGTTGTTCCAGTATACATTTTCAAAAGATTACTGAAAAATTAAGAAGGGTTCAGATAAAAATGATTCAGTCTCTGGAGAAAAAAGCTCAAGCATGAGAGACTTTTAAATAACTTTGGATAGATCACCGAGAAAAAAAAAAAGAAAGAAAAGTTCAGGGAGAAAGACTAGGCTTCTAATCTGTAATCTGGTAAAGAAGGGCTAAGTATGAATATTTTGGAGGCTGAAGAAGAACAAAGTCAAATTAAAAAAAAAAAAAAAAAGATTATTTCTCATTGAGAATTAGGGAAGTATCTCATGCTGTATTTAGGTGAAGACAGGATGGTTTGCTGGAAAATATACTTCAGTCAAACTCAAATTACTGGGTTCAATGCAGCAATCAGGAGCTAAAAATCTGTTACTTGCTTTACACAGGGGATCAGACTAGAGGTCTCATCAACCCTTTTTTTGACCCTGAATTGTACAGAAAATTTTTATCAAATTCAGTAAATGGCCCTGACAATTTTGTCTCAGTTTTCATCATTTCAAATCTCACCAGACCTGAGACTTCACTAGGGCAAGAAGCTAAGCATTCGTGAGAAATCCCTGACTCAGGGAGATCCCACTGTATGTGATTTTAAAACAACAGGAAGCATAAAGCAATACCAGATGTGAAATTTCCAAGACGAGTGTGAAAGGACAGTGTCAGTGCAAGCATGAAGCCTGAAAAAAGACATAGTCAGTCTTGGGGGGAGAAGGAGGAAAGACATAGAAGAGGAAGGAGAGAGACCTCCAAGGATTAGTTTGGATAAATATGAGATTAGTATCCAAACTTCTTGGTACTTCTCCAAACTAAACTTCTAACCTTTAAGGCTTCATCCACCCATCGTAATTTTAGCTGAACTTGAAGACTCAAGCTGCCAAGGTCATGGCTATTAAGGGGCAGAGGAGGAGACTATAAGAAACAAAACAAAACAAAAAACCCCAAAGCTTTTAAAAAATAATTTATGCTAATTATGCTTGTGAAATAATTTTTCCTGCATGTCCTAACATGGAATATCTCCATAGTCTCCATCTGTTTATCATCTAAGATATGTTAGCAAGATGTGACTGCTCATCATTCTGCTCTCTCACAGCATGTTACAGTCACTGTAATAACATGTACAATAGAAATAAACTACTTGATCCCTCATTAGAAAATAAATTATACTGCCCTCATACATTTACTTTACTTGTAAAACATTAGAATAGAGCTCATGAAAACATTTACCCACAAGAAAATCACATAGTTAAATATGATCCAATACATACATTGCTACCTAAGGCTCCTTGGAATAATTTCTCCAGCCTGTAGATAGGAGGTTTTTAAATATATCTCTGGCATTTTTCCAGTAGTGTTATTAAGCTCTTGGAATTTCCCCTTTTCTGTGGTTCCTTTATATGTCTCTTGTCATTCCAGTATCTCCAAGTTCCTCAATTTTCACCCTATAAACAGGCACAGGCACAATGCTGATCAAGTATTATATAATGGAATTTATCATGTATATTAAGTTACAGTTCTTGGGGGTTTTTTAACCTCTCTGCTTTAACTTCAGTTTTATTTCATAGTATTATGATGCATAACATTTCTGGAAATTCATGTTTTCTTTCAGATCTCTTCAAACATTTTAGCACACAACGTTTATAATAACACTGTCACTATAATTCTGGATCTCAAAATTATAACCATATTGTAATCTCTGGAATGAAACCTTTCTTAAAGGATTTGTGGGGAAAAAATAAACAAATAGCCTATCAAAATTCTGGTGCTCCACTGCTATGTGACAACACAAATACTTCTGGAGTTACATGAGAGAAATATATGTTCATTTCGAAGTGGCAGTGATTATCTCCAAATAACATGAGGCAGCATATTCATTTTGTTTAAATATGATTATTATCATTCATCTTTATTCAAAAACTTCTAATCAAACACTCTAAGTTTAAAAAAATTCCAAAGGATAGTCTGTTACTTAGGGTCTAAGTCTTGCCACAGTCACAAAGGACTTCATATTCAATCTTTTCTTCCCCATTGCATTTTAAAGCTGTGTTTCCCTTCACTACAGGGAGAAAACAAAAACAAAACAGAACAAAACACCAAAATAAAAAACCTTAAAGAAACAAAATAAAAGTCTTTAATATTTATTGAATAAATGCATCTTACTGTAAATAGTATAAGTCACATTGTTGTGAATATGAATAAAGACTGACCAAGGATGGATGCCAAGAATTTGCTTATTGAATTCTAGGTTATTTCCTATTTCTAGTTCTTTCTGTTTTAAAATAAAGTCCTCAATGAGTATAATTGATTCATCGGCAGCCCAAATTAATGCAAAATTGGAGGAGACAGGAGCATTAATTTGGGCTGTTGATTTTGTCCACTAATTTTAATGAGGTGTTGAGTGTTAACTTTGAAGCTTAATTACACCTACAGTAAATACAAATACAGCTAACCACTTTACTGTCAGTGGATTAATATCTTGAGCTAAATCTATCCAACATGTCTAAATTTTCAGTCAGGAATCAACCATTCATTTGAAATGGAATGGAATGGAACTATGAAAAACTGAGGCCATAACAGGTACATGAAGCACAGTAAGTGAACCTTGTGCTCTTTTTCAAAAAAATTCATCTAAATAGACACAGATTGAAAATACAATGCATTTCTACAGAATTAAGTTTAAAAAACCTTTTGTTTTTCCCTTCTACAACTATGCAGATATTTATAGTTGCATGCAATTTAAACTCTTTGCCAACAATTTGAAAGTGTTGTAAGGATTGGAAAGCATTTTACAGAAAATCTAAAAAATGCTTTTCTAATGAAGTTAATTTATGTCATCCTCAAGAAGAAAGATTAAAAATTTGACACTTAGTAAAAAAAAAAAAATTATATAAGCCTTTTCCATTGCTTTTCAATTTCAGTAAGATTTAGATAAGACCTGGAAGTCTTCACTCACTTCCCAAATAGTTCATTTAAATCATGCATTTAGTATTAAGTAGTAGTGGTGTTATTAAGGGAAGTCAGTAAAGTACAAAGAGCAAAAGAATAAGTGATCCCATAACCTGGAGTAAAAATATAATCTAGAGTGACAATAATAACACAAATTTGTTTTCTCACAAATTTTAAATGAATTGTACTACTGTGTCATCAGATAACATCTCACATACACAAGTCTTTTCCCACAAGAACTTTCAAGAATTTCCTCGAAATTATTTCACTACTTACATGGAAGAATAGTAACGCTTTAACTGCTTTTCATTCAATTAAAAATGAAGGAGAGGTAAAATAGACAAAATACAGTTTCCCAGCATAGAAAATATTGTTGATTAGGAGCATGGGGACTAGTATAACAGGACTTTATTGTTGGGAAAGAAAGCATCAAGTTTGTGTATTGAATTTTTTTAATGACTTCAGTAACTAATATTTACTGTATATGACCCATATATATTTTTTTATTCACCTTTGATACCTACTGAATATTTTACCTATTGAATTGATTACAAAATGCTGGGAATTATTATTGAATGCACCACAAAACTAAGATTTTTTTGAATGTTATGTTCAACTAACAGTGTTAATACTGTCAGTAGTGTCTGACAGGTTCTGGCCTCAAGCTTGTCTTCTGACTTTTGTGAGGTGGGGGTAAGATATAGACAGGAACGTAATGAAATTATTATGTTTATATCAATATAGTAGTGTCAAATTTAGAGATAAGAATAGTAGTGCAGGATGGCAAAGGATTCACAACTTCAGTTGTGATTCTGGTTTCCAAAATCCCCTTTTGAAGACACTCTTATGATTTCCAAAGTTTTATTACTCTTTTGCTACAAAACCTGTATGTGTGACCAAAACCCCCTGGCTGCTTCTGTTAATGGTAGATCCTGCTGTGCTTTGCTAAAGGGCTTAAAAGTCACTTTACTACACATAAATGAAAGCCCCTTTTTTTATGATTGTCTCCATCATCATGAAGCTGAACTTACTGAAACAATATGAGAAGAGAATTCTGGTTTGAGATTCTATTGCATTAATGTTACATATGCTTAACTAGCTGAAAGCAATGCAGAAGAAAAATAATTCTGATTAATAAAAGTTTCATATAAATGGATTTTTTCTTTGCAATAGACAAACCAAAGAAGACTACATCCAGGATTCCCTGCCATTGTTCCTGCTGGATAATCATTAATTTTGGAAGTAAACCATGAAAATAACTCCCACAACAACTGGCTCAACCCCCCCCCCCCCCCCAACCCAACAGCAGACCCACTCTTTTCCTATGCAATCAATGAATCAATAAAAAAAAAAAATTCAGTCTTCAATTTTCCTGTTGTTCTTAATAGCATGTTTTTACTCCTGAAATGGCATTACCTGATCTTTGCTTCAAAGCAAAAGACGCAGTAGAGGGAAACTTGCCATAGATTTCCTGTAAAATTCAACTGTTCCTCTCTGCTCTCCAAAATCTGAGCAAAGTTTTGGACTACTTTTCACATCTTATTGAATCACTTTCATTATTTTTATTACAGAAGTGTTACAGCTGATTATATTGCTCCAGTGAAGAGAAACACATATACCCTGCTTATCTCTTTCTTCCACACCAAGTTTATTTATCTCTTTTCTCTCTACTAGACCCCTCCTTAAAATTTTTGACCGTACTATTTTTTTTTATTTTACTAGTGGGCAAATATTTAATCATGACTAAATATAACATGCCAACATGAAGTTTGACCTGACAGACACTTTACAGCTGATTTTTGAAAAATTTCTTAGATAAATACACAAAGACATGAAAGTCTGATATCTATGAATTAAATGCAAGTTATTGACTAAACCTTCAAAAATCTGATTTATAAGTTCTTTGCACCTCAGCTTCCTAACTCTAAAATGGTTTCTGCAGAAGCTGAGATAGGGAATAGATGGCACTACTGTATGGGGATCCAAACTTTTGACAAAGAAAAAGAAGCTGTAGCACAGCATCTAGTTGTTGGGAGGTAAGAAAGAGTATCTCAGGGCCTGGCTGTCTGAAAACACTTCTACTACCAATCAGCAGGTTGTATAGCCTCCTTCTTTGCTTCATTTTGAATTACACAGAGATCATTTATGCAGAGACGTTCTTCAAATATCTGTTCTCTGTATGCAGCTGTCCATGAGTCGTGGGTTCTTTCTCTCATCTCTTGGCTGACCTAGAAGCTCGATTTTGAAATCCTTCTTGAAAAAACCTGGGCAATTGAGGTTGCCAGTCATTCCTATCTGACTGGCAATTCTGATTTGGGCAAACATTAAGTATATATCCAGACTCAAATGGTTTGGAAAATTCAAGTTAAGAAAATGCTGTGGTTCAATGATATTGATTGCCATCCTAACTTTAGTACTTGCTTCTGATTTGTAGCTCTGCCTTGCCATCTTCCTTCAGATATGTAAAATGTCCTCTGTAATCTTGACAGATAGGCTCAATTACAATGGTAAGATAACTCTATTATTAAGAAGAACTCTAATATAATAAATCAAACTATAAATAACCTTAAAAAGACTTTTCCACACAGAGCTGTACTTAACATATGCTTTATTAAGTAGAGTTTATAAATTATACATTTCCTCTTATTCTCAGCATCTCAATTTCAGCTTATGAGGCCCATTTCAAACAATAGTATAATGTCAATGTAATCAAAAAGTCTCATGAAATATATAAAATTATATATTTCATAGATATGGGATTCAAATACACAGTAGAAGTTTAAATTTTAATTATGTCCCAAATTTTGAGTTATTCAAGAGCAAGTTGCATAGCAAACCATACTGTTGTTTACTGAGTTTATTCAATTGTGCAATTAAAAATGTGATAATCATCTAGTACTTTTTTTAATAGACAGAATTCTCCTTAAGGAAACGTTATTGTGAACAAAGAAAGTCTGTAAAAGAAGAATCTAACTTCAAATTTCACCCTTAAGAGTTAAATCAAGTGAAGCTTTATTTTCTGAATCCCTGAAATTGAATTAGCTCCTTTGGTTTTGTGTTATATTTCAGATTAGGCTCTAGCTATCTAAGTTTATATTCTAAATTTATATTCTGCCCCTTTATCAAATTATTAAAGCATCTTACATATCTGCTAAAGAGAAGACAAAAAGGTCTCTGTTTTTCTCTTTCCATCCCTCCTGACAGCAGGAATAGATTGGCTTATTTTTTGGCTTTGGTACCGCTAGGTGAGAGAAGTAGGTTTCACTGATTTGTTCTGAAGGTACTGAAATTTATGACCACTTAGATCTAGTCCAGATGTGGTTCCGCAGTTGTGGGCAGCTGCCAAAAACCTTTAGCAGCTGTGCAAATGCTTATGAGCACATAGGGAGAAGCAGTCTCTCAGGAAATTTCAGTCAATCTCACAGAGCATGGAAGCTTTGAATTTAACACAATATTCATTGGAAAGCAACTTAGTGCTGTGATCTCAGGCACTCTTAATTCAAATACCTTTCTAAAGTTTTTTTTGAATGAACTTTTGGAAGACTAGACTTCATAAGATCATTATTCATGATAGCAGTTTTCATTGAATCAACTCCATACATGGTATCTATTATGCACTAAAACATTAAAAACTCAGATACTATACCTGTCCAGTCTAGCCATAAATTGAAGTGCTGCTTCTCTTTTAACCACATTTTTACAGATGAAGACTCAGTATGTCTACTTGCTGCCAAAATCATAAGAACACACATTGATATTAATATGTTTTTCTACTTTTTTTTTTTCAGCTTTAATGGTACACATGAAGCAAATATGTAACACATGAGGGGGAGTTTCTTCTTTGCTTGTGAAAATCGGGTATTTCAGGCTAGTAGCTGGGATACTGGAGAGAAAAAAATAAAAGTTTGAAGGTCTGCACCAGAGGTTGCTATAGAGGTGATAATTTAATATTACAGTTGTTTCCTTAAAATAAGCAAAATGTAATTTGAGGATGTTGTTGAGATACACTAATATATTTGAAAAGGTTTCAATTTACACTGTAATTAAAAACACTAAACCTGAGACTCAAGAATATGTTGTAAAGACAAGCAATGCTCTCCTAAAATTTTGGCTATGTCTATCAGGGAACATGAATAGGGGATTCTCCTCTGTTGCCTAGGACAAAATAGCACCAGGCTGGAGGTCAGTTTTCTCCACTCTGACTGATATTCCTTGGCTTGATTTCCCATCTGCATTTTCTGGCAAGTGTCTGGCCTTTTGCCTTCAGTTACAGTCACAGAGTTTTTATTTGCATACTTGGGCTTAAGGAAGAGAAAGGCTATGGTGATGCAACAACCATCTATTCACACCAAAGAGCCTTCTTCATAAGCAGTCCTTACGAGTCCTGTGAACAGAACACAGGTCTATACATGGCAACAACTACTGCTAGCTCGTGCATACCAACACAGATACAACTGTGTGATGGAAATCTTACCCATATTTCTAGAAAAATGTTAGTTCTTTGTCAAGAAACATGAGCTTTCAACTGCTCATAATAGGTTATCTAGCTTGTTTATTAATCAAGCTAAATTCTAATTGCTTCATTGAGAATAGAATTGGGACCTTTAGGATTTTGTTAGAAGTGATGCAATGAGAACACTTCTATACTAGTTCCAGTGGAGTCAATTCCAGTGAAGTCCAATTAGATTTTGCTGCTTTTGATCTGCAAAAATATCCAAATAAATACTGTCATACTGATCTTGGACAGCTTTCTTAGAACCCTACTCACTGTACTTCTGTTCACTCCAGTGGCTGTTCATAGTGATAGAACTCTTTGCCATTGGGTGGGAAATAGTGGCAAGAAAACAAAAAGAAGTGTTTGCAAGCATCTCTTTTTCTGCAGCATGGTTTGGAGTTCCACTGTCTGAATGTCATGCAGTCTGCAGAAATGACTGTGCAGGGGAGGGGAGAGATTACTAAGATAATGAACTGGATGTAATTTCTTCATGACGTACCCTTGTCTACATGACTTTTCAACCCAATTCAACATGTTTCTAGAGCCTGGCCAGTGTCATGGGAAGGCAGACACTGAGATAGTTCTCTTAGAGTCAGCCATATAATTTCTGGCAGTATACACAATATCAATAGTGACACTGTCAGCTCAGTGACTGTGGATTAGAGCTGATCAAATTACAGGTGTGTCTGACATAATCCTTGTCCAAGATGACCTTCTCATAATCTTGTACTGCACTGAACAGAATCTGTGAAGTCGGACTCAACCTAAAATCCCACAGGATGCCTGGTTGGATTCTCTGATCCATCCTGTCAAATGCCTTTTACCTGCCAAGAGACATGCATAAAAAAGAGAAAGACATTGGGAGAAGCACCAGAGGCAAGATCAGGACCTGCTCAGCCTAACTCCCATGTCCTCTTAGAGGGGACACAGTGGTGGTAATTCCTCTGACCATCATAATGCTTGCTGAGGGAAGAACAGCCATGAAAGCAAGTAAGGACTGTAACTGAGCTTAGGTTTTAGGAGGAAACAAAAACTCAAACTGCTCAGCACACATTGAGGCTGGGGCTAGGATGAGGGAGAAACAGGATTGGATGATGGGAAACAGAAGAAGGAATGGAGACAGCCATAAGATCACAGAAAATACTAAGTTGAAAGGGAACTTTGAAGAAAATTTGTTCTAAACTTTTGTTGAAGGTAGGATGTTAGGTTTGATTAGATTAGATTAGATTAGATTAGATTAGATTAGATTATCAAGGCCCCTGATAAACCAAGTCCTGAATAGTCCAGCATTTCCCTGGGTTGTTTAAAAGTTAGGATTAATTTAATGGTATTAATGGTTACTGAAATGTGAAAAGAAATACTGAAGTATTTTCAGGACAATTTCACAAAATTTGCTGAATTATATATAGCATCTTTACAAGGAGAATGAGCAAGCTGCAGCAATCATAGGAAGTAAGACAAAATTTATTATTCCTTTATCTCTATGGTGGCCTCTATAGCACTTTAGGACTAATTTGTTTTTTGCCTCATGAAGTTTGCATTTCAAGTGGAACCCTTGTACTAACTGTGGAGGGGGGAAAGGGGGAAAGGACAGATAACTGTCATCCTAGCATGGTTTATAGAATACAGGACTAGGGGCATTTCAGTACTGTTTTTCTCACAGACTGGATCAAAGACTGTAGGGCTGCCAAAATGCTTCCACTTTATCTCAGCTACTAAAGTGTTCAAAAGGAAAAGCCATGTTTAGGGTTACTAAGACACAATACTTCCAAGAAGCTGCCTGTCAGGTTGTCTGCACTGAGCTTTGAGCTCACTTACAAATGCAGTAGTGATAACAATTTCAAACATGGTTTGGTTGGTTGGATGACAATGTCAAAGTATCCAAAACTCTTTTCAGGCATGGTATTTGAGCTCCAATGATATGTAACAGAGACTTTTGGAAAATGTGTTTAAAATATTATACCCTATTTAAGGTAGAATTATATGTCAAGCAAGTTCAAATTTGTTATTAAAATATGACTCAAAGCTCAAAGTAGACTGAAAGAGACAGGCTGTCCCATAGTATATGATGGAACATTTTCTTCAGTGTTTATAAATTATGAAGATGGGACAAAAGAGACCTCATCATGTATTTTGAAATAAATATTAATTTCATACAAGATAATTCATTCACAGTATAATTTTCAGATTTTGAAAGGCAAAGAATTTGCTACAGCTCTGTTTTTCTGTTCTTCTTCATCTTAATAAAGCTTGTGTAGTTCAGATGTTCTAAAATATTGAGACTTTTATGAAGGATGCCCAAAACTCTTCCGTTTATTTTTATGCTCTACTGATCTCTAATTAGGACCCTAAATGGTTTCAAGTGACATACACAAAACTAAAGGAGCTCTGTTTCCAACATAACTAGTCTTGCCAAGGGTTTGTAAGCTATAAGGATAAAATTAAATACCAACAGATTTTTTTAAAATATCAAAACACTTACCTGTTGTAAGTCTCCCACTGTTTTTTGTTATGAAGACTCAGATTAAGTTGCAATTTCAATACTTGACATTCAGAGCTTCTCAGCAGTAGATTAATTGGTTTTTTTCAAAAATAAATATAGATATAATATGTACAGATATAATAAATACAATTTATTTAGAAATTATCAAAGCATCTGAAAGTTTTGTTATAATAATATTCCAAGAAATATAATCTATATTTCAGTTACATGTCAGATATACTAGATAACTGGCATCCAGCATTTTGTTAGGCAATGAAATGAGGAATTTAGATGGACTACATTGATGAGCATGAACTTTTAACATATTTTACTGATGAATACTTTTTAGTGCTATGAATAAGTTTTTAGATAAGCCTGTCTTTTATAATACATTTCCTCTAAGGACTTTTGTATTTTTATAGCAATTGTACATTTGGCTTTTTTTAAGTATGAAATGTTTTTTAGGGCTCTAAATAATCAGCCCTAAACAGAAGGTACAATAGGTACATTATGTACAGAGGGCACAATATGCACATTAACATGAAATTTGTATTTACTCATTCATTACAGAAAATAATTTCCAGGTTAAAAGGTTAAAAACACTAGAATAAATTCTCCAAAAACTTTTCCCTGAATTAAAAAAAAATGAGGAAAAATAAAAAAACATATAATTACATGATCTATGACACAACTTGCTTAGGAAGAGACTTTTTTTTCCTGAAAAGAATATATCCAATCATTTAGCATGTAAGTGTTCTGTGTCTTTTATGACAGTTGCCTGCAGGGTGAGGAGCCTCAATAGATGTAGGATTGAGCAGGCATTACTCAAGAGAACAGAGAAAAACAGAATTATTATAAAGAAGTTAATAAAAAAAAATACTGATGTGTGGTTTCTGTCAGTCTATAAATGCAAATTCTATTGCTTAAAATTTAGAATTATAGTAAAACACAGCGTTATATTTTAAAAGGTCATATCACCGATCAACAACTGTCATTGTGCAAGCTGACATTATCATCAAGGACACTGAAACAACTGTGGCACATCAGACCAAATGTATAGAGCCATCCATCCTACACCAAGTACGTGGTATAAATACAGTCAATTAAGAGGCAGTGTTAATTGACTGGAAAATCATTTGGCTGGCTGTGTGTCTTCAAAGCTAAACAAGGTAGGATAAGAGACATCTGTCCCTTGCTTGGTATTCAAGTGGCCCATGAAATATGAGCTTCAATTCATGGTCTGGTTCTCATTTTCAAAGCTCTTTGGCCTGTCTATCTTGCATACTTTTCCCAGCACTCCAGTCATATCACAACTCAAGTGTTTTATTCACCAAATTTAAATGTCAGCAACAAGAATCCTTGAGTTAGAGACTGCAGCTAAACAAAGTTATCAATATAAATAAGCAATATTTTGAAAGGAACAAATTTGAAGCTCAAAAAATTCCTGGAGAATTGGTATGTAATAGATATGGCCAATCTAGAGTGGTAAATATAGTAACATTTTATGTCATCCTCGAGACTATTGTTTTAAGTTGTAGAAGAAGGGAAATATAAATGTTTTCATGAGGTAGGGGCAACTGACTGTGCAGCTGTGTAACAATTTAAATGCAGCAACCATCAGAGCATTGTCCTATTCTGACCATTCTTTCCTTCAAGCAGTCTTTGCTTTAGGCAGAGTTAGCATGCAGTGTCTGGAAATGATGACAGTGTTATTTTGGAATGTCCATGTTCAGATGAAAATGGATAAAAAGTAATGCTTTCACTTTTGATAGGGAACTGTAAATGATGTAGTAGAAATATTTAGTGACTTTATATCTATCCTGAATAACAACTTGTAGTTGAACTTTGGGGCTAGTCAATAGCAGATATCTTTTAACCCAGCAGAAGTCCAGGAAGCAGAGTGAAATAATGTGGATCCTTGTGAGGTGGCAACACAAAAAATTAGAAGAGAGAGGACACACAATTGAAGTTGAAAGTTTTTATATTATCGTTGAAAACAGTGATGTTCTCCCACTGTTGTTTACTTCTTAAGCTGAAGGTTTTAAAATTCTGGTCAGCAAAGCTGTTATCAGATAAAATGGCACTACACAGAAATAATTAGCTGATTCTATCAGACAAAGTAAAATTAAGATCTGATTCAGCCACTGCAATTGATATATTATAGGTCATATTCAAATGAGACTACCTACTGTTGAGTCAAATATAAGTCTGAAAAAACAAGAGCTTCAAAATCCATTTGGTCATATATGTTCTGATTTGAGCTTTAATATAGCAGCTGGTGGTACTATGAGCAAGGTCAATACAAATAATTCCATACAACACAAACTATTTATAATAAAAGTAGAGATTGTACCTTCTTTCAGGAATAACTTTTAATTGCAATACCAGTGTTTAAGGGTATTATTTACAACTTTATGAATTGATGATATTTATGTTAAGAGAAAACTTCTCAATTAAAGCCCTAACTAATGAATTTTAATCCATTCAGAGAAGAGAATTATTTTCACAATGACCTCAACAATGAAAATTATAAGTAAGAAAGAACCCTTAGTTGGCCATCTCTCACAAGGTTTCCAGAGGATGGTGTCATACCTCCACTTCAGAAAAAAATGTATTGCTACGAAAAAACCCACAAAGAAAATCTCAGAAATAAAAAAGTCAATTAACACTAACCCTTAAGATTGCATATGGATGCATAATTGCAAATTAATTTACTAAGCTGGAACATCGGTAATCTATAGGTAAAATTTTTCAAACATTAATATCAACTAAAATCTAAAAGTTAAATGGATTTCACTCATTGTGGACAATTAAGCAGAGTGAGTTTAAATTTGGGGTCATATTGAATTCCTTGTTAGCGAAGCCAAACTTTTCCTTTACTTCTCATTCTTGTATATCTTCAGAATTCAACGAGCTTAAGTGTCATAGGATGGAAATATAAGCAGATGTTATGACAGCATTTTGCAAGGGCATAAATGCCCAATGCCAAACCAAAACCAAAATTCACATTTTATGTTAAACAAAGTGTTTTTCTGCTGACACCTTCTGCTGGACTCCAGCTCTAAATAATACGTGAGTGGTAAATTACTTGCCCAGTTACCAGGCTGCAGAAAACATTTTAGACATATTACTATAAGCAATAATTTTTATACTGTTGTCAATGAAAACATATCAAAATTAATCAAAGCATGACAGTCCTTGTGTAAGATGCAGAGCTTTTTCAAATCCCAAATATAAATTTCCTTGACATTTGACATCTTTAAAAAAAAGGAAAAAATGAAGGAAAGAAAAAGACCAAGAGGCCATCACTATCCTAAGCTGCTTAGAGATAAGGAGGTATTAAAAAATAGAGTTCTGTGACCTGGGGTCATTAATTGATTGTTAGACCAAAAATGAATCTGTGAATAACTACTTTGATTCCCTGTATCATCACAAAAGCATCCTTCCCACATAACGAGTATACTGATAGGAAAGTTTCCATAGCCGTTTTATCACTCTTTCTACCTCAAGCACTACAGGTTTTGGGCTAACGTGAGGTACAGTTCACTAATATACCCTGTATCAATGCACTGACCTTTTACTGTGACTCCTAGCTCCAGGAAGAACTCAGACTTACAATAAGAGTTTAAATTTGAGAGAGGTTATTTTCCAGATCTCTCTTGTTGCTGTTTGGAGGTCAATTGGTTGCAGTGGGGAGAGTAAAGGGTATTTCTAATCATTCTTAGAGCAATGTATTCTGTTAGAGGGCAGTGATATTAAGAAGGAATGTAGGGAAACAGATAAAATGTAATGAAAGTTGCACAGCATAAAGATTTTAAAGATTTTAACTAAACATCTACTACTTCTAGATTGTTGAAATGGCTTAACAAGCTGTGGGTTGACCTGTGAAACCTGATGTTCCAAGGGACTGAGATTGACAGTTGGGTTGGGAACGGTAACCCTGTTAACCCAATGAGGTTTTCAATTCCGAAGCACACAGCAAAGTATCAGTCCTTCTCATTTTCCTGGGTGGAAGTAGCAAGAAAGAGAGCACCCAAGTTTGAGCAGCCTTGACCATTAAGGCAACATATAAAAACGGTGCATAATGATGAACATTACTGGAGTCTATTATCAAGGGAAGAATGCAGTAGGTACATGGGATAACACTCCTTACTGTGAACACTAGTGTTGAACACCTTATACAATGACGCCACTATATAACAGAAAGGAAGTTACACATGCATTTCCACAGCAATTCCAAAGACTACTATGAATCTTTGCCATGCTAAATATTGGAAAACCATTTGAATTTTTCACCTACTGTCATAAATAATCACTAGATTTTCATTAAATTTGCAATGAATGTGCTCTTATGTGATCATATTCATGATTTTAAAGAATATTCCAAACAATTTTTCAGAAGTAGTAATCTAAAAAGTGAGCTCCAACTTACTAATGTGGTTATAGATAGTAGGATTCACTCCTGTACTCAAATTCAGTCATTCCATCATGTCAACAATGGCCTTGCCAAAATTACCTTTGCTATAAATACCAAGAGACGCTATGTACAGCAGACCAACTCATTGTGTACATTTAGAGAATCAAAGTGGTACTCAAGTATGATCAAGTGTAGGCTAACTGATGGATCAAGTAAAGCCTCATCTCCTTTTTCAAAATTAGTGTTAAAATGATGTTCTGGGAAACCAGTGAAACAACACACAGATAGATGTCTTCCTACTAATGCCAGCAAAGTTATGCAATTTATAGCTGAGAATCGCATTATGCGTCCCTTACATCTGTGTTACTCTGGCAGGAACACAGAAACAGAACTGCCATTTCCACACCTTTGGGATGAAACATTCTTCTGACTAAGGTACTTTTATATCTTCCCTCCCACAGTCTCTCCTTCTGTCTATCTTTCTTGCACAGCAACTCGCTGGTAGCCACCTCTAGATACTTCACGTGTTGGGATGAAGGAAGCAGAGACAAGGGCATTATTTCTTACCAAAGAAATAGGTCAAATGAAGACAAGTTAAGGAAAGAAGTAGAATGGCAAAAATTTCTTTACATTTTCACCTTTTACGCCTTTCTGTGGCTCGATCAGAACAATTCAAGTAAATGCATGCAAAAAAAATGATGGATATAAAAAAATGAGAGGAAAAAGGAAGCATTTATCAGTTGAAATATGAGTTTCTAGTTAATCACTGAGTTCAAATGTTTCAAGGTAAAGTCTATAAACCTTATTTTAGGAGCTTTTCTTTAACATCTGTAAATCAGATGCATCACAGAAGAGATGTGAAAAGACTGTCCATTTTCTAGTCACCCATGCACCATTAAAACTGTCTGCAAAGCACTGTTGTTCAGTCTAGGAGATACACTTGAAATAAAAATACAATACTGAGAACTTTAATCACAATAGGCATCATTTTGAAAATAATATCTTTTCTTACGTGATTTTAATGTTTGGTCTTACTGCATTTGGAATACAAAAATATAGAAAAGGATATTTGCAAATCCTGTGTAAAACACGGTGGAGAATTCAGACTCTGCTATCAGACACTATCCTCTCAAAGAATGTCTCAGTGAAGTGGTATGTGGAAAGTTAATAAAAAGTTAGTCTCTTCTGCAAAAGGACAGTGTTTACCTGTTCCCTTCCACTCAGATGGTCCCTCCCTCACAAAAATTAACCATTATTAGGACTCCATTTGAGCAGTGAGTCTAGTTTGTAAATAGCCACCAAATTGTGCATAGGACAATATGTCTCACGACTAAATAAAACAAAACCAACATTTTGTTGGAAGAATTTTGAACCCTGAAAATCTGGCTTAAAAAACCAGCAGTCACATCAGAGTAGTTTGAGCTGAACTTTTCTTTTTAAGGATTAGGCAACAGAGAGAAAAAAAAGGAACAAGACAGCAATGTCAGAACAAAGCAAGTAACTGCCACTGTGGACAAAACCAGTAATGAGGGGTAACTAAAGACTTGCTGCATTTTAGGCCTCTAGGATGAACAAGCAAATAGTAACAGGATACATATGCACCCAATAATGGATAACACAAATAATGCGTGCAATTCTGTTCTGCTGACTGGATCCCCCATGTGTATATGTATAAGTACATATATTCAAAAAGATATGCGGACATGCCCCAGAAAATGTGAACAATCCTTTCCAAACCAGCTTTCTGCAGTTTCTACCTCTTGCTCCCTTCTGAGTTAGAACTAGTCAAACAATTAAACTTGAATGTTATTATTCTCAGATTCTGATTACTAAAACCAAATTTATGAATCTTCTAAAATTCCACCTGACATTACAAAAGGATATGTGCTTGTGAGTTCAACTCATTACTGCACGTCATTATAAAGGTAAGCATACCAAATAGCTATATTCCACATTTCGTATTCCATTACTTTCTGCTTGGTCAAACATATAATAAAAAGAACTTTGCTTTTTTTTTTTTGCCTTTTTTTTTTTTTTTTTGAGACTGTTACCATGAAAAAGGACTCACAAAACACCAAGAGAGGCCCAAACATTCCTTTTAAGAATGTTTTATTTCTATTTGACAAAAATATGGCTTATACTTTTTTTGAAGCAGAGTTCAATTTACACATGACTTCATTCCGCTTCTCCTCGTCTTTGGAAGGTAATCACAGGGTCCAGATGCCAAGCTATGAAAGATCTTCTTCTTTCAGTTTCTTTCTGAATTAAATTAGATTTTGACTTGAGAAATGTGACCACATTATCTGTTTGAACATAAGGAAACTGCACAAATCCCTCATAAGACCTATGTAAAACTCCTTTTATGTTTAAGAAGGGGCAATTTTCTCATGTCTATATTTCTTAGAAAGGAATCTGTGCTGCCCTTTAAGGAACTTGCATTCCAGTGCATATTTTTCTTGTGCAAGTTGGATTTGGGAATCAGTAGGAAAATGCATAATCAATTGGTTATGCAGTATAGCAATTAGATCAAGTTTTGTGAAGATTCCCAGTGCAAAGATGATTCCATAATACAACTAAGGTGCCACAGTAAACTGTAAATATAGCTAGGGTTATACATTTTACGATAAACCTTACTTGAAAAAAGTCTAAGGTTTCTCAAAACAAATAGATAAAATAGATAACTCCCCAAAAAGAATGCAAGGACTTCTGTCTGAATCTCCACTGCAACTCTATCTTTGTACTCTCACATTTTTTTCTGTAGCATATATGAAACTTGTACAAGAATAGGGTAGGCTCTCTAACTTCATTTAAGGGGTCTAATACAAAGGAGATTTTGAGGTGGACCAAAGAGCAGTAAAGCTGCAGTGAAAAAGTGTAAAATGAATACTTTAAACACTTATATTGTATGTAAATATTTAAGTAATGTCTCTTTAATAAGATAATACTTGTATTAGGGAAATTATAACTCTCAGAGAAGAATTTCTATTTTTTAAATATCCCTTTTCTTATTTGCTGTACACTTGTTTGTTCTTGACAGTTCTGTGAACTATGCTACTCAACATAATTGAAAAACAGCTTTTTGAGGGTTGTGTTCATAACTGCTTTTAAACAATACTTTTATTTCTGAATTCAGTTTGATTTTATTGAATACTTTACATTTGCAACCTATAAGTCTGTGGTTTTTTCTAACAGTGAACACAATTTATAAACATTGAAAAGAACTTTCAATATCACTCACAACATTATTGAAATTGTGAATTTAAAAGTATATCTAAGACATGAGTAGCAGGAAAAAAAAATTCTAATAGTATGACATCCATGCCCCAATACAGTGGTATAATAGATGAAGGTTCAGAATAAAAGATCAAGACTAAGCACAGCTTTGTTTTCCATGATCCAGTAAAGGTGAAATAAACTGTGAAGGCAAGTATTATAGACATAAAAGCCAGCAGGAATACTGCCAGGAATAGTTCATGGGGCACTGAGCAGCTGGATGAAAATCACTGCTTTTTCAGGACCTTTGGACACATCTCTAGGCCAGGGGCTCAGAAGCAACCTTACCACTGCCCCTAGTTAGTGTTCCTTCGAAGTACAGTTCATAAATATAAATCAGCTGCTACTTATGCTGGCAACAGCAACAGTTCAAAATCCTAGAAGTACTGCATTTACTTGCTGGCATTTAAAAATGCATTAATTGGCTGTTTCCTGTTGTGGGTGAGAGGGACAATCTGGGTGGGGGTAGAATCACATAACCATTTTTCCCATCCTCCCCAGTATGTTGTGCACTTCTAGCAAAACCCTTGAGTGCAGCTGATGAGCTAGGCACTTCTCTGCACCTAATGTCCCAAGAAAATCAGCAACTAAAGCCTGTAGCTTAATTCAAAGCATGTATGTCTAACAGGTGTGATGGAGAAGCTTAGAATTCATACCTTCATTGCTCCTAAATTAAATAAAAACACTTATAAAAGCTATGCAAGAAAGCAGAGGAAGGCAAATTCTCAACATTAAATTCTTAGTCCCCATAAAACTGTCCACACAAAACAGAAAATAATATTTGAGTGACAGGATCCATCAAAAAATACTATAATTTGATAAGTTAAATAGTAAATGTATTTACAAGTTTGGTGAGAAAACCAGAATATTTTGCCTTTCTCAGCCATATAAAATCAACAAACTACAGGACAGAATGTTTGAGTAAGGCATGCTACTCTGCAATGCTCCTGACTTTCTTACTGAATAGATTTGTGTTCTAGGGACAATCTTAAAGAAATGTTTAATAAGAACTTCTGTGTAACAGCTTCACCATCCACGGTGAAAATACTTCAGCGTCACATCTTGCGTAAAGTTCCATCTCTTGTATGGGCTGTCACCAGGTCCCTGGGCTTGGGTCATTGTTTGCTATTTTCTGAAATGCTCATGCATATTAGAAATCACTTTTTCTAAAGGTCAGTTTTTACAATTAACAACAATATTTCCAGCATATTCACAAAACTATATATTCATTTTCACTCTAAAAGCAAGTTAACAGAAAACAAAACAGCAACAAATACACTCTCCCTCCAAATCAAAATCAGATCCAAATCAAAAGGTTTTAAGCCTTTACAATATTAGTTGACTTAATTTTAAAAGAAAATTATTATGCAAGGTTAGCAACTTGGAATCACATCTGTAAATATCCATTAAACAGAAATGTGAAGTAAAAGAAGAACTCAAATTATTGGCATAGATTAGAGTATTCAGAATTAGAACAAACCAAAATTCTATGAATGATCATTATCTTCAAGCCTTCAGTTATTTTACAAGGCCAGGAAATTTAATTTACATTGAATAAATATCATAGGATTCTAATCACTATATGATACAAACCAAATTTGAACAACTACAACTCATAAAAACATAGAAAAAAATTTACTGGGGTGAAATTTTCATGAACAGTAATACAGCTGTGAGGGAAAATTTTTTATGTTGCTGTTGGTTGTTATACCTGCTGGCAGCCTTTGCCTAAAGACTTGGTGAGACCTTTTAGCCTATATTACTCTTTATTATTTCTAAAGGCTCAGAGTTTAATATTAAGACAGAATGCATCAGTTATTATATTAAAACGCAAATCAGAGACAAAATAGAAAGAATGCAGAACAGTCTCAAGGTTAGCTCTGTGCTTGGATTGTATTTGTACATGTTTGTTTTGTACTGTAAACACAAGTCATCACCCAGGACAGCATCATCTGGAAATGTGCTACAGTGTGAACAGAAGAAATAAAAAACTGGAAAGCAAAGTACTTAAAATTATTTTAACCATGCTGATAAATATAACCCAGAAAATATAATGTTATTTCACAGACATTCGTATTCCTTCTGGTTACCTTATGAACTCCTATCCCAAAACAAAACAATTCATGACCAACAATGATTTTATTCATATTTCTAAATGTAAAATAAAGGTAGTATCTGACACACATAATTCCTGTAGTGTGATGAATTTCCAAAGGATTAGTTTACTTGAAAAGATATTTGAAATTCTTGCACAGAGATATTCAATTCAATCAAATTCAACCTTTTAGCCATAAATCAATAAAAGATGCCAGTACTAAAGCGGAGGTTCTTATATGTTCATACACCTTATGAAGAGAGATGGGGCAAAAACAGTTTTTTTTACTTTATTGGCCAATCTCACTTTTAATTTTTTATGACCTAGAAAAGGTTATTTTAAATGTGACTTCTTTACCTTAGCTACCCAATACTCATCAATAACTAAATAACAAGAACCTACTGCCTTATCTAAAATTCTCATCTTACACGAACGATCAAATCCTGTCAGAATCCTTTATTTTTGCCTATCTTGATCAGTAAAGTAAGCAACACAATATACCTGTTGTATGGTTTTATGAAGCATGGGCAGAAAAGTACTGTTGCTTACTTTATTGGCTTTTCTACACAGTAACTCATCTTGTCTGGTTATTCTATGGCTCTATCATGTTGCTCATATTTTGAAAATACTATCTTCCTGCTAAATGCAACCTTTAAAGATAAACTTTCTTAGGAAAAACTCTAGTTTTTATTATACAACATTCTATGATTTATACAACAATCTAAATTATTTATATTTTCTTTCTCTGTGTTATGATGTGTATTCTAAAGACACAAAGACGTAGATGTGTCCTCTTCTGATAGTAACTATGTGAGATAAGAAAGCTCCTGTTACCTGTTACCATATCCTCTTTCTGGAGATTACCACAGGATGGTGTCTGCTGGCTGAGGTGTGCATTGGGTTTCTTCCTCAGCCATTTCAATTAAATAAGGTGGTTTAGTTCAGAGAGTTTAAATAACTACTCTATACTTGGCCATCAAATTTGGATCAAAATGGATTAGGAAGACATCACAGAAACGTTTCTGCTGGTATCGCTGATGAGGCAGTAAACCTATTCAGACAGCCCTGCTGTATGTGGTTGTGTGACAGCATTGTTGAGAGTCTGAGAACTTTCTACAACATCAATCACAGATTAAATAACTCCTATTGTCTTAGAAAACATGTCAACCACCCTCTAAAAGCACCAGACACCAGTCTTACAAAAAATAATGCAGAGAAAGAAGTGGCAGATTCTGATCTCGTTTATATTCAGGTACAGCTAAAACCTTAAACATTTAAAATGATACTTTACAGAATTATAATTAGTCAGATTTTGCAGTGCAACAGACTGGGTGGATTCATATATACTGCAAATATACAAGCAGCAGTCAAAACATTTCTTAGAAACTTCAAGATGGCTGAAAGGTTTTGCAAGCTCTTTAAAATTCCCATTAACTCTATGATATGAAAAGTCCTTGCTCATTTGATGATCTTATGGAAAGTAATGGGAAAGACTAATGGGCACATAACAGAGCTGATAAATGTGCAAGAGAGACTACAGCAACTTAAGATCATATGCCATTTTGTATTGTGCAATTTAATATTCCAGAATTTATAATGCATATCTTTAAATAAGTTAATAATGACAGTGTTGGAGTTAGTGCACACTGTGTTCAATTCTTACAATAAAAAGCTTTAATCTGAAAATAAAATACATTGGGAAGCTACTATCAAGTAAATATTCATCTTGATGAACCTCCATGAGCACAAGAGAAATAGAAAAATAATCAATGAACAGGATAAATTCACTGGCAGAAAAGGAATATAATCTCCAATTATGGGATTTCTAAACCTCTATTAAGTCTTTAAATCTTAACTTGCATTAACTAAGTTGCTGTGATTATACTTCAAACTCAGGAAACTCCACATGTCCAGTCACTTATTGAATGCATTTGTTACTAAAGACCAAGCAGATACATTTTAAGGAATAAGTAGTAAGCTTTTCTCTTTTAAGTTCTAGAGATAAACCTATAAATAGCACCTATGATTAAAAATCACCTCTAGATTTTTTTCAGAATCACTCTGTAAATAAAGTAGAATCTGAAATAATTAATGTACTAAAGCCATTCTTTTGATTTTATGACAAAACTTCCATCCAGTAGAGTCAAATACCAGGACTTCCACTAAAGGCTGTCATACTCAAGATTTCATATTAAAATTAAATGAGTAAAAATAAAAAGGTAGAACGAAAGAAATGGAATACGTATGTTAATGTAGTGGTACTGAAGGGCTTCTGAAGGTTTTCTGTCACTTATACCATTTCAGTGGCCTTTGAGCCAAAAGCTGAGCACAGGAACAGCCACATCGTTCTCATAGAATCATGGAATATTCTGAGTTGTAAGACACCCTCAAGAATCATCAAATCCAAATCCTGGTTGTGCACAAGACAACTAAATAAATCACATTAGGTGTTTGAGAGAACAATCCCAAAAATCACATCTTGTGTCTAAGAGCACTGTCCAAATATTTCTTGTTACAGCTGAAGTCTGTCTAAACTGTTTCCCAAATGTATCAATAGTTCATGGTGTTTTTTGTCCCTCAGAACTGCAGATAGTAGTATTATCTACATTTCTGAAAAAAACATAAGGGGTTTGGTTTTTTTTACCATTCAGACTTTTAATCTTTGAGAATTAAGAAATTAAAAAAAATTGTGATACACCACATTTTCTCCTTAAACTTTATTTTTAGGGGTTTTTTTTGTGTCGCATATTTAAGCATTTGAAAAAATAATAGTTTTTTTAAGATAGCTGATATCATAAAGGGTATGGAATAAACCCTAGCACCTTCCTTTTATCATGTTTAAATTTATCATAGTATTTCATACTGACAATGACATATTAATGGAAACTTGAAATCTGTGATCCTTTCCTGAAAAATTATTCCTAAATAAAAAGTTATCTAATCTGTTCTACAGAAAAGAAGTGAAATAGAAAATTTCAATATTACTGGATGAAATGTTATGTTCTTTCAGGCACGTTGAGAAAGTAGCAGTGGCATTTTGTTGTCTGTCCTCATGCTCTGTTCTAATACCCACTGATACCAAACTAAGCACACTAATTATTGAACTGGCTGTGGTGTGAGAGATACTGGTTCTCCCAAGCAGAATCTTTCACTCACAGACACCATAGTCTAACCACTGCATATAAAATGGAACATATCTCAGTACTCTTAGCCTCTCTTCCGTCTGAATTTAGGAAATGATGTATCACATTTGGAAGTTACCCTTTGTTTCCAAATGTGTTTGTATAAAATAATTGAAATTTTGCAAAAAAGGTATTATCTTCCCCCTCTTCTGCATTATTTTTCCTTTCACAAATTCCAAACAATATCATTTGCAGATTAAATACTAACCCAAGTTCTTTGGTTGTATCTGCCAAAGAGATGAATTAATATCTCTCGTTTTGTACCTGACTGGCAAGTGTAAAAACAAGCAAAAACACCTTTCCTTGCGTGTTCAAGAAATTCTGACCGAAGTGTACTATTATTAAATATCACATAAAGAAAATGCAGTTAGAATTATCATACTATGGGCCTAAATTCAGTCAAAATTACTACATTTTCACTATTCCCATAAGTAGTGGAAAGCCTTCTCACTGAGACTTGAAGAAATCAACACAATCATACATAGGCAAATCTTTTACAAAGTCATGGAGATGGATACGTGAATGAAGCATATACATAAAAGTGTGGTTAAATCTTCAGCTCTGAAAATTACATATCTAAATTCTTGGTCACTGGAAGTGAAGAAACTGTACCAGGATAAAGAAACTTCTGTACTTATCTTGGATTTTATGTCCTTCTCCTAAACGTGCACTACGGACCAATATCCATGACACCTTTGCTTGAATCAGAACAGCAGTTCTTGCCTCCTAAGAGAAACAAGACATGTCTTAATGCTTTTAGTCCCAGAAAATATTCCCAATACTGACTTTTTAATAACTATCAAATTAAATACAAAATACCATGCATACCGGGAATGTTACTTTAGCAGTCTTCTGCATGCTTTAAAAATGTAATATAAATGGAATAGATACATGTATGAAGTATATTTAAAATGGGATAACATAAACTGATAATTCAATACTGATACTCAGTGATTGAAATTAATTCCACAAAGAGGCTTTCTGTTTGAAGAAACTTTTAGTTGGAAATTGTCTTGTTTATTTTTAAAAGCAGCTAAGATTGTCAATAGTCTGACTTGGCCTTCATAGAACCCATATCTTTGTTTTGAAGATTCTCATTTAAAAAAGTACAGTTTTGTTTTTTTTTTGTTTTGTTTTCACTGATAAGAGACATTCATGATTTCTGAAGAAACAGAGTGGGCTTTGTCAAAAAAAACTAATGAGTTTTTACGCTCTTTTTTACTCCAAAATACAAAAATGCTTCCAATTTGGAAAGGAGAAAATGAAAACCATAAAAATCTATGTGGAGGTAAGAATTCTTTGGAGTAGAAAGAAAGCTTTGCTTCAAAATTGCATGCAAATGGTTCCTTTTACACCTTTTTGCACTTCCTTTGCAAGGGATACTCTTCTGGCATGCTTAAGCTGAATCCACATTACTGCAATATTTCTTGCAGCAATTTAACTCCAATACTCTCTTTATTGCTCATGACTTGGTTTGAGCAATCTCTGTATGAAGCAGCTCAATGAGGATTGAAAGTGGAAGGGAAGAAGTCAAGGATAATGCTCCTGTTCCAGATTCAGCATTATTTCTGAAAAAGCAGTTGGCAAAATACTGTTTGCAAAATTAACTTCCAGAATAAGTGAGAAGTGTGAATACTTTTGCAGCTGATTTTATCTTTTGGGGCTTTGCGGTGTCTGTGTAATGGGAACTAATGGTCTTGGAAAAAAAAATAGCTTTTATTACTGCAAGTTGACTTGCTGCCAGAAATTCTTCAACCTCTGCGCCTTGCAGTCAATCAGCCACTTGAATAGCCTAGACTTACAATCTTAGGAAAATTTTGCCTGAAGGCACAGTAAAAAACCTAACACACTCAAACAGTAGAAATACTTTGGTATTGCTTTCCTTTCTGAAGTCATAAAAAAATCAAAACCAAAAAACTAAAAAAACACCCATCACCTCTAAATAAATAACTGAAAAAAAAATCTAAATGTAGGGGAAATAAAAATTATCACATAAACAACATATCTCATTACTGTTTGGGAGTCCTTTCCAATACATTTTTTACAAGGCCACAAAGGCAAAAAAAATCGTGGATGGAGGTCCTAATCTATCTTGCCAGAAAGGGAGTGGTAACTCTGCCAACAGCTAACTACAAATTCTAATTTTAGAAGTCTTCAGCTTTTCCCAAATTTCTTTTGTAGTACTCTGATCCCTGGATTGGATTTAGCATCTGGAGTCCCTGTTTGTAATTTATTATTTTGTCTGTCTGAAGTAACCCTTAAGGAGCAGTAAGTGAGCTGCCTTGCTGTTGATGGCAACAAGACTTGAGTCTCCACCCTGAATTTCTGCTCTTTTGACTTAACAGGTCTGCACAGCTGCCAAGAAGTTAATTGTGCTCAAACTCTTTGCTGTATTACAACCCCTAGTAGACCTGTGTTTTGCATTGAGGTAGTTCATGATGCTTCCTTTCTGTTTTTTCTGCTGCATATGTTAACTTCACAATTGTACAGGTTTTGGTTGCAATAGAGCAAATTTTCTTCATATCAGCTTTTATGGTGCTATGTTTTGGATTTGTGACCAAAACAGTGTTGATAGTTGTCATGATTTGACCCAAGCTGGCAACCACACAGCCACTAGCTCACTCCACCCAGGTGGGACAAGGGAGAAAATCTCAAGAGGAATAGTGAGAAAACTCTTAGATTGAGATAAAAATGGTTTAATGGGGAAATCAAAACCCATGCACACGACCAGAACAAGGAATTCATTCACCACTTTCCATGGGCAAGCTATCTCCAGGAGATCAGGGCTCCATCAGGCATAACAGAGACTTGGGAAGGCAGACCCAATCCTGCTGAACAATCCCCACTTCCTCCTTCTCCCCCCAGTTTTATATGCTTTGTATGATGCCATAAGGTCTAGGATATCCCTCTGGTCCATTGGAGTCAAAAGCAAAATGAAAACATCCCTTAATTATCAACACTGTTTCCAGCATAAATTTAAAACAGCGGCCCATACCAGCTACTGTGCAGAAAATAACTCTGCCCCAACCAAAACCAGCTCAATAGCTCAGAGATGTTTTAGTTAGTGCTGAGATTGCACAGCATCAAGGTCTTTTCTGCACCTCCCTCCACCCCACCAGCAAGGAGGCTGGGGATGCACAACGGCTTGGGAAGGGACACACCTGGAAAAGCTGACTTCTTCTGACCAAGGGGATATTCCACACCACATGACATTGTGCTCCTCAATAAAAGCCAGGGGAAGAAAGGAAAAAGGGAGAGACATCTGGGATAGAGCACTTTTCTTTCAAAGGAACCATTAGATATGATAAAGTCCTGCTTTCTTGGTATGCTGGTTTTGCACAGCCCGGTTTTTGGTGGGCGGGGAAGGGGGGGGGGGGGGAGGGGTGCATAGAGGTGGCTTCTGTGAGGAGCTGTGGGAAGCTTCCACCATGTCCAAAAGAGCCAGTCCCTGATGGCTCTGAAGATGGACATGCTGCTGGTCAAAGCTGGGCCAATGACAGAGGTTGGTAACACCTCTGTGATAACATATTTAAGAAGAAAATCATGCATAAGTTTTTTTCCTTCTAGTCTGAGAAGAGGAGGAGGTGAGAACAAATGAGGGAAAACAACATGAAGACACCAAGGTCAGTGGAGAAGAGGGGCAGGAGATGCTCCAGGTGCTGGAGCCGAGATTCCTCTGCAGGCTATGGTGCAGCCCATGGTGAAGCAGCTGTGCCCCTGCAGCCCATGGGGATCCAGGGGGGATGCAGAGATCCACACACAGCCCATGGGGGAGGTGCCCATTCTGGGGTGGGTGGAGGCCTGGAGGAGGCTGTGATCCAGTGGGAGACCCAGTGGAGAGAGAGGGCCGTGATTCCAGGCTGGAGCAGCCTGTCCTTGCAGGACTGCACCCTGTGGAAAGAGTGACCCACCCTGCAGCAGTTTTGGGAGGCCTGTGTGCCCGTGGGAGGGACTCACATTGCTGCAGTTTTGGCAGGACTGCTGCTCGTGATTTGGAGCCACACTGGGGAAGTTCATGGGGAACTGTCTCCTGTGGGAAGGACCCCACGGCCTCACAGGGGAAGGACTCCCCTCCCAGAGCAGTGGAAGATAACCTCAGGTGACAAAGAACTGACCAGAACGCCCACGCCCTGTCACCCTGCACCGTCGGTGGGAAGGAGGGAGGCGTTGGGGGAAGAAAATATGTATTTAAGGGCCTATTTCACTTTTCATTATCCTCCTCTGATTTTGTTAGTAGTAAATTCACTTTGTATCTTTAAGCTGAGCCTGTTTTGCCCCTGGAGTGTTTCCTCCCAGTCCTTATCTCAGCTCATGAACCCTTCGTTAATTTTTTTCTCTTCTCTGCCCAGCTGTGGCAGGGGAGGGTGAATGAGCAGATTTTGTGGGTGCCTGGCGTTTGGCCAGCATCAAACCACAACACTTGGAAATAGCTGAACATCTGGAAAGCAGTAAATAGATTTTTTTATTTTGTTTAGCTTGTGTATGAAGCTTTTGCTTTACCTACTAAACTGTTTTTATCTCAACCTACCAGTATTCCCACTTTTACCCTTTTGATCCTCTCCCACATTCCACTGGGAAGGGAGTGAGAGATCTGCTGTGTGGTGCTGAGCTGCTTACTGAGGTTAAACCACAACTACAATTTCACAGTTTCATTTAAAGAAACGTTTTAATGACATCCACTATGGGTTTTGGTTTTTTAGTTTTCAAATAAAATAATGAAATTTTTCTATTCCTACATGTTTATAAAAATCAGGGCCTCCACAGAGGAGGTAAATTTTAATTATCACTTTAGATGCCAATAAAAAACTGCTTTGCTGCATTATATTAATAACCTGAATATTATAACATAGAAATGTAAAGAAACCAGCTGCAAAGTTCATCACAAAGCACATGCAGATGCACCATGGTGTGAAAAGAAAGCACTGAAAATATCCTGAAATAATGAAAAAGAGATGTAAAATATTTTTCAAATGATATAACCATTGTCTTTATAGCAGTGCTCTGCACTTGCATGCAAACAATTCTATATAAAAATGTAATCACGAATCTGGATGACCAAGTTGTTTAATCAGCAGTTATTTTCCTTTAGCTGAAGACAGCAAACCAGCAACAAGATAATTATCTGTTATGATGCATACAGTTTCTTTGCTCCATACAAACTGTGCTCTGAAAGACACCTTTTTCCTCTCAAACACCAGCATATACTACACTTTCCAAAGTAGCATCATTATCACATGGCAAACCGGATAGTGTATTCCACCCATTAGAGTGAGATATTTGTAGTGAATCTCAACGAATACATTTTATCATTATTTTTGCCATTTTTTATTTTAATTTAATCACTACAAAAGTGACAATTTTGTTTTATTCAGTTCCTCACTTATAAATTATACTGTATTCCTTTAAGATTCTGAGGAACCTAAGAATTGATCAGGTGAAGTCCCCTGTGACTGGAAAATGGGAAAAATCACACTAATTTTTAAAAAGGGTAAAAATGAGGACCCTGGGAACTACTGACCAATCAGCCTCTGTGCCCAGTGAGCTCATGGCAGAGATCCTTCTGGAAGCTATGTCAAGGCATGTGAATGACAAGCAAGTGACCAGAGATATCAACATGGCTTCATGAAAAATAAATTCTGCCTGACTAATCTGTGGGCTAGTACTATGAAGTGGTCATGGTGGTGGGTAAAGGGAAGACCAACAGCTGTCTTCTGTAAGGCTTTTGGCACAAATGTACATAACACTGCTAAACTGGACATATATGGTTTGATGGATGGGCTATCCAATAGGTAAGGAATTGGAAGGATGGAGGCATCCAAAGAGTTGCAGTCAATGGATAATCTCCAAATGGAGATTAGCAACAAGTGATGTCCCCAAGAGGTCCACATTTGGCCTGGTAGACAGTGGGAGTGAGCATCTGCAGCATCTGGATGACCCCAAGCTAAGTGGTGCAGTTGATGCACTTGAGGGAAGGTGTGCCATCCCTAGGGACCTTGACAGACTTGAGGATTGGGCCTGAGTGAACTTCAAGAAGAAGATCAATGCCAAGTGCAAGGTCTGCAGCTGAGTCAAGGCAAACTGATGTCTAGTCTGGGTGTTGAATGGATTGAGAGAAGTCTTACAGAGTAGGAGTCCCAATTACAATATTAGTAGATACTTGTAGCTCTTTCGTGAACTGGAAGAGGATAAATTTAGATTAGATATGAGGAAGAAATATTTCACATTGAGGATGATGAGGCACCAGAAGAGGCTTCCCAAAGTTGTGGATGGTGGCAGATGTCAGGTTAGACAAGGATTGAAGCAACCTGGTCTAGTGAAAGGCATCCCCACCCATGGCAGGGGCTGGGGTGGGATAGGAGCTAGGTGATCTTCAAAGGTCCTTTACAACCAAAATTTTTCTATGATTCTATGAATCTGCATTAAATATCACATGAGACTTTATGGTGTATTTTGTCCAGGGTTTTGCTCAGATTTGTTTTCAGCATTGTTCTAAAAAACAATAGAATCCTAACAGACCCAAGTTTTTCCACATTCTCTTCAAATTGCTATTTTATTATACATATAGTTTTTCTTGCTAAATTTTTGATAATGTAACTGTAGTCAGTTGCTTTTAGTGAAGACTCCTTCAAAGTAGACAAGAAAGCAATAAATCCTTAATTCATGCACACAGGTGCATTCACACAGAAAGTAAATATGAAACAAACTTGTGCTTTCTAGACAATCTGAGAGAAGGATAATGTGGTCAGGAAATATGATGTGAAGTATAATAGGTCACAGCAGGCCAAATCAGATTGTCAAGGTGCTATATAAGCTTGGACCACCTCTGATCTGACAGGGATTCATCCAATACTCAAGGAAAAAAGGGCTTGATAGCTACACACCCACGGTGCATGGCAAGTCCAGACAATGAAGCCCACTCTATGAACTGCAGCTCTCCAGTGGCAAGTACAACTGGAACCCTCATTTCCTACTTAGAAAGGCTTCCCACTGAATTAAAGATGAAGAAAATACACTGAACTCTGACTGCAAGTCTGCCTGTTAGGCAGTTTCCCTTAAGGACTATTGTACTTTGCTGAAACTTACAAATGACAGCTTTAAAATACACAAAAGTGTTTAACTATGGCACACATGCCTTAGTTTAAAGGATCAATACTATAAAGAATTGCTAATATGTATTCTTCCTGAGTACAGTCATTGTATGCCAAACTGCTTAATTTATTTATGAACATAGCTGCTTTTGTAGATGTTTTCGTTTCCATCTGCATTGCATCTTTTTTTTCTGCTTCTTGAAAACTCACTAAAAAAGAATTCTGCAAGACCAATAATTGGCACATAATATAAACACCAGTTTGCTGGGGTAAAAAAATAGCAAGAGTATGGAATTTCATAGAAAATTCATAGCTGTTCCTTTTTGCTGCTTCTTTTTCCTGCTTTCTCCAGCCACCCCACCCCCCCCCTCCCCTCCACTTTCCAGATACTGTCCTGTGACACATGCAGGTTCAGTAGCACTAAGTACTTGCCTAGCAAATTATCCTGGGTGCATTGCAATATATTTGAAAGTGCTGCAAGCAGTAATCTGCGGTTATTTCAGTACCACTGAAATGCATCTATTACAGTTTTCAATTCTCACTATCACCTTTCACTTGTATGAATTTTGGATTCAGTCTCCGTTACACCACTGATTGCAATAAGAATTTTCCTTTCTGTCTGTATGTTGAATATAAGATAAAGATCATAGTGCAGCAGCTCCACAGTCCATGATCTAAAAATCTCTATTTCCATTAAGAGTCCTGTTGTGTAGAACACACAAAACAGTTTTTGACTCTGCATGATGACAATAAATGGAGAAATTTTGCAGTAATACTAACGGTAGAAAGCCTAACGCTGTTTCTCTATTATGTGAGAGAAGAAAAGGGGTGAAGTTATAAAATCTTTTTCTCAGATTAATTACAAAGGGAAAAGTCTATCAGTACTTCCAAAAGCTGCAGTGCAAAGAAAGCACGAACATGCTGAAAAGATCAGTTTTGGAAATAGAGTCCTGCTCTCCTCAGAGCAAAGCATTTAAAATACAAATATGGCCTAGTTGGGTGTCTTACTTTTATCATAAAAGTCATGCAAACATTGGATTTTAGCAGACATCAACTAAATACAGTGAAAATTCATTATGCTCAGTGTTTTCATCACTGGATTTAATCTCTAACGAAGTCCAGACCCTTAAGCAAGTAAAAAGATACTTTTCTACTAAAAATGACACTGAAAAATCCTCATAAGCAAGGCACAGGTGATATATTTCAGTATCACTATATGAAGAAATCAAATGGACATACATAATCTTTTTACTGAAATCAGTTCTGGTTTTTGTTTTCTTTTTCCTTTTTGTCCTTTTTTTTAAACACCATCTCAGTTTCTGTATGCTTATAAGCTAAGAGAAAACAGACGTTAAGCTAAATAGCACACAATTATGTTTTTTTCTGTAAGGTTAACAGACAAACGTCTTTTTGTACAGTGCCAGTCCCAGACATTTTTGCCAACCTGGGATATGTCCTTTCTTCCTCTTTTCAGCTTACTGATTAATAACCAATTCCATGGCCTGTGGTGGCATACATATCTGTGGTGGCATACATACACTCCATTACTGTCTGAGATATCAAAAGTTTGCTTAATTTGAGACGTGGTTATTTTTAAAAGAATGTGAACTGTGGTAACACATGTACATGAAATTGCATGCATTGCAGGAATGTTTCCAGTTATGTGACAGAGGGTGTGCATCTTTCAAAGGAAGGGAGAAATACATAAAGGAGTGGCAGTTCCAAGAGAAAAAAAAAAAAAAAAGAAAAAAAAAAGGAAAAGGTTAAATAAATTTAAAAAGCAAATACTTTCAATGAGAAAAAAAATAAACATAACTTACAGTTGACCCTGGGCAGCTTTAATTTATGGGGTGAAAATGGGACACGCTCAAGCTATCTTATACAACCATAACACTGAAAACCATACACACATTTAGGACTCAATAAGTGCACTATTTACTAGACAGGTATTTTCATAACTATACTACATGCATATCTTATTTCAGTTTAACATTACTATGACTACAATCAACTAATATCAGTTCTGAAAATATACACACACTGAATCATGGTATGCAGTGTCCAGAATAGAAATAAAAGCTTGTGAAATTACCTTGAAAACACTTCTTCAAAGTAAACTTGATACAGTGGGTAGTATTAGAGACATTGTTTTTTCAATAAGTAAACACCATAGTCTTAGTACCTAGCACCTCATCAATATTACTATATAATACTGTTAAATGTGCAAAATGACAGAAGAACAGTTAAACTAAAACATAATGAAGATGGAAAATTGCACAAAATGAAGCAATATGGAAAGAGTATTGCTTATTTGTTCATTCCATAAGAAGTATGAAATTATATAAAGCAGCCCTGCTACTCAGAAAAGTCTCATAAAAGAGAATTTAAAATTGTTTTGTGGACCTGATGACGTCTAGATTTGGCCTGTTTCCTGATGAAATTTGCATCTTTAAAAAAAAAAAAGGGAGAGCTCTGCTTTCTCCTCACATCATTCTGAAGTCTTTTTAAATTATTATTAATTTAATTCAATATACAAAATTTTATCCAATAAAAAATTTATAAGACGGAATTCCTAAAAGAAAAATTCTGCTTCTAAATGTGCTTAGAAAAAACCTCATCTGCAATATTATTACATAAAATATTGCAGCCACATGGGACCAAATAATTATTTTGTATGTTCCATGGGGTGCTACAGAAACCCAGATGGCATTAGGCTTTACATCTTTGCAATTCATTTTGTTTTATATATTTTACCACAACATATTTTGATAATACCGAATAAATATAAAAACACTAGTCAGACATTCCTTAAATGAAAATTAAACTGGGTCCCCACAGATTTGTTCAGGAAAAGCATAAAGAAACAACTTCCTTAAAAGAACGAAACAAACAAGGAAGTCCTCATTTGGTACACTAAAGGTCAGCTCAATGTGTTGAACTCAAGGAAAAACTTGAAAGAAATTAGGCAAATTTGAAATTCTTTGATCTCTATGGAAGCTGCAAATTCTTGGTGGATAAGACCTCAAATGAAGATTATTCCAGACAGTAAGTTATGTTCTGACCATTAGGAAATACACATATTTGAACTCTCACAGATAGAAGTATTCCATTATAATGTAACAAAGCATATTCTCCGCATGGTGTTTCTCATGTATTAAACATGACAGTGTAATGATTTGTGCACTGTTATTTCTGTAAAATTATGAGCTGCACATTCTCACTGAACCAGTCCATGTCTTTTTCTTCAAACTTTCCAAATGTGTGCCAAAAGCTGTTTTGTTGAGAAACTCTCAAGGTTTATTTTTTTTTCCTTCTACAAAACCAGATAGTTCTCATTATTAGAGCAAACCCTTAAAACGTGACTAAAAGTGGTAAAACACTCTCCTGGTTTAGTCTTGCTGAGTGACTTTCAGAGTTTATATGATAAGATATCTAGTATAGTTTGTGGATTTGGTACAATTCTAAAGCAGCCTTACAATACATGACATTTGATTGGGGCTTATTTTGCCAAGCTGTCCCTTACTGCCTTGAATTTTATCTAGGTCACCTTAATTTTACAAATCTGTGCTTACAGATACAAAGAATGAGAACTGGACACAGGACTTGTATTTTTATCCAAAATATTTATTTAAATTCGGTATAACATCCTACATACAGCAAATTATTTCCCAATATTGTAAATAATAATTACTTCTTGGCTAAAAAATCTGTTTGTGTCAAATTTAATTTTTAGGCAGTAGTACATTTATTAATGAAGAAAAGAGCTAGAAAGAGGGGTTGCCAACCAAGCTCTGGCTTTTACGGATGAAAACAGCTTTCGTGAGAAGTGAAGTATAAAACTATATAGTATAATACTATAAACATAAGTTAACACTCTTAAAAATATCAAGGTAAAAGTTATATTTTAAATAAATTTATGTCAAATAAAATAAAATAATAATTACTATATAAACACAAAAAAACCATATACAGTTTAATAACTGCACTGATTTTCAAAATGCTACCTGCAAACTTGCTTGCCGAAACATACTGTATGACTATATTTCACATTGTGACAAGGCAAACTTCCTAACTACTTTGATATCAGTTTAACTCCACTCTAATTCTGTTTGAAGCTAAATGTTGATTCATGTTTTTTTCAAAGCTGACTCTTTTTAAAATGTCTATCCTTGAACAGCCTACTGACACATCTGGCAGAGTCACATGAATGCAGATGGAATTCTCACTGAACAGACATGTTTAAATGGAAAAATCAGCATTGTTAAATGTTTGCAAGATCACTGGTAAGATGCTTCCTGCATTTCATGTAAATATGTCCTCATCAAAGGAGCAGGAATTTAACAAGGGTAAACTAACCACTTGACTCACTAGGAGCTCATAAGGTCTGAATTTAGCACTATAGTCAGGTTAAGGTTTTCCTCACAGTGTGATAAATAATATTTAATCAACTATTTTAATCATCATGTTAGTTCATTAGAAATAATAGAGTCATATTTTATTTTCTCAAAGTTTTTTTGAGCTGTTCATTCCATTATGAAAACAGCTACTACCATGGAAATTGATATTTTCTCAATACAGGTTTTAACACATTTATGCTTATAAAGCACTGACAACAAATTGGTTTGAGCTACACTAGCAAAAACCAATTTTTTAAAAAAATAGGGACAAATATTTCTACATTGTGTCTTGTACAACTAATACTTTGGGTTGTACAACAGACTTTTTTCTCCTCTTTACATAAGAAAACCCCAATGAAACATGATAGACTATCCATCATAACCTGACTTTGAAAGATAGTCTCTGAGTCTTCTTTTGAAAACCAGAATGTAACTTGCCCAAAGCAGAAAAGGTTGCACTGTTGCAAGAGAGACATGAGATATTCTAACCAGTCCAGAAATCTTGATCAAAGACATCTATAACAACCTTAATCTCTACATCCACAACATACAAAGTCTATGATGAAATCCATATTAGCTTATTTACAAAATACTGTAGTTTTGGGAGAATAGAAACAGAAATTTAACATCAGTCATCAACACTGGTTAATTTTAACTCTTCACAGTTGGTACTCAAAAAATGTGCGTCAGTTTCATCTTATAAATTTGGTTTAGTTCAGCTGAAGAAGGGACCGTCTAATATACTTCTTGCCAAGGAAGAAGTCTGGATTGTTATATCCAGTTATTTTTCCAACTGTAAGACCTAGTGCTGAATGGGAAACAATTTCATGTACCAGCATTGCTGTGTAAATAGAGTTATAGTGTGTAAATATACTAAATATATGTCTAGAGTATATAATTCCTGCTATTTACCAGCCTCCTTTTACAACAGGGGATGTCTGAGGTATCACAATCTGAGACACCCTAAAGTAACATAAGACTGCAGATAGGACTTCACAATAGTGTAAGATTTACATCTATCCTTTGCCATATCTGTCAGCCCTGTATATCAGGGATACTGTCATACATGTAAAATGGAACCAGATAGACACATGGGCAACCTAATCAAGTTCAGTTGAGTTCAAATAACAATTAAGCTTCTCAAATGCCAGTGTCTGCTTTACTGTGGTCTGAATAACTCAAATAATAAAGAATATCACAGAATTACAGAATTGCTGAGGTTGGAAGGTGCCTTGTGAGATCATATAGTCCAACCCTTCTATTCACACAGGGTGATCTAGGGCAGATTGCCCAGGATCATGTCCAGGTTGGTTTTGAGTATCTTCACAAGGGGAAATTTGATAACCTACCAGGGCAACATGCAATAGTGTTTGATCATCCACACAGTAGAAAACTGTTTCTTGCATTTAAGTAAACTTTTCTGTATTGTCAGTCGTGGCCATTGTCTCTTGTCCTATCAGTGGACTCTACCGACAAGAGTCTGGCTGTCTCTTGCTATATAGCATCAGGTGTCTGTATGTGTTAGTAAGATCCTCCTGACACATCTTTTCCCCAGGCTGAATAGTCCCAGTTCATTCAGCTTCTTCTCATGTGAGAGAAGCTTCAGTCCCTTAATCCTTCTTGTACTGAAGAGCCCAGAACTGAACACAATACTCGAGGTATGTCTCACCAGTGCTGCGTGGAGGGGAAGTTTCACCATCCTTGACCTGCTGGCAATGCTCTTCAAAATGCGGCCTCATACACTGTTGGCCTTCTTTGCTGCAAGGGTACACTGCAGTCTTCTGGCCAGCTGCCTGTTAACCAGGACTCCAAGGTCTTTCTCTGACAAGCTCCTTTCCAGCTGGTTTTGTATGGCTGCCTGGGATTATAATTCTCCAGGTTCAGGATTTAGCATTTCCCCTTAGTGAACATCATGGGATTCCCTTCAGCTCAAATCTTCATCCTGTGAAGATCCCTCTAAACAGCAGGTCCTTTGAAATATCAGCCACTTCTCACACTTTTCTATCATCTGTGAACTTGCTGGGCGTTCACTCTGTCCTACTGTTCAGGTCATTAATGAGGGCATCAAACAGTATTGGCCTCAGTACCAATCCCTGGGGTACACCACTAGTCACTTGCCTCCAACTGGACTTCATGCCACTTATCATAACCTTCTGGATCCAGCTGCTGAGCCAGTTCTCAATCTACATCGCTCTCCACCTATCTAACCTGTGATTTGTCATCTTGTCTATAAAGATGTTCTTTGAAACAGAGTCAAAGGTTTTGCTAGAATCAATGTAAAGAACACTCACTGCTCTCTTGTTGTCCTGCAAGTTAATCACTTAATTGTAGAATGTTGGTTAAACATGATTTTTCATTTGTAAATTCATGCTGACCATGCCTAATTATCTTCCTGTCCTTCATGTGTTTGGAGATGGTTTCAAGGGTTAGTGGTTCCATCACTTTCACAGGGACTGAGGGTGTTGACTAGCCTGTGGTTCCTCAAATCTTCCTTTTCACCCTTCTTGAAGAATATTTCACACTCAAACACTTGAATTGACATGTCTTAATCCATGTCTGAATTCCACTACAGATGTAAAAAGATTGCAGGAAAACCTAACAAAGTACACAGGGAATCAGTCCGGTGATATAGTCCCCAAACACTATAACCTCTGTATTTCATTAAATAGGTTTTTATTACACAGCATGGTTTATATTTAGTTGATATTCATCTAGCATGAAAGCCATGAGGCAGAAATTGTTCCCACACCCTATTGCCATATAACATCATATAACCTGTACCCAAATCCATGTAAAATATTGTTTTGGAAACAGAGAAAATCCAATCACACTAATACACAAAGAATTCCCTAGGAACTTTTCAATTGCATGTCTTTGGATCACTTGCCTAATAAAGCCTTTCACTGTCTTACAGCAGTGTGGCTACCCTTAAAGAATAATGACTAGAAAAAAAAATGAGAAGATTTATTCAAAATTTAAATAACAGACACTAGGATCCTTCATTTGATGTTGTGATTGAAATCTTTGTATTGCTGTATGTTTATATGTAAAATACATTTTCTCGATAAACATTAGAGCAGCACCTTTTTTTTCCCTTTAACAAAAAAAAAGTAAAAGGAAAATTATTCACTTGATCTCTTTACTGCAGCATCTGATTTTTGCAAACCACAAAATTTCACAGTGCTCACTAGCACTCTTGAGAAATTGTCTTCCTCCCTGGTATTGGTACAGCTTGGAGATCACATCTTCATGGAATCTGAAGCACATGATTGGTGCCCTCAGGTTTTATGGTTACTTACATCTGCAGAGACTATTATCTGTCAAGTAACATTGCAGTTTAAGCTATTCTTTTTTCAATAAAAGTTGCAGCCTTGGTCTTTAAACCAATTGTTAGCATGCTGTATGTTCTGCTTTCACCTTCCACAGTAGCACACACATTGTCTTGAGCATTTATACACAGCTTTAATGTTCTTTTCCACAGCACAAACTGTGCAGCCATTAATGAATTACGTGACCTCCTTAAACGAGGTAGGCCAAATTGCACCCTCAAATTCACAAGCAAAAGTTTCATTGGTTGCAGTCTCTGTAGATTCAATGGGAGCTGATCTCAGATTTGTATCTGAGGGCAGAATGTGACCCAGTGCATCCATTAACTGGCCTTATTCTGTATAGCTCTTTATCAATTTGGGGAGGAAAGACACAGATTAATGGATGGAGAATGAAAGAGAGAAAAAAACAAGGTTCTTAAAGGTTTCTGATGAGCTGGGAAAGTGAACACAACAACAGCTTAAAAAAAGATGCAGAAAAATCCTCAAATGTTTAAAAGGTTAACAATTCTCATAGTCAACACCTTGAAATTCTAAAATAATTATTTTATTAGTATTATAATGTTATTTAAATTACCTTTCTTATATTTCTGCTCAGGGAGAAAATTGCAATAAGGTTGGGAGGATTTTTTTTTACAAAATATAAGGGTTTGTCTCAGAATGGCTTGGGTTGGAAGAGAGTTTAAAGATCATCTATTTGATATTTATCGTCCAGTCTTGATGGATTTGGTTCTATTTATTTAGACTGAAATAGCCAGCATATGCTGCAGTTACTAAACCTTGTAAGGATTCAAAATTAAAATTCAAATATAAGTTTCATATAAGATAAAAATATCTTAAACTTTAACATAAGGTTCTGACAAAAAAAATAGGTAGCTTAATGGATCCAGGTTTCTAACAGAAGTGAGTCTGAGTTATATTCTGAGCAATCTGGGATAGTTCAAAGCAGTTTCTTGCGAGGAGATTGTCCTAATAAAACATTTAAAGAATAATAGCATGTTTTGTGCACTTTACTCTTCCGAAACTCTTAGGCACTGTAAAATGTAGAGAACTGGTTACAATCATGAACCCAGACTGAAAATTCTGAAGGTGTTCTAAAGGGACATTTGAATAATCTGCTTAAACCTCAAACGTGCACTTTGTTTGGAGGACTGAAGTTAGATGATTTGATCCCTCATGGGTCACCAGGGAGACAAACAGGCATTTGTGTCAAGATGCTTCAAAAACTTCCCTCTCACCCATTCTTGGGTCGAGCCTTTAAACCAGTAAATCTTGGAACAATAAATTAACTTGTGTGTTCACATTATGACAGTGAATTATTTCAGAGCCCTGACCTAGAACACTAGTCCCTGCTGGATGGCCAAAAAAGGGAAACAACAAACCCCAGCAAACTGGGGACCCTATCAAAACCACAGAGTTTGGATTCATGTCTTTAACTCCCCTTTCTCAGGGTTCATTCACTTTTCCAGAGGCAGGCACCTAAGGCTACATTTTCATGCGCAAGGGAGATTGAGCAGGAAGCGCTGAGGCTGAGCTTTGACTGCTGCGCTAGAAGAGTGCTCAAGCAGGAAAAGCAACCCAGCAGCAAAGACCTCTTCCACTCCTTGTCAGAAAAAATGTAAACCTGCATGGTGACTCAGTGGTCCTACAGTAATTGCTGGTTGCCAAAACCCCCCCGCCTTGTTTTTCCATCTTTGTTATACTGCACTTGTATTAATTCAGAATGAAATAAATACCTGTAAAATTCCACTGATCATGATGTACCTTTCAGACAGTATAAAAGTTTACAGAAAAACAGGACAGTCCTTGTCTGTCTCACCACCTATTCTGAATTTTCTGTTGCTGAGATGCAATGCTTCAGGGAGTTGCATCACAACAGCACTGAACATCTACAGGAGCTGTACACGAGGCATGAAAATTTTCAGTTAGAAAGGGTATTGGAGAGGGGATTGCATTCAGTTATCACAGATTCTGAAAAAGTTGCTCAGGTCATTAATGCCCTCTCAATAGCAGAATTATTCTCTATAGAAGGGAATAAACAATGTAAAAAAAAAAAAAAATTGCTTTACCAAACTATTGTAGAGAGGAGTTTTAGCCATTATACTTGAGAAAAAAAAATCTACTTTAATAGATATTACTAACAAGTATTTAATATCTACATTCTTATTATTCCCAATTAGAACAAAACATTTGTCACACCCCATTATATTTAGACCTTCGCCAACATTTGAATTTTAAGGAAAAAAAGCATCATTACAGCCTTAACAACCTATGAAAAATAAAGCAACACCAGTTTAATTGTTTCTGAGGATTGTGCTCTAGGGAAAAAAAGAAACATTTAAAAGCCTGTTATATAATGCATGTGGCTCAAGGTTTATATTTTCTGGTTTCAAACATAAACATGTTTTCAAAGACACATTCATGTATTAAAATATTTTCAGTGTGTTTTCACACAAAATATGGAACTCTTTTCAAGTTAATGGATAAATTTGCTCATCTCTTTCTTTATTATCAGGCAAAGATAAATAAGTCTTTTTCATTCAATCTGCTGAGATAACTTGTGCCCATGCCGAAAGGTGATCTGTTCTAATCAACTTCGTGAAGTCTGATGGAATTACACTGAACATATTTCATACCTGACACAACTACAGAATGATACAGTTCAGGACAAACATTGGTGACCTGAATAATACATGACAGACAGATGACCGGGTGAGAAAAGTAATTTTTCACCTACACCACTTGAGTTTCTTTATTAAAGGCTGAGACATATTTGATGGAAAGAAGGCTGCTTTGCCAGCTAAAAGCTGGTGTGTTTTATTAATAGCTCAGTCAGTATTCCCTTGCCATTTTACTACTTGAAACATTATTTTGACAATAAAATACTACATGTATCTATTTTGCATGGAAAACACCATCGAAAATACCACCAATACTGCTAAAGAGAGAAATAAAGATTTAAGAAATCAAAGTTTTTAATTATTTAACTTTAATTCTTAATAGATGCAAATATTTTAAAATCAGAGCAAAAATTATCATGAAGGAGAGAGGAATTCTGGAAATCAAACAACTACATAATCACAGGAGAATATATCAAATATCTGTAATGGGTAGAAATTATCTTTCCCATGAGCTTGCAAGTAGATACAATACATTTAAAAAGAAGTGTACTTTTCATAAAAGTCAAGTAAATTTGGCCTCAACAATACAGTTTTGTTTAGGTGATTTAAGTAGTATTTTGTCAAGGAAGGTTAAAGTTAGGACAAACAATAATATCTAAGGAGTTGGCCCATGAAAAGGTGAACTGCCTCAAATATTTCTGTGTTTGAAGCCTTACCAAGTTTTACTCTTGGCTGTATTTTTCCTCTGCAGACAGCGGCCAGGACAAATAGTTTTCTACAAATTCATAGTGTGTGACACCAGTGATCCAAAGGCTAGACAGAGACCACATGCTCATATTGTACTAATGACTCCTGGTTCATCAATTTAATAAGTGGGGCCCTTCCACATATCACTGCCATCATGAACTCTCAACAATCTATTTTCTGTGCTTAAAGAAGCTTAAAACCTTAAATGAAATCTCAGAAACATCTTGTGTTATTGTTTTACTTGCTGTAACAGAAGAACACACCATATATATTTAAACTGCATTTCTTCAGTTCTTTTTTCTATGGTAGCCTTTTGAAGCTAATTGAACGCACATGTCATACTGAAAATAGTCTAGAAGCTGCCGTAGGTTTAAATGCAAATACAGAACTGATCATGGACCTAGCAAGCAAATATCACTATATAGTCATAAATATTTCAATTGAAAGAATAAGAGCTTGCTCTTTGATACTGGAAAATGCACAAAAAGTTACCTGAAAGAAATAAAACTAAGTGTGCAGTGTATGTATGGTATTGGACAGATTTTACTAACATTAGAAGTGTTACATATTTTTACAACATTTACAAAGAGCTTTAGAGGTATAATGCTTAATTGAATTTAAAATAAATTAGACCTAACAGTAACCAGAAGTTGTCCTAGATCTTCAAGTAGCATTAAAATCCTCTGCTTTTCTACATATAAATATATAAGTCAAACACCCTCTTTTCACTCAGAAAGATTAGCTTTTCAGGCTTTATTAAGTTGACTTTTCAGACATGAGTAGAACAACAACAAAGAAATTCTTTCCTCTCACATTCCCACAGTGCCTTTGTCATTTCCTAACTACAATGCAGATTATTTTATAAGGCAAGCCTCAGTACCTCTGATGAAGCCCACAGGCCCTTCTAATTTGGATCAGTTTAGCTGAAGCTGAAGGCAGGGTCTTATTAAGCACAATATATAGGGCATTACCTGACAAAAGTTGCACTGATAAACTTTCCCAGATTAAGTGTTTCAACAGCTGCTTGTAACATTATATAATAGGCCATGATCATGATCAATAATGTTACGCAAAGATATCTTCAAGATAATATTCAGAATAATACTTTAGATCACAGACTCATTGAAAGGAGATTGACTGCAATGCTGAAATGGTGAGGGGGTTCTCTAGATCCAGGACAGCTACTGGGAAATAAGTGACAAAATCTTTGGTAGGGGTTTTCAGGCTAATGGAAAACATAATATCTAAAAGCCCCCAGTGGATTTCTGGATGAAAATTCGAACCTAAATCTCCTGCATCCTCAGCATCAAACATACGGGCAAAGATGCTCTTTTAAATCAGAGAAAGAGACTGTTGGAAAACCCTTTTTTATCACAATGACACAAGCAAGTTAAAACCAAAATTAAAAAAAAAAAAAAATTCATCAGTTTCTGTATGTGTTCCTGTCACTGCTTTAGTTAAACAGAGTGAGGTACAATTTTAAAACTTTTGTAGCTTTGACAGCTTTTGCCATTATGTGCTACTATTTTTCTGAATTGAACAGAGATTCTTCATTGTACAAAAATTACCAACACAAGAATATTTTATTTGTGAAGATCAGGCCTAATTACTTCTCAGCAAAACGCAGATTTCTTCTCAGTAGGAAGACTTCTTTCTGGAATGGTACATTTAATGTTTGTCTTTCCTTATGAACAAACCTGAGGTTCATTAATTGAGCTTTTGAGAGTTTGCAGCAGCAGTGACTAAGCTGAGATGTCTATGAGTTCCTCCAGGTATTAAAGAAATCTGGTGTCAAACCCTCATGCCCAAACATGAGTAAAAAGGAAAAACCAAAACTTTCCTAGTGACCTTTGGAAGTGAATTTTTTTCCTACTGTAAAAATTGAATTTATACATGCAGAAGAAATATCCAACTTCCCGTGAAGTAGACAATCTATATCCCATTATGCCAAAGAGCTGGATAAAAAAAGTAAATAGTAAGTTAAAAATTTCTTGAGAGCAATTTGAGGACCAAACAGAAAGAATCCTCAGATCAAACCAGGTCCAGATGTGTACTGTGGACAGTCCTGGCATACAATATGGTTTTAGAAGGGCATTTAGTGATAGAACCAGGGGAAATGGATTTAAACTGAATGAGGGTAGGTTTAAATTAGATATTAAGAAAAAATTAGTTATGCAGTAGATGGTGAGGCTCTTGAACATGTTGCTCGGAGAAATTGTGGATTCCACATTCCCAGTGTTCAAAGCCTGGTTGGATGGGGCTCTGAGCAACTGTGTCTAATGGAGAGGCTTGGAACTAGATGATCTTTAAAGTCTCTAACAACGCAAACAATTCTAAGATTCTATTATGTGAAAGCATAGCTAAAATAATAAAATGTATACATTCAGAAGCATAAAAAAGGTGTCCATTGTTTGTATTTTCAGTATTAGTCATATACCTTGGATATCCAGTTGGATAATACAAATACCCACTGGGTACGTTGACATATCTTTCCATCTACTGTTTCCACATTGGCCTGTGCTGGTCACTATTTAGTAGCTGCAAAAGTTCTTGAAACCAGGAAGTCACAAGGAAGCCTCTTTCCACCTTCCACTAAGCATAGGGCTGTGTTATTCCAAATAATCTATCCATCTTTCTCTGTGTAACAGCCATTAGCTGCAAAGCTCTACCTGTGCTATCATATTCTCATCACATAATACCAGTACTCCCAGCATATTACCATACAGGATCTCCAGTTGCCATACAAGGAGCAGTCCCCACTCTCTCTTCACATGATGGCATTCAGCCCAAGACTTGCAGAGTTTTCATGTTTTTTGATTATGGCACAACTTCATTTATGTCATTGAAGATCGAGTTCTGTCTTTGTATCAGAAGCAAGAATAATATTACTGCTATATAAAAAATTTCCGGTTGTTGTAATTAAAACTCTCTATCTGGAGATGGGAAAGGAATTAAAAAAAATGTTCAAAGAACAGTGTGTGTCCTTTCCTCCTGTTGATCAGCAAGATGTGACAGTCTGTTACCACAGAGTTACAAGTTTAAAGACTTGTCTTCAACAAGTGCTGGGATCTTTAGAGTATTACACTTTACAAGTAGGCTTAACAGACTCCAGTATAGAACAGTGGCTGAACCTCATTTCTGAAGACACTTCAGTGATTTTTTTGCTTCTATGGTGTACTTTAAAGCTTCTAAACAGCAGCAGTGAAGAGCATCCTGAGAGTTTCTCTTCTTGGCAGAACTAAGCTTATTTACTGGGTCCTTTGATTTTCAGCTTTCATTTTTAGTCCTTTTTGGCTCTAGATTTGGGGTTGACTGAGCTTTACTGTTATGCACTACCAAGAAACCCACTTGTGCCATGTACCAGAACCTGAAATAGGAAGGAACTGTGTAGATTCTTTAGCCACACCTGTGGACATTTTAACCAGTACCTACATACATACACATATCACAGGGCAATTGTCTAGCCAAAAAGGATTCAGACTAAATTGTGAACTACAAAATTGTCTTTTATGTCTCTCTTCATCAGTTCAGTGGAGGAAAATCAAACACCTGTTCCTTTATAAAACATTAAAATGCTTAAAGGCTTTCAATATTCAATCAATAGATACAATCTAAGATGTAAAGCAAGAAAAATAGTAACACTAGATGCTCAAGGAATACCAGGTACATTATGCAAACTGATCATCAAAACATTTGCCAAAGAAAATCACAGTCTTTTCCAACAAAATTTGTAATTCCTGCTCCTAGAGTTTGAAGAATGACATTCTCTTTGCTGATACAGCCTTTGGTCTTTCAAGCTGCCCTCAATCTATACTAAGCAAGCAAATAAAATTAAAATTGCAAAAAGTAAATGAATAAAGTAAATTTTCCATTTCCATTTCTCCTAGAGGGATTCATGTTACATATATTTGATGTTTCTTCTCTTCTTAGGAATTAGCTTTCTCTTCCTGGTTTCTTCCTCCCAAGAGTAATGTTCAGATTACTGCATGCCCACATTTGAGAAAGAAAATCTAACCCATAGTATAAATTTCTACAGACAGACAAGTTATCCTTATAGTGCATGTCATGCCATACAATCTAGCTTTTCTCTTTTCGTACCATTTTTGGTAAACATAATTTTAATTCATTTAATTCTACCATTTATAATAAAAGCATTATCTTCTGAGAAAGGGAATAAAAATAACTACTGATACAGAGGACTAGAGGCTAGAAGAGGAAGGGGAGAAAGAGACTTAGAACAAAGAGGTTAGGCATTCAAATATGCTGAGATGATATAATTCCTAAAAATGGGGGATTAAATCTCCAAAATTGTAAATCTCACAGATAATTAGCAAAAAACAACAGAAAAAGCTCTGACAAATTAACAAAAAATACTTACCTGTTTAAATAAAGAGTTAAATTTTCAGTTTACATTCTGGGCCAAATTATGCTCTATGATGCAGTTCTCTAGCTTCTATAAAAGCCAATAAATCAAACTAACATTAAAACATAACCGATAGCAGAAATTGATCTCTTGAAATCTATTGCCTCTTTGACCTTCTTCTCTCCTTTTGACAATTAACTACAATTGTCAAGGATGTAAAGACAATTTTCACATTTGACTGTAAATAAAATCACTGCAGAAAGAAAATACATTTATGTATTCATTCCAAATTTGATAGGGCAATGAAAAAGCACCACACAAAATCCCTACTTAAAATTTCACTCTGAAAAAAGGTTTCTTCTCCCTTTTTTATCAATGCATCAAAGTGTGTTGTTGATTTAATGGCAAAAACACCACAGAAATCATCTAGCTTTGCAGACTGCCTACCAAAAGCACACAGCTACTCAAATTCTTCTGTAAAATGTTCTGATTCCATTCCAGAAAGGGTAATTTTTTCTCATTTTTTCCCTTTTTGTTTTCCTAAAATCTTCTACTCCCTTGGTATTTAGAAGCCTGTTCTTCATTTACTTCTTCATAATAATCGTGATTGGAATTAACATGATCCCAGAAATGATATTGACATCAGTGAATTGGTGAAGGAGGTTTCACAGTGCACTTTAAGCCCTCTCCCTGTTGGTTAACACAAATATGCCATTCAGAACACAGAAAAGGTTTAGGCCACCATGATAGCAGCACATATGTATATGTTGATTTCTCTGAAGACTTCTCGCTTACTCAGGCCAGGTTTCTTCCTTCTTTTTATTATTTTGTAAAAATTAGTTTTTTTTTTTTTTACTAAATATGCAGCACCTGGCACATTTTAAATGCCTTTTTTTAAATTCAGAAGGTTTCTATCATCTGGTGTTCAATATCCGCAGCCAATCCCTGTCTCTGACTCTCTCATTTCTTCAAAATTTTGTTTATTATTTTGCTTTCATCCTCGTGTATAATTTTCTATTTGATACTTAATACATTTTATCCTTCTTCTACTATTTGTAGTGCTAATATCATGCAGTTCTCCATGATATTCTGTGCCTTTCCTTTGGCATGGCTAGCCAACATTCAGAAACACACAAATTTCCACAGCACACTGGGATTTTTTTGCAGGCATGAACCAAAATATTTACTTTAATAAGGCCCTTGAAAAACACAAATAATAGATTCACTGCAACTTTTAAACTGACTCTTTATTAAATTCTTTGCTTTTTCCATGCCACATTCAATCCTAATGTAAAATTTAATTGAACAGTCCTCAAGGCTTCCAGCTCATCTTTCTTCTTGTAGGAAGGTTTCAGCAGCAGAACTCTTTATTTCAGGATACATGTCTTATAATCATGCTTTCTCTCAGGGTTTTCATCTTCACAGAGGACTTTAACACATTAACAGTAATGTTCTATGACACTTGATACACTAATTTCTCTTTCAAGCCTCTGAAATCAAAACCTTGTCCTTCTGGAGATCTCATTGAACAGAATAACCTATTCATAGCCAAGACTTATTAAATGTATTTTCTGTTCTTTGTTAGAGGTGATACCACACCAACAACTTTCCTTTAGGCCAGTTCTCTGTAGAGGAGAAACCACATCAGGTCTAATCTCTTTGCTCTAACTAGGATGGTCTTACTCATGTCTTCCGTCTTGTCTGCCAAGGGAGCACAGGAAAGACTGCACGATGGACTGAACTGCCAGTGAGGATCTTTCAGTGTCCTTCTCCACATTTCTTATGTGTGTATCATGGAAATTGGATTCCTTCATACACTCTACTATTCACTGAGACATTTAATAAAACTTCCAACTAAGTTCCAGCAAAAGTGTATTATTTGAGTTGCACAGATTGTGAAAGAGATTTGAGATTTCCTATTATTTTCCTATGCTCTTCTGTTTTTGTGGATAGAGGGTTGTGTGATTGTGTGAAAGTCCAGTATTTAATACAACAGACATTAATTTAAACTATATATTTGAAGTGATGCATAAGTAAAGTTATGTAAATGTCACATTATAATAAAGGAAGTCTCTATCCACAGAAAAACACATGAATATATTCTTAGAGAGTATATGCTTCAGAGACACTTTTCTGAGCAATATGGCTGTTAGGAGACCAGAGCAAATATAGAATTTGCAAAATCATGGAAAAAAGAAAAAAAGGAAGGAAATATATATGTTGGTGGAGATAGCTGCTTTTCCAAAAATTTATTCTCAAACTAAATTCTATTCGTGGTGAGTTTCCTAAAATTATTCTTGAATATTTTATCACTGGAGTATCTTAAGGAGAATTACATGAAGGCTACCTTGACCTAAACATTTAATTTTTTTCCTATCCACAGGATGGACAATGTTCATCCCACAAATGAGCTGGAAATGTTTCTGTTTGAGGAAATATTTGCTTAATTTTATGAGCTGTAGCTACATTGTTAATTCAGATCTGGTTCTTAAGTTTCCAGAATAAGTGGTCACCTCAGGCTAATACTCTATGCTGTAGGTCTAGTAAATGAATAAGTACAGCTTTCCACTGTACTATACCTGCCAGCTCTCAACCTTTTCATCTGATACACAGTTTTATAGAAGTATTTCTAGTCACAGCATAGAGTCTTGTATTTATCTCAACTTGTATTCTTCACCTTCTCTTCTGCTGTATGTAATTTTTCATGTGGTTCCTGGGTATCCCATTTTAAAACCCAGCACACCCAGCAAGAATGTAGATTTTTAGCTTAAAGGGAGAAAATTTCTAATTAAGAGGTGTAAATCCTTCTGTTCCACATATTTTTAAAAAGGGGTTAGAGCCAACACTCACAATTTTCCGAGAAGTATCCCTGCAGCTACTGTGTGTACAACATAAGGGAGTAGAGCCAGTTTTAGCCACTTATGAAACTCAGTGTATTTGCAGAGGGGCCAAATACAACAATCAACTGTATGAACTACAGAAACCTTCAGCAATCCAGTGGTGAAACAGCTGGATTTGAGCCATTTTTCCATTTAAATGTAAGGAGAAGTAGTGGGACTTTTACTCTTTGCACTCTGAGCTTGCAGAAGTTTCCTGTGTATATTTTCTTTATTTAAGGGAGTTTTTAAAATAAAAAATAAAATGTAAAAAAACCCCAAAAATAGGAACTACACCAGTAATTCAGCAGCTACTTATGACAATGGGAAGCTCTTTCATGCAAAAAGTATTTCTGAGAAGTTAAATAATTCTGACTGTGACATACATACAATTTCTACCTCTCAGATTAAGATTAAAAGATGACAACATATAATTTCTTTCTTCAGTTCTGAGGGAAACAGCAGGGCCTCCCTGACTCTGGTTAGGTCCCAGAACCTGAGCATAGTTTACCACAATATATTTATTTACTTAACATGGCTTAAGTTGGTATTGTAACTGTAAAATCTGAAAACATAGGTGGATAGAAAACCAGAAAAGTATTGAAACCCTTTCTCCTCCAAGACCTAGAGTTCTTCTAAACTCTCCAAGGAATAACCTTCCTAATTTTCTCCATGAAGATAATTTATGTTGACATGATATGTCTTTCTTCAACTCTAGTGAAACCTGAACTACTAATTAAAAGCTTCTTCTCTTCCTTAAAATTCAGCAAAGCTGAACTGGCAGTATTAAGATTTCAAAGGGAATAAACAGTGAATGTAACAGAAAAAAAAGGTAGCACGCTCCCAAAATTAAAAAAACACCAACAAACACACACAAAAAAAAGACACCTGCAATGACAGAAGCAACATGGGAACTGCTACTGTAGCACAACATAAGATTTTTGAGATCATTCTATGTTAAGCAATCCCCTTTGGCCTGTATTTTTTACAGTCTTTTTACAACCAAGTTCCTGGTACTCAACTTTAAGAATGAAAAAGACATTCAAAGGTTTCCTTAAATCACAGCGAGACAGTAACCACAGATTTGTCAGTTTCAAAAGTAAACTCCAAGATCAATGCATTTCAAAATATTCCAAATGGTTTATCTGTCTGCGGTTGGATTAACCCATTTTCATAATTTATTTGATCTTTTTTATTGTTTGGAAAGGAAAATGTGAAAAATTTGATGTAGTCACAACTGCCAGATTTACTAACATTATAGAGCACTTGCAATTCATTTTAGGTGTGAGGTTGACCAAATGTCATTTGCTCTACTTGAGATATATTCCACCAAAGTAAACAGTCATATGATGAAATCTGAGATCCAAAGTACTTTCACATATTTTTTATTCCTCAAAGTATGCTGTCAGTCAACAATTATTGTCTCTCTCCTCTCCCCTTTCCTCCACCATAACGTAGCCTAAAAACATACCAGTAAGACACAAGGATTCTTGCCCTCAGAATTCAAGATTTACCTCTGTGCATGACATGCATTACTCACCAATGCAATTCAAGATTCTATACAGGCCTTTGTTGGGACATTTGTATCAATAAACAATCTTACGCAGTATTTTGTATTTTAAGGCTTCATTACTGTACTAGATCATCCATTCTTTTATCCTCTTTTTAGGTGGGACAGAACACTGCATACCAAGTGCACTAACTGAGTAGTAAATATATTGGCAATATAAGGACTTGATCTCTACTGATTGTCATAGTTTTCCTTTTAATTTGTTTTCTCTGGATAGGTAAGAAGTTTCAAAAACACTGGGATGACAGATAGTGTTCGTCAGTAAAAAGTAAAGAAGTACTGTTCAATCTAGTATTTTTCCTTTGGAAAAATACAAGAAAAAAATTGAATTCTCTGGAAAAAAACCCTAAATAATGAATAAGGACTAAGATTTCCAAAGTATCTCAATATACAATAGCCTTTTTTAGGCATCTAAAAGAGTCTGAATTTCCTGAAGAGTACCACTCCTGATAAGCAAACCAGATGTCTGTGAGGATTCAGTATGTCCACTGAAATTTCCCAAAGAGGATGAAACAGAACATAAACAAAGGAGTAAGAATGAAGAAGAACAGTTCCAAAACTCCACAAAAAAGATGCAGATTAAAAAAAAAAAAATTAAATATCCAACAAAATCAATAAAGAAGTGAACTGGAAAGGTATGCAGGGATGCAGACTACAATGGTCTTCATGGATGCTGTGATGGATCAGAAGACCAGTAACCAGAATTTTAAAAAAGCATAAGGAAAACCATTAAGTTGCAGTGTGACAAATGCTGCCAATACTGGCCACTTTCAGTAGCCAGTTCCAGCTATGCTAATGACAGCTAAAGCATGACCATTTATGATCCTGATAGAGAAAAAGCTAGGATGAGTTATACTCATGCCCTTGCACATAAGGGTCAGACTGGAAATGATTTGGCTTAGGTGATTGTCTCTTCCGAAAATAGTAGGTTTCTAACTAAATCCTAATAATGCAAACATAAAGGCTGTTAATGTACTTATTAGCCATCACAAAATGCATTTCACATTGGATGGTTACAATACATTATATCAGCAGCAATCACACCTCTGTAATAACAGTAGCAGTTCATTTAAGGAGAGCAAGTATAGCTCTTCTTCCAACCCATTATGTGAACATGATGAATGATGATGGCACTAGACTCATATGGGAGGGAACTGGAGCTGGAAGGTGAAAGAACTGCCTTTGTAAAAATTGGATGGAGTAACGCTTATATAGGCATATCTGGGTATACTCGGGTATGAATATTTGAAAAAACACTACAATTAAAAGGTGCCTCCAGAACCAGACAAAAGCAGTTCAAATTTGAATCAGAAAAAATTCCCAAAAAAACCATATTCAATTTCAGAATTAAAAGACAAAAGAAGGGGAGGGATAAAAGTGGGGCAATATTAAATGAAACATGTTCTAGCAGGGAGCAGCTCTCAGCATTAGAATCAGCCACTTCACAAGGGTCAGCTTTCCGTAGTCTTCGCATTGGAACTTGGGCTCACTGTTCAGTGAGTAATATTTGAACAGCATATAAGGCTGAAACCCAGGTCTTGTGCCTCAAAACTAGATCAGAACTATGCTGTTATTTAGTTACAAATAGATGGTTGTAATAACAACAAATTTGTGGCACAACAAGTGAACAGGAAGCATAAGGTTATTTGAATTAATAAAAATATTAACTGTAAGGGTTTTGCTTCCTGTTCAGAAGATGCTATAATTTGCAGAGGTGAGGAGGACGTCAGAATGCAGAGGCTTATCTTCTGTCGCTGTAGAAGCTGAGCTCTGAAGTTGATGTCTCCAAAAAGCTCACATGGTTCTGGAGATTCATAGGGATCACAAACCTCTTCTCATGTGAGAGGACAGTGTGTATTTTACTGACAACACAGTGATGAGGAACACAATTGAAACTTTGCAAGAGAAGGAAGGGGGAAAATAAACAACACTCCCACACAAAGACAGAGGTGGAGTGGCCAAGGTGGATTCTTTATGACACTCAGATTTTTCTTTACAGCACATATTTTAATGTCCCTCAGAGCTCCACTGTAATGGCATCATGTGTTGAGGCTCATCTCATACTGATTTACCTTTTCTTCCTTCCCTAATTATTTATGCCTTTGTTGTGAGAGATAAAAGGTTAAGGTTTTATAGATTATTTACGTTAACAAATATAATGCTGTCTTTGTGTAGGTATTTCTTCATACACAAGATTTAATTCTTTGAAATTATTGTTCCCCATAAACCCTGCAAAATTCAGGATAAAATTGATAAAACAACAGTCTCATTTAATAAATTGGTAAGTTGATAAAATAACTCTCATATGCATCTGCACATATGCCAAATTCTTAGCTAGTATTACCTAAGCAATTGGGATTTTAACACTGTGCAGTTACTTGGTAAACAAAGCCAGGAGGAAGGACATCATAATTTCTGATTTTCATATTCAAAAACACTATATATCAGGGCATATCATGTACTTGGGGATATGCACTGTCAGACAGGACCTTTTCTAGGAAAACTCATGGCACTGATTAACCCCAAGGCCCAAGTGATTCAGCAGTGTTTCTCAAGTGACTTTGCACTGCTGTGTGGCCCCAGTCTCAGGAGAGCCTGTTTGACTCTCTGCCACTTGTGTCTGTCAAACATCCACTACCGTTCACTGCAGAGGACATCTTCACCACCCAGAACTGGTAAGGAGAAGCAGCTCTGAAATTTGGGTAGGATAAATTAATTTTCTCATGGGTATTATGTTTCTGAAATACCTTATGCATCTTCAATTATGTAAATAAGCATCTCTTTACAGTCTATATTTCTTCAGAATATGTATTTCAAAATCATGTTGTGGAAAACCAAGTCATCTATTAAAAATCTAAAGAAAAAATAGCAGATTTATTCTTCTCTAAGAAATAATTTATCTATTTCTCCCATAACACAGGATTTAACAAGCTGTAACAAAAAAACCCAAAAAAACCCCAAAAACCTAAGAGTTGGCATGCTTGTATTTTTTCTTATGCAAAAATCAAATGATTTGTAGATGGAGACTGAGAACAAGCTAATGTAAAATAAATCCTTCCTAACTGATTCAGCAAGTTCTACCACCAAGCCTCACTTTAAACCTAAACCAGAAACATACAGACATATGATTACAAAAAAGGTATTATCAACAACAATAATAATAAAAACAATATTATCTGAGACCTAAAAATTGTTGAAGGCAAAATAGCTCAAATGATTCTTAATGCCTTTCAGGCACATCTGAATCAAATAAGGTAATTATTCTTTAAAATGCTTACACAAAGTCTGATTTGCATGCTAGTAATTGCTATGCCTTGTGGCATCTAGCAATTGACACAGCAATGATTTTAATTATTGTAATTTCATCAGTATAAATACTTCAAAGTTATGCAAATAGTACCTCATAATCCACATAGACAGTTCAGAGTATTTGATTTACTAGTCTTGTAAGGCTCTTTGTCTATGCAGTTTACTCTCAGATGTGACTGTGCATTGCAATTGAAGCCTTTCACTCACATCAAAGCTCTAAATCATAACAAGATGAGCTAATTTTACAAAGACTGACACTTCAAACATTAACTTGCAAATACAATTATAAGATGAAATATATAAAGGACTTTACTAGGATATCATCTGGCATGGATACCTGCAGCTAATCATATCTAATGTTTTCTATGACAGTGGTAAGCAATGATATTGCAAGGCCAAATGCCTTGGTGTGAACAATTACAGCCACTCTTGCTTCTGAACAGCTCTGTAAAAATACTTTATCCTGTTCTATCATTTAAAAGTTGAGTATTCACAGTATATTTTAAAAAAACACAGTAGCTTTTTAATAGTGATGGGGAAACTCAGTTCACAGTACTGTTTTTGATATGGAAAAATAAATGTACGACAGGTAACATTTTCATGTCAATAATAATGCAAAATACATCAGAGTAAATGCATCTAAAATCAATATCTATAACAATTAAGAGAGGGGAAAAAAGAAGGTTGTGCTGTCATCAACTTGTCTTTTATTTACAGAAACCTTTCCAAACCTGTGTTTCAGGCCAGATGTTTAGATGCTGTAAATCACGGTTTTCAATAAATCTTAGACATTTAAACACAGCTCTCTTCCTGTAGATACCAAGTTCTGCATCAAATTCACAAACAAAAAGTTGAATATCCATTACAACAAATATGAAAACCAGTGTTGACCATCAATATTTACAAAGCTGTCCCTGATACTTGTTTTATAGAAGAGCTGAAGTACAGCACTAGCTATCCCCAGTTCAAGATCCACGTGTGCTGAATGAAAAAAAATCAGACCTGTTGCTTTTTTTCTTTCTTTCAGTCAGTTTAGATTACAGCCTACCCTGAAGAGTGGAGGTAAACAAAACTGGAAGAATATCACCTACAAAGAAAAAACTGCAGATGTGCTCTGTATGCACAGGTATCTTGGAGGGACTTTGATGCCTGATCTGACAAGAAGTATATGTTGAAAGAATGTGGTAATGGCCAGAGGTAATTCACTAAATAAGGATATAGTGGGCATTTTAAGCTAGAAGTGACATTAATCAGAGATAAATTTTCCATAACAGAAAACTACAAAAGCATTTTTACAACTTTCTTATAAAAACTGCCATTGAATTCCTTTATTTCTTATTGATTGCATAATATTTATAATTTAATCTTGTAAAGGAGAAAGTTCAAATAGAAAAGGCAGAAAATAAGAACTCTCAAAATGAAAAAATAGCCCTTATATAAGTAAACTTAATTTGGGGAAACAGATCTCAGCCAAAATATGAGGAAGGCCTGTTTGGAGAAAGTATATAGGGAGCAATTAACTCTCATACTAAAATAATGAGAAAACAGATGAAAAATAGGAGAAAAGAGATTTAAAGTGAACAATCTTTTTAATGCAATATGTTTTTAAAAGGCAGAAACCACTACCTCAGAAATTTTAAAGGCAGATGTAATAAATGGGCTGAAAAAATACTAATTTATAGAAAAGGGAACTATCCAAAAGTATAAACACTGGCTAGGATTCAGAGGCTGACCCAGGAGGTCCCTAAGGGACTAAGTGCTGGAACTAGAAAAATACTGCCTCCATAATCACCATTTCTCTTTTACTTGTGAAGTATTTGTTACTGGCCACTGTCACAGATGGGAAACTGGCACAGAGCAACTGCTCTGAGAATTCAACAAAAGTCAGTGATTGCAATAGTTTGCAAAATGGCAAGCATATAAAATCACAAACTGAAAAAATCAGCATGAAAACAATGTATAGAATTTAGAAGAATGTATAACATAGTCTGTTTGCAGAATATATATTTACTTGTTTACACATTCAAATGTAACTTTGGCTCCTACTATTGCTCCAGCAGAAACAAGAGGAAGCTGACACAGGAAAAAAGCAGGATGTCAACATCAAGCATTTCAGCCAAGTTGTAGCCTACACAGGTAAAGAATGACTTGCAAATCCACCTCGTGTAAGAAAAGGGAAGGAATCACTTGAAAGGAAACACAGAAAATCAGACAGCAGCATGAACAGCTAAATAAATTCCACACAACAAACAATGAAACACTGAATGATAACAATGTTGAATCACACTACATAAGAGCACTGTGATGAAAGTGACATACCAATGAAATCACATGTAAGAAACTGAAAACATCACAAACCAGAATCAGTTTTACATTTGCTACTACCTGCAATTATTCCATTATTTTGTTTTTATTCACTGGTTCACACCTTCCCATTGTTTTAGTAAATTTCCTTCAGTTGATGAGGATACTAAATGGTTTAATAAAGTAAAAAATATTTTAGTGGAAGTAGTTTCCTATGCCTTTTCCTGATTTTCATGTGGAAGCAAAATTACTATTAATTATAAATATATAGCTGATTGTTCAATACATGTTTCAGTCCAAACTGCAAATAAACACACAACATTAAATTAACCAGAATGTATTTCATACCTAAATCTCTACTCGCACATCAAAGTGGTTTAATTTTTTTACAGTCCTACCTGTTTTCAGCACAAAAGTCAACAGTGGTTGTACTAGGCCAGTATCCAACCTGGATAAAATTATCTGTTCAAGGGTTCTTATTATTGTAAGCAACAAAATATTTTATATCTTACAGAAATACGGAAAAGATATTAAAAAAATTGTCAATTAGATGACCCAAACTATTTTTCATCCCAGCAAGAAGTCCTTTAACAACAAATGCAAAATAGAGTGAAGAAGTTCTATGGGAAAATTTTACTGCCGGTATCACTGCTGCAACAAAGGGCAGAAGTCATTGCATTTCTGTAAGTCCTTCACTGGCACTTTTCCAGCCTTTATAGGTTTTTGGAAAATAAACAAAAACACTATTACTGCCAGACTAGTACTAAGAAATCAATATACACAAAATATAATTTCCATGTAACTCAAAGGATGCAATATACATACTTGGGGTGTGCTTTTCGGGAGGCAAAAGATGTATGACTTGCTAAAATGTATTAAAAAAAAATCCACAAAACCTAACAGAATTCAAGTTTAATTTTTAACCTCTTGACTTTACTTTCTGTTAATTAACATTGGGATCCCATCCAAAAGTGTTTGCACAACATTCATTTGCTAATAAATTAAATAATCTCAACTATTTCTGGGAACAGTACATCCTTATAGTCTCAGAAGTATGTGTTCCAGAAATACTTTTCTTGTAACCATTAAAAGTGACTTGGAGCATGATTAAAAACCATGTAACACTACATTCAAATTAAACACATTGGTAATTGGATTCACATGTGTTTAGAGCAACACAATAAACCAGTATGCACACAAATATTTATATGATGAAACCAAAGTAAACAAGCAACAACAGAAAGAGAACAGGATGGAAATTGAAACATTACAGTCTTTATATTATACCACACAGTACACTGACACTTATAAGAAGAGTTAGTTAGTGTTCAGTATTGCAAAGTATGCTACATTAATTTATGAAGACTTAGAGGAATCTGTTATTGCAGCTATGGTGAAAACCACAAGTAGAAGTATTAGTAATTACAGCATCATTTAATGTAAAATAAACCAGACCCAAAAACCCTGTTAAAAACTTAATTTCTTCCTTGTTTGACTCTACAGATCCCAGTAAATGCTTCAGTTTTTGCTCAAAGTCATTTTGTCTTACATCAGGCCTGAGTGTTTTAAATTCTATCATTCACTTATTTAGTGAGAGGAATAGTTGAGCAATTGACAGCATAGGTCAGGAGATCCATGTAAACCTGGTGATCAGTAATTTGCACTCTACAGTCCCAGAAATGATCTAAGGAAATGTCAGAATAAAAGAAAAAATGTTATTTTTTTACTAAAAGCTCTCACTGAAAAAACCCAAACAAAATCCAAACCAACCAACCAACCAACCAACCTCACAAAATCCCCCCAAAAAACCCCAAAACCTTTAGACAGATCACTCTCCACTAAAGAAAACTACCTGCAATATTTCAATTTAGAAGTCATAAAGTAGATCAATAGTTCCATCAGGTAACTTTCTTTTTATTCCCACTACCACATAAACACTACAATGAAATATTTAATTGCTATAAAAAAGCACTGTTTTGCTCTTACCCGTGCCCAAAACCCACAAGATGAGAGAAAATTCTAATCTGTATTACCTGCAGGAACTAGATTCCTAAGAATTCTGTATGCATACATACATGTCAGATTCATGAAAATAAATTTAGAAAATGAATCCTGTTTGAGAAAATGGGGAGCATTTCAGTTACAACTGAGCTCTTGTTTGGGTCACACCTTAGTGGTGTGAAGTTACCACCAGGGTGTTATTTGGTGGTTTATTTGATAAATATACAGTGATATACTGTATATTTCATCCAGTTTAGGATGATAAGCAAACCTCATTCTGTCCCTTTTTTATAGTTTCTCCAATTTCAAGCAGACTTATTAGGAGTTAGGTACAAAACCTTTAGAATAAACAGAATAATTTTAAGAGACAGAGTAAAAGAACAGGCATTCTTCCCATCAGCCCCACATTTTGACTTTGTCATGTAATGGAAAGAGATGAAAACTATAAAAAATAGTTATAAAATGTATTTTTCAATTTACAGCATTTGTGGTCAGAAGCATTTCCTCACACAAACTCTCAGACTGCTGTGTGGAGTGAAATAGGTACAGCAGAATTTGAAGAGCCTTGATTATATTGTACATGTATTTCATGTCATAAACATATGAAACATTTAAAATATGGTATTAAATATGTAGCAACATTTCCTGGCACAGAAAGAACAAAGGTGTGAGAGAGGATTTTTTTAAAAAGCTTTTAAATAATGCTGGTAAGAAATGTCCCGACATGATAAAAATCCTGTCTTAGAATAAGTTCCCTTCATAGTATTCTCTTTGTTGTAGATACAGGCTGTACCTGAAAAAAGGCCTACTGGTTGCTTTAAAAAAAAAAGGTTTTAACTATTTAAGATGATACATAATTATTTTTAACCATTTGGCAGAAAAGGTGGTTGCAGCTTTAGTGTTAAACAGTTGTTGATGTTTATGAACAACACTTTTAAACAAGTGTAATAGTGACAGATGCATAGAATTTAGAAGAACTTTATGCCTAATTGTTTAAAAAATAATCACCATTTTATCAACTCTTTCCTGCTGCTTCCCATAGCTTTCCAATTATATTTCCTTGAGTAGGATAAACTATCTGACTTTCTTGTTACTAGAGGGAAAAGGAAGAAAACAGAAAAAAAAAAAAAAAGAAGAGGACTAAAGTTTAGAAATCACTCAAAATAACCTTTTATATATAAAAGATTTGTTGTTCTCACCATCAGGCACTCTTGTTCTGCCAGATGGAAACTTCTGTTTCCTACATCATCCTTTTAAGTGGACTAGTCTCCCTCATAACTAAGGACAGAGCAAAAAAAGAAGAGCTAAATCAGTGGCAAGTGGGTCAGACTTGGATCTCTCAGCAGTCATTTGAAAACCTTATGGAATAACAACCTCAATAATCTCTGTTTTCACTTGATGATGCTACCCACAGAATCAATCAGAAATCTGATTCCCCAACAAGTTTTGAAGCAGTCCCTAAATGCCTCACTGAAGAAATAACTGGCTCAACTTCCAGAACCTTTCTCTTTGTATTTTCACACCACCTATTCCTTCAGATTCAGAGAACACCATGCCAAGGGCCTGCTGAATGCAGTCCTAAGAAAAAGGGGGAAAGAGTGCATGCCTTACGATCCTCTCCCAGGAAGTCTCTCCCTGGGAGAGACTTCTCTCTTCCTGTGCCTGGAAGTAGCCTTGAAGAGCCAAGTGCATTGTTGTCTGACTAACGTATTGTCTGGTAAAAACAAAATACCAACAGCATGAGTCTCTGTTTGCCCTTAGAATTTAGTCACTGAGGGAGAAAAAGTAGTTTTTCCTTGTCTGGCTTAAGAAGGAAGATTCATTCAGGCTGTAGTGACTCCTGGGAGTTGTAGTGTGTCTTTTTGCAGGCAGGCTCCTTCCCTCTGGGTCCAGCTGGCAAGGATGCAGGTAAACAAGGTAGGGCACAAAATTCACTGGTGGCACATCTCATCAGGATACTAAACCTCATAGGAAACACTTGCCTTTTTTTAATGTTCTGTGAGCTCAAGTATATGTTATCAGCTTTCCTAGTCTTGTAAGAAACTTTTCTGCCTGCACATTGAAACTACAGTATTGAAACAAATACGTTACATATTGCTCTGGAACAAATACAGACCAATGTTTTTTGGTCTGTAGCACTGATCCAAATTAGATTTATAGCAGTTCTCTTTGTATCAGTTTAAAGTCTGATTTTGCTGTTTTGCATCTTACAGTGGATGTTACAGCGGGGAGTTACCCGCTCCTTTAACCATGCATGCTGAATTCTCATTGGCATGGAAATGTGGCATCCTCTGTCCTGGAAGGCAACAAACCTACTCAAAGTACTTTGTTTATGTATATGGGACAAATCTCAGAAAGGGAAAAGATAACTTAGAAAATATTTCTCTGTGGTACTGGGAAATATACTAATACTAGAAGGAATATATATATATATATATATTTTTTTTTTTTTGCCATATTTAAACAGACAGGAATAAAACAATGTTAAGAACTTACCCAAAAAACAGTATGGCAAAATTTTTCAGATACTTTCTACATGAGCTGGATGGGTAAACCTAATCGGAACAACAGAAATCCTCCTTTCCCAACATCTCCTGAGTGGAGCAAGCTGGATCAACAAGCAGTACTTCTTCTGCCTGGTAGGTAAGGATAGGCTAGAAGGGGCTGCCTGTAGCCATTCTCTACCCAGAACCCCAGAGGATGCTGCAGAGGATCTAGTCTGCAATTCTGAATTACACAGAAAGGCCCACGTGGCCTCTTTAGAGATCTCTGCACAGCAGACATCTGCCTCCTCTGCTCTGAGCCCCATGCCTGCTATGGTGGTGCAGGCATTTGTTCCCACTGGTACTCTCTTTACCCTTCACTAAACATGCTTGCTTAATGCAGTCTTTCAGCTAGTGGAAAATAGGTCCCTTGAAGGCTGTCATTCCCTTTCGGTAACCCCCTGGAACAAAACAAAGAGGTGATCTGACTTTCTGCTCTCCAGAGTTCACTTGGGATCAATTCTAACAACTCTCATAATGTCGAGATTAGGCAGCTTTTCCTCCTCCTTGTTAACAAGGCAATGACAAAGAGAGAGAGAAGTCAATTTCCTTTTCAAATAAAACTAAGAAGCCACTCAGCAGTAAATACAAAAGTTACAAATAAATAAGTGAGGTTTCTGACTGGTGAAGCCCTGCAGTACTTCTTACTGGAGGTACTGGCTTCTGGACCAGGGGAAATCATCTTTAAGAAGCTGAAATTGGGATTCCATAGGCTTTAAAGAGCAGATGCAAATCCCAGTAGACTCCTTTTCAAGGTTAAGCTTGAAAGCTGCCCTTTTGAAGCAGGCAGTTGCCAGCCTGACCACTGACCCTGTCATTTCTCTGGACAGGGACCTAAGCAACTGGGGAGCTGACAGGTCACCTGCCCTTCTTCATGCTGGTAGCAGGCAGGACCTGACACCTCCAGACCCGGACTGCTGAAATTTCCTCTGAGCTGACTGAAAAGCAGAAAGCAGACCTCAGGAACCAGTCTGGAAATAACAGGGTCAAATTTGCTCTGAAGCAAAGTCCTCTAGGCCATGGGCCTTCAGGAAGGAATTTGGCCAAGTTGCATCGATGTTCCCACCATCTATCTCACCTGCCTTCAATGCTAGGAGAACATCCTTCACCCTCTTCTCTCTGGTGTGAACACCAGTGAGTTTCCTCCCAGCTAGCCAGTTTATGAGGTGGCTAATATCTCTCCTGGAGCAGGGCTGCAAACCCCTGCTGTCCATTCATAGGAACTAGAAAACCTTCAAAAGCCACATAGATATAAAGCGTAACTCTTCTTAATTACTGAAGTGATAACAGAAAAAAGCAAACAAAAAATACAAAAAAACCAAACCAAACAAAACAAAACAAAACAAAACTAAACAACTACAACAAAGAACTTGGAATATGACTCCGCCACTTTGGTGGCTATTCTCACCCAGTGGCCACATAACCTGCACTGGATGAACCATGTCCATACTAAGCTAAACGGACAATGTGGAAAAAAAATACCAAATAACATGTTTCAGGCACCTAGAAACTTGCACCACTGCTGTTTACACAACTGACCAGGTGGATAAAAGCATCCATCCCACTTAAAATCACTTCGCCTTCAAGCACTCCTGATCAGGTTATCACTGTCGCCCTGCATAAAGGACAATTGCATTCAAAAGAATCTGTGGAACATGAGACTAGATATTTTTGGAAAGGGGTAGTAGTTAATGCAGATTTGCATGTATTAATATATCATTAAAGTAGATCTGATTTCAAAGAAGCCCCATCTAAGTAGTCATTGCCTGCTGTGAGATGAAAAGGGTTCCTGAAAGCAAGGCTCCATGGAAAAGGTGAAGGCACTGCAGGTTCAACCTGAGAGATGTCCTGCAGATGGCCCTAGAGATGCAGGAATGGAGAGGGCAGAACATAGAGTGAAAGTAGGTGAGAAGCAATTTAGCAGCTGTAAGTGATTCCCAGACTGCAAAGAGACTGACATTTTAGATAAACACTTAAAATAAACAACTCTTTCAAATTTTTGTTAAAAGCAAGCCAGTGGTCTGATCTTCAGCAGACATGCTATTTACTATGACTTATACTTTGCAAAAAGGAATACAAAAGGAAGAACTGAGCCTAATGACTCATCTAATAAAAAGCATCAATTCTGAGGATAAACTGTTTGATCCAAATTAAAGAGTAAAATATGGAGTCATTTTAAGCTAGTATCACCAGAGTAGGAAAATATCTGGATTATTTGAGTCAGAATACTCTTACAAGAATTTTGGCTTCATGGGTATGGCCAGTTCCCACTTCTTTGAACAGATGTTCAGGCAAAACTGTAATATTCATAAGGGCAAATATTTATAAGGGCAACATAAGAGTTCAGTTTGGTATTCCTGTAAAAAGAGCCAACCACAGCAGCTGCCCAGTAGCCACACAGTTTAAAGCCCAATTGACAAGTTCTCTATATTGCTACTATCTCAGGATTTGCAGGTTGTTCTGGGCAAAAGACCAGTGTTTTATTTTTACCCTAAGCAGAAGCAGTATCAACAATGTCTTAGAGTGAATGATCAAGGAAAGGCCACTTGGCTCAGCCTTTTAAAGAAGAGCCACCAAATGGCAACTTTGCCATGTCCTGGCTAGGTCCCACAGGTTTGTGGCTGGTACCAGAATCTTATGTGTAAATGAAACAAACTCTAAAGCCCCAGTTTTTCTGAGTATTTCCAGTACTGACAGTGCTACACACCTCAGCTATGTGCAGGTGCAGCTGACACAATTAGATACACAGAAGGGTACATAATTATCAGGGGACATAATGCAGCCTGACTTTTTGACTCATTTGTGCCTTTTTCTCCTCAGAAGTGTTACCCAAGCTTTCACACAGTTGCAATGACAACTGTGTTCCTTTTACCCCTAAGTCATGAGACAGCACTGTTGTGGCATGTGAAAAAATTGTGAGAGCATTGCTTGAACGATTCCTGGAACACAGGAGATAAAAGCTGATGTTTCTCTGGCCTTCTTCAAATGAAGCTTACAGTACTCCTCCAGTACTGTGTTGATTTGGATGTATGGTAAGTAGAGGAGTAATTGACTGAGAATCACTGCATAAACCTAATTTTTGTAGGAAGTCATGTTAGAAACAGATTGAAAGAGCATTAAAAATTATCTTTTATCTTTTCTTCAGTACAGTCCAAACACCTGATCACATTTACCAAAGGTTTAGAACAGAAAAAGCTGTCATATATTTCAGAGGTAAAAACCAAAAAACCCCAAACCTGGGAAATTGAAAAAAACCCAAAAACACCCTAGCAAAGTAACAAACCCAAAATCCAACAAAAAAAAAAAAAAAAAAAAAGAAAGAAAAAGAAAAAAGAAAAAAAAGGAAACCTAAACAAGCAAACAAGCAAAACCAACAACAACAACACAATTAAAACAAACAAACAAAAATCCAAGAAAAGCAATCAGTTCTGTAAGATTTATTTCATTTAGCATAGCAATCATTTTATTCCTGTGATCATTTAAATTATGTAGAGAATTAGCAGGAAGAGGTCAATTTTTCTCCCATTTGGAGTAGAGGTATTCTCTAACTCCTTAAAACACTGAATCAACTAACCCAACACAGCCTTTAAATTTCCAGAGCAAACTTTACCACTTCCTCAAGGACTAAAATTATTAGTATTAGTCATCAGACTAATTTATGGTACACACACTCACTCTATAGGAAGGTAAATGGTCCATCCTTTCTTAAATCTCAAAGTGACAACTTTCCACAGAGAGATATTTTTAAGACATAATTCTTAATTCTTGTTTTAATTGCATACACATGTAGAAGTTTGCACTATGTATGAATTGCATTTTCCTATATGTTAAACACCAGTAAAATGGGCAGATTTCTTTATTTCTCAAAAAAAATTAAAATGGCCTGGTTTAATTCAAGTCTCTTTTTCCTTTTCACGCATACCAAATCCCGTAAAAATACAATATATTTTTAATCATATCAGTGTTACAAAAAAAGTATACTGATTAATATAAATGTGTTTATAAATGTTTGTTCAGGAATATTTTCTTAATATCCAGCACTTTGCCATTTTCTGGTGGTTCTAAAAGGCTTTTTGTACAGTGTTTTAACCATGAAGCTTTGGGATTAAAAAAATGACTAATATACAAATTCATTTTTGGTTTCCCACAACACTGACTTGATTATGCTATAAATGTAACTGTGTGTTGAAAAACATCTAAGAATGAAAAAAAATCACAATTAAATGAATAGAACTAAAATTTATAACCAATTTGGAATATTGAAACAGCATTATTAAATCTTTCAGTGTTTCTAAGTAAAATTTTTATTTAAAAGTTCCATTTTTACAATAGTTTATCTACCATTCAGAAAGTGAACCAAGTGCCATTCATACTTACCTGCCAATGTAATTTTCAGATATTACAGGGCTAGTGTTTTACCAAATTGATCATTACTCAGCCTACAGACTCTGACCTTGGCTAATATATTTACTTCCCTGTCCCTAGGGAATTTTGTAAGCTATTAGAAGTTTAGGCCATTTGAATATGTACTAAATTTCACAATGTAAAATGTTATGGCTATTTATTTCTCAGAGAAAATCAACAGTTGAAGAATTTTTGTGAATTTTTATGCCTGATGAGGAATTTGGAATGTCTTGACCAATCACAACTAGCAAGTATTTAGCCTTTGGGAAGATACATAGAGGAACTTATTTTGGGAAATACACCTGCTCCTTCATATATTATGTTTAGAAGTAAATAAATCCATTATTTGTGAAAAAAGTGCTCAGGTCTAACTTCAGTATCCAAATTCAAACATAATAGGAAATAAATACTAAAACCACTCTGGGTTTTTAGTATTTGGGTTTTTTGGGTTTTTTGTTTACTATTTCAGAGCTGTTATTTCAAAAAAGCACTACCCAACAAGATAGGGAGGGCAGCAAAACACATTTGTGATAAATCATGAAATAGATGCTTCAGGAATCTGGTAAACTACGGGAAAGCCATCCACATTTCTGAGTCCTGTAATTTTGTTATAAGCTCCCCTTTTAACAGACACTTCTATTTCTCGCTCCTTGGTTTTTCATGAGAGTGCTCCGTTGGCAAATTAATTGAATTTGTAGCAGAAGGTAAAGGAAACAATATTTTGTTGTGGTAAGATGTCTCTTTATTCCCTTTCTCTAGGAGGCTCTCAAGACATAACTAACTGCTCATCAGCCTCTAGCTGAAGTGCTAAAATAGTTGATTCCCCTTGTTCAAAGTCCCTCAGTTACAATGTGGAGAAATAACCATTATAAAAGTATCTGAGGGAAAGGAAGTGGGACATGTGACCAATTTTTGGTTAGAAATAAGAAAGAAATAAAATCCAAACCTCACAAATGGAAAATCTCAACATACATATGGTTCCCCTACCAAACTTCTCATAAACCAATGTACACATCAACCACGGTAAGCATACGTGCCAGTTAGGTGAAAATCTGTATTTCCCCCTTTCTAAAGAGCAGGTCATGTGGACTGTATTTATTAAATAATTTCCTTTTTTCCCCTAGAAATATTGTTTCAGATCCTCTAATGTTCTAAAATTACCAACAGAAGGACGGCAAAAGTGCAACAAATAATTAGGCCACACTATCTAAACACTTTGGTATGTATATGAAAATTAAAGAAATAGACGCCTACATATGTAAAATAGAGATTGTTTTCAGCAGCAAATTTATGAGATGTCTAAACTCATTAGTAAGTTCTAAGGAACAGCCTTAGGCACTGATTATGCACTATTCATTTTGCTGCTTAATACTGCCTGAAGAGGGTCATCCTCACCAAGATCAAAAATCTACCTTGAGAAGTCTCCTTACTTTGATGGTAGATAGCATTAAATCCTTACATAGAGAATTTTGGTTTTTTTTTTTTAAAGAGGGAGGGGACTAACACAAAACTGTCTTCCAGCTTCTGCAATGTGAATTTAGCCAGTCTCAACTCAGTAGTTCTTCCATGTTACTTTGGTGGCCATTTTGGACCTCTTAGGTAGATGCTCACTCTTTTGACCTTGTTGCCCATGGCACAGTATTAACATTGCACTAATGCAGCACAGCCTCAGTCCAAGCAAATCTCCGTGTTTATTGCCTTCATAGAGCAGTTTCTTGTATCGGTGTATATCTGCTATGAAAAGACACGAGCAGAAAGGTAAATCATCATCACTTTCTAGGCAGTTTTTTCAATGTTTCCCCAAAAAGTATCAATACTTGAAAATACTGACTTGAAAAATAGAGGGCAGGAACTCTCCCAATAAGACTTGGTTTATTGTAACACACAGAAAATCCAATCTGTGGTAAATGTTAACACTGCAAACAATTTCTATACTAATGTTTATGGATTTCAGTCTTTTAAATCCCTATAGATATCTACCTTCTTTATTCCAACAATTGCAACTGTAATACCCATTTCATTTTCCAAAACTGCAACACCATTGTTTTAACAGAGGCTATTGATAGGGAGCTATCTGTAACCAATATTAATGTGATTTTCTAAGACAAAAATAATTTTCTATTGGTCATAAATGGTTGAAGGACACTCTTGATGACAGCAAGTATGGAACATATACAAGATGATAATTTTTTTAATTCCAAATTTTTGTTACATGGTAAGCACTTTTTTGCAGCTCACAATTAAAAATTCTCACAAAAGAATGATAAAAGCCATTATAAATAAAGTTTACAAACAGTCAATTCAAATTCAGTTCCGAGGAATCATACCTGCTCTAGGTATCTTAAAAGTGAAAACAGTAACATGAAAATGAATGCAACATTATGTCAAACAATGTTGTATTTCTATTTTGATCATCAAAAAACCTGATCTATTTATTGCAAGTATTTTCTAGTTGCTTTGTCTTAAGTCTATGATTATACCCTTCTAGTTAAAGTAAATTTCATCCTGTTGCACAAACATTTACAAAAGCATTTCATTTTTCAGAAAACTACATATTACTAATATAGCTCATAAATACAACATGAAGTTAAAAAATTAACACATCCTTTTTAGTTTAAACAATTTGCCATGCAACTACACTTTGACCTAAAGAAAAAAAAACCAAAAAAACCCCTCACGGTCCTTAGATTCTTTTCTTTACATTTTTAGAAGTGGAAAATGGGTGAAGCAAACATAATAGAGATAAGGTAAGAAAATATAGACCTGAAATAAGCAAAGTTCATGAAAACAGTTAAGTAAAACGAATAGCACAGTAGGGACTGAATTAAATTTTTAAACGCACACAATAGAATACCTGTATAACACAAGTGATTTCCTTCTTAGAGTCATAAATTCAATGTACAGAAACAATGCATTGCAGAATGATGCACTTTATAGGGCTTTTTTCTTCCCTTCTTAAAATATAGAACTATTATGATTCTCTTGTGTGGATGATAAATCCAGCTCAAAATTCTACCCACTGTGAGTTCTACCAAAACATAGTAGTGGGAATGAGCTCTGAGAGAATGAATTATGATATACCAGTGGTTTGTGCAGTGTGTGTATTGGAGACAGAAAAGAGTGGAGGAGAAAAAGGGCACACAAAGAAAAAACCCAATGTTTTAAAGGTAATTTTTAAAAACAGGGCAATATTAGAAACAATATTACATAATTTTTAATTAATTAAAATCTGAACCTTATAAAGTCTTAAATTAAATAAGCTACCTATGGAAAGTACTCTATAAATAATAAAAGATATAGGCACAACTTTAGGTTTCAGCTTTGAATGCTGACATTAATAAAAATTATTCCTTAAACTGTTTTCTCCAAATGCAACAGCAGAGTTTAATTCATCAAAGCTCCTATGTGTTGGAAAATAAAGGATTTCAAGACTTTGTTATCTCTAATACCTCTGAAAGACAAATATTTGGATGTAAAAATAAAACAACAAAGGAAAAACCCAAAATAAGGAAAAGCAGGATAACAGGTACCTACTCAAAAACTGAAAATATTAGAAACATTAACAATTTTAAAGAGTATTTGAGCAGGGGGGACTTAAAATCCTGAACACACGAACCACTTGAAGCACTCCAGTAATTTTCAATTGCTTTGCAATGTGCAAGCAAGGAACCTTGATCACTTTCACAATGAAACACTTAAGCTCTCTGATAATTTTATATCCTTATAGGCCACATATTTCTGGAACTCCATCATTTCCTAGCTGAAGTGGTTTTAAAAATATGTGAAGTGCTCCAATAATTTTAAATTATTCTGTGCAATGCAAGCTCAGAACCCTGATCACCTCAAAATTTAAGAGCTTATAAAAATTTGAAGTAGTCCAATATTTCTGAATGATTGGGTATTGTGATTTCACTTGTTTTATAAAGTGCTTCCATTTGCAAGGAAATCTGGTGATAAACTGAAATATAGCTGCTGGCTAGCAAATATAGCCGTGTAAAAATGTAATATTAAAAAAAATAATCAGAGAACATGCTCCTGCCCCCCACAAAAATCAGAACTCAAACAATACAAAGAAAAGGAAAATATATCCTGAAACCCCAGTTGCAAGCAAAGGAGGAAAGATCTGCCTCAAAATTTCAGTCACAAACTACATGTAGAGAAACTGTTAGCATATGAAAATTTCCAGAAGATACAATATATCAAACACTGCATTGTTTCCAGGAGAGTTATAATTATTCATATGTCTAATAGCCTTTACAGATATATTTTGTGAATATCTGTAATGAATATTATTTGATCATCTTGTCAAAGTGTAAGGTACTTACACACATCTCACTTTAATATGTGCTGTCTGGATTTTTTTCTGGGTTGTTTTTTCATATAATAAAATCAGACAGGAATATTGTCACTTATCGAATGGATAATAAAAAATATGTTTTATTTCTGCCAGCATTTTACTCAAAAATACACTGGTTTACTGAAGCAAAAATAAAGTATTCTTATCTATTGAGGTTTTTTAGATGTTTTACTATTCTGAAAGTGCTTGGACTTAAACTAATTATGCAATCAATTTTGGGGGTAGAGATGCTATCTACCAGGTTTATCCCCTTGTAAAAGGGAAAGTGAGGCTTCTATACATCATTTAAGTTCATAATCTATAAAAAAATGAACTCCTATAGTAGGAATTTCATCAGTGTTTGTCAGCTTGCATTTCAGTGGGTTCCCATGCACACTCAGAAATATATTTTGCAAAAGAATAATCTCACATTCAACACTCACTATCCTCCTTTATATTTGCTTTTGCCTCCCATCTTCTGTGCATATACAGCAGGATTTCAAATTAGACGGTTCACAGACTCAGTGTTGTATTTTTCATTAAGTTCCCAATTAATATTTAGTTGAAGTCTGGCAGTGGACAGGAGGTTCCTCTCACTGTGAAGCAGTGTCTTCAGTAAAGACAGACTATCTGCTGAAGAAGCAGAGAAAACAGAGAAGTTGCCAGGATTCCTGCCCTTTCCACCCAATGCCAGGACCTATTATGATCATTGGCAGTTATTTTGGTTAATGCAATGGCTTTGCTGTTGTATCAGTTTCTGAGGAGCCTGAAATCCACTCAGCAGGGTGACCCACTTGTCTGCTAAGGTGTGTGTATATAACTTCCATTAGGATTAAGGGTAGTAATGTTCAGCAGTGGAAAAGCAGCTAATAAGGTATGTAACCCTTCAAGCAACTTTTTTCTAAACATTTCCACAACTAGGTCACAAATTCCTTCTCAAAGAAGCAAAGGAAGACACTGACATCAAACAGAGGCCCTCCCAAGCTACTTCAGCAAAAAGACTAATCATCAAACTGGATGAACCATCCAGACTTCAACAGAATCCTGTATCTGAGGAAATGTATCATCTCCCAAAAATAACATTCCTCCTGTATTTTTTAGCAATAGTGGCAAATAAAGGAGAAAGAAAACAATCCATATGTCCATATGAACAAGCAGAAAATGATATCAAGTAATTATTTTACTAAATTAATATCCAAATATTCCAGCATGGTAGAAAAATTCATAAATCAGGAATTTTTCTTCCGGTAACAAAATTGGAAAGAGAATACATTTTTTTTTTCTTAAAAAAAATTTATTGCTTTTTATTACTATGCAGCAATAAAAGTGTTTGGTTTGTCTTTAGCTCTGCCTTCTTGGAGTAAGAGAAAATGAAACTTTATTTCGGGAATTCTTGACATGACTCAATAATGAGATTTTTGCCCAAAGTTTGTAAAAGAAGATTTACTCATTAAATGTCCCCAACTTCTTTTGCTTGGCCCCAGCTTTTAAGGGCAAAATATCTTGATTATTAAGAGACGTATAGGAACTCAATTACTATTGGAACAAAATTTACTTTAAGCCTCTAGATGTGTATTTTCCAACCTGGCCAAAAGTACAAAAAAAGAAAGATTGTTTTGTTCTCCATTTTACCCTCAAGGTTTCACACATCTCTGTTTTCTCCTATGTGTTGACTTCAAGTGAAAGATAACTGAGTCAAGAGAGGCAGGCTGTAAAAGACCCTGCTTAACTTAACAGAAGCAATAGGAAACACAAATAATCTGAGCAGGGAAAGCTCATTGAAATAGAGATTTCAATCTTCATGATTTAAGGAACTTTGATTTGGAATATGTAGGATCTGACATGCCATCAGGATGACTCATTGTGCTGAAATACATCATGTTTCACTATTATTGCATAATGTGACATATTGATATAATCAGATGAATTGTCAAAACAAGATGTCAAGTATGTGAAATTCAAATTAAGCAAAGTTTGGAAAAAGTCCTCAAAAGGGACTACATGTTATTACTTTAATTACATGTTTTACTCCATCTTGAAAACCAGGTCTTTCTTTGCTAGTACTTCTTTGGACTTGTGTTTAGGATATCTTCCCTTAATTTAGCCACACATTTTTGTGTTGCAGTTTACATTTGCATGGCCACGTGACCAGAGAACACTCTCTCAAAGTAAATATATTTCCCACAAGAGTACGGGAAAGTCCTTTACCTTCTTCAATTTCATGTCCTTTTTGTTGTCTGCAAAGTAATTTTTCAATTTGTTTGTTTGTTTGTTTTTCCCAGAGTATCAAAAATGTACTAATGACTATCACTTCTAGAAGAGTGCTGCAAGTGACCCTGCTTGAGCAGGGCGTTGGAAAAGATGACTGCCAGAGGTCACTCCAATCTCAATCCCATAACTCTGTGAAAAACTCTAGCTTTAGCTTTGAGTCTCCATCTGTTTCTAAAATCTCTGTAAACATTTGAAAGACCTGAGTCTAATCTGAACCCCATTGCATAAACAGCTGTAGCTGATACACCACTTCCATATTCACAATATTTCATTAGTCATAAGAATAGTCAGACTGATATGGAACAGACCTCTTTTCAGACCTGAGTATCTGTGGCCTTTAATTTTGCCTAGTAGTTATAAAGTTTAAGTACTCCTTACAAAACTTCCTACATTCATAAGAAGTGCTAGTTTCAAAAGAAAAAAATACTTTTTTTGGGATAGAAAACAGAGAGAAGTCTACACCATTCTCAAATTCTGTTACTCCTGCAAGAAAAGACTTTCCCAAGGGAATCACAGGTACGTAAAATGTAATACAAGATGTCCAATTTCTTGGAGTTATAGAGGTTTTGAACATACTTAAGGATTCCTCCATTGTAACCCATGTCCATGCCAAGGCTGGTTTCCTTGCAGAGGAATTCCCATGGCTCACTGGTGCAGGATACCTTCCTTTACCTGACTTAACTGTGAATAGTGTGTGCTGCTTTTACTGCAGAGAAAATAAAGGTTAATCCACAGAATAACTGTTTCACCTCAGCCCTCCTGTTAAAATGCTAGGTAACATTGAATTATTATTTTTATGTTCTGAAGAAAATGTAACAGAGCCTTACCAAAATAACAAACCCCAAAATATTTCTTGTATATAAATAAGCTAAAACATTTGGAAGCATTTTGTTTTACTATTTTTAATATGTAATAGGGTTTAAAAAAAACACAGAAAAAACAAATACCCCAAAAGGTTACGGAAAATATTTTATTGTAGTTTATTGCCAAACTATAATACAATTTCCATGCTGTAAGACAAAAAACTCCCTATACTGAAATACTACTGGTTAATTCAAATCCTGCCTGAAGCTTGGCACACAGTAATAATGATGACAACATCTAGTCCAATAATACAAAAATCAATAGAATGCATTGAACTGCTATCTAAAGCAAATCTAGAATGTCATTTGGTTGATTATTAATTAAATTGGCACCTTCTAAACTAGATACAAATGAACTAAATACCAACAAACTTTATTCTACATGGAAAATTAAAAGATTAGGCAACTATTACATAGAGCAAGAAAAAAAGTAGAATTTTTGATGTTACTAGCATAGAATCCTGACAATTTTTATGCCTTAGGCTCTGAGATATTTAAAGGAAAGAAAAAGTGATTGTATAAATTTTATAAATATACCTTTGGAAAATGGTCTTTTAATTCTTATTGATCACAACCTTGACATTCAAAGTTTAATTATACTAAAAAACTCTGCTATATACCCAGTGTACTCAGAAATCATTGCCTGAAATTAGTCAACGCTACAAGCACACCACTCCTAATTACAAAATGATCTTTGTAATGCTCCTTACACTGTTTGTTGATGCTCTTAAAAATGACCTGACAAACCTCAAACCAAATCATAATTTCAGGTGACATTTTTATTGTATCATTTATGATACATAATGAAAATGTTCCACAAAGCATTCAGGCAAATAATCAGAACATAAGAATTCCCCTAGAAAGATATGTTTTGCTTCAAGTTTCTTAAAAAATCTGAAAAACAATCTAGAAATATTCCTTTCTAATCCCAGAATATACCTGCTTCTGGAAGACTTTTTTCTGTAAATTATTTTTGAGCTCTCTTTGAAAGTCAAAGTTTTGAAGTCCATTTCTCCCACTCGCTAATAATGCCACAGGCTGTGGTTGCCTAAATACTTACCTTAAAACGGTGTCTTGTTCTTTTTATGAAGATACCAACTGTGAAAGCGAGGAGCTTTCTACAATTTAAATGGGCAAATTTCCTTTCAGATGAGAGACTTAAATCTGGTTTAATATAGAGGTATTCCTGCTTACCTCAGTGATGAATAGGTGGAGTTGTTGCCTTCATCAATCTGATATGTTTTATTTACAGATATAAATATCATACACTTATATAAAATATATAATAATTAATATAAATAAATAACCTGGCATTGAATGTTTAAAGCATTATGAGTAAAGCTAATTTCACAGGGTGCTGTTCAAATAGGACAATGAGTTCCATGTGGCCTATATAAAATAACTGAATTAGATCACACTTATCACCATGGTGTATTCACATACATGCAGCAGCACCACTGGGGTTTTTTGATGTTTTATTTTAGTTCAGGCACCAAAAGCTTTGCTAGCTTTCATCATGTGAGTATGTGAGAAAACGGAAAGTAAGTTAAATCTAGTAAAAATCTAGTTGAAAAAGAAATTAAATCATAATACACCAGATATGGAAACATATTTTTATGATCTATTTCAGAATTTCTGCCAGTAAGAATTGGAATTATTTTCCAATAATCTTGACACCTTTTCTGAAAACATAAAATAATGTGGCACTTAAGGGCCAAGGACCTAAGAAGAAACAGTAAAATGGTGGAAAAAAATGACTGCAAAGTTTTTGGATTACATCTGGCATGACCCAAATCATAGTCTAAGAAAACAACTTATTCTTGAGGTTGCAGTTAATAGGGCTTGACTGAGACAGTAAATCAGTTGCCCCAGCTGTTTCTCAATCTGAAGATTTGCCCTTCGATTATACTTACAGGATAGATAAAAATGCTGTAAGGAACATTCAGTTACGTTCACAACTACTTTTTCTGCATTGAACATTGAAGTACATTGAAGTAGTCTCATTGTTCATGCTCTGGACTCCCTGTCCACTCTACTCCAGCTGCTGTAACACCATAAACTTGAACAATTCCATTGCAGCCTCTTGTAAGGTCTAGCATCAAAGTTACACATTTTCATTAAAAAAAATAAAAGGTACATTCAGCTCTCAGAATCATTCAAGCTCTAGGACGTTCAGTTTAATCTTCTGTACAGGTGTTTCATATTTCTTATATACTCATTTTAAATATTCAGTGAAGTAAGCAAATAATAGAAGATTATTTAGGAAAAGCAACACATTGTAAATTCTCTTCCTAGTAGTCCAAGAAAAAGCTGATGCAGTAAACTTCTAAATTATGAATATCCTATGACAGGTGTGCCTTTAATTGTTGGACACAAAAACTAGGTCATTTTAATTGACAACAATTGAGCCAAAAATTTGCAAACACATTAGCTACCCCAAATCCCTGGCTACTCAAAGTACCGTTTTCTGTGTCTTTGGATGATTTGTTCTAGAAAAGGCAAGTGCAAGTAGAGTCTCCTTTTCAGATTGAGCAAAAAAAATTTGTCACTCTGGTAAGATACCAACAAGATCCTTCACCTTTTCTTTTTTTAAGGTGTTTATCCCAGAAATCTTGGGAAAAGCACTGCATAATCTCTAACATACTTCATCAAAACCATACCTTTTACCTCACTATTTTTCTAAAAAGCAATCACAAAATCCTTCTGCCTTCACAAAGATTTCTCGGTCTTTGAACAATAATTTCCCAGAATGGGTGATTGGTTGGTTAGAGCATGGTGCTAATACAGCCAAGTTTGTGGGTTTAGTCCCTGCACAGGCCATTCACTGAAGAGTTGGACTTGATCCTTGTGGGTTCCTTCCAACCCAGAATATTCTGTGAATCTAGTCCAACCTCTCTCCTTAAGCAGGGTCATCCTAGAGCACGCATCACATAGGATTCTGTTGAGATGGTTCTTGAATATCTCCAGCGAGGGAGACTCCTCTACCTCTCTGGGCAAGTTTCAGTGTTCTGTCATCCACACAGTGTAGAAGTTCTTCCTCATATGTGCATTCATTTCTGCTTGTTGTCCATTGTCCTATTGCTTGGAAGCACCAAGAAGAGCCTGGCTCCATCTTCTTGACATCCTTCCTTTGGATACTTACAGACATTGATAAGCTCCCATCATCTTTGTTGCCCTCTGCTGGTCCTGCTCCAAAAGCCTCATGTCTCTCTTGTCCTGAGGAGCCCAGAACTGGACACAGCACTCGCTAGGGCTGAGTGGAGGGGGTAGGATCACTTCCCGTGATCTCCTGGCGATGCTCTTCCTGATGTACCTAAGGGTACCATTGGCCTTCTTGGTCACAAAGGCACTGCTGGCTAACAAACAGCTTGTTGTCTACCAGGACCCCCAGGTCCTTCTCCACAGAGCTTCTTTCCAGCAAATCAGTTCCCAGCCTGCACTGGTGCAGGGCATTATTATCCCCTGGGTGCAGGACCCTGCATTTACCTCTGTTGAGTTTCAGAATGTTCTTCTCTGCCCAACTCTCCAGCCTGCCCAGGTCTTTCTGAAGGGCTGCACAGCCCTCTGGAGTTTTGGCCACTGCTCCCAGCTTTGCGTCATCAATGACCCTCCTGAGGAGACATCTGCCCCTTCATGCAAGTCACTGGTGAGTAAGTTAAACAATATTGAACCAATATTGAACCTTGAGGGACACTACTTGTGACAGGCCTAGAACTAGACCCTGTGCCACTGACTACAATCCTCAGGGATCTGCTGTTCAGCCAGGTCTTAACTCACCTCACTGTTCACTAATCAAGTCCACAGTTTCTGGCTTTGCCTCTGAGCATGTTGTGAGAGACAGTGTTGAAAGCCTTGCTAAAGTAAAGGTAGGCAATAGCCACTGCTCTCCCCTCATCCAGCCAGGTAGTTGGTTCATCATAGAAGGAAAATAGGTTGTCTAATCACAGTTTGCCTTTAGTGAATCCATGCTGACTATTCCTGATCACCTTCTTGTCCTCCATGGGTATAGAGGTGGTGTCCAGAATGAGGCATTCACCTTTCCAGGGATTGAGGTGACAGTGATTGGATTTACCTCACATTTAAACTACACATGTATAGTGTCTTCCCTCATGGTCTGTTTCTGGAAAGTATGGTCCATTTTAATTAACAATGGAAAAGGAAAAAAGAAATTTGATAGTGCTTCTATGCTGCCTGTTATGATCTAATTATTAAAGTTCTTTAGAGATACCTCTGCCCGAATTAAGGTACAAGTGAGACCATATGCCAATCAATAGTATGGGTTTTATTTGATAGTAAATATGAGAGAGAGAGAGAGAGAGAGAAGAAGGGAGAAAAGGGGGAGTAGAGAGAAAGATGGGGGGGGACAGAGAGGGACAGGGACAAAGAAGTATCACCACTCCGTGGGTCCCGCTGGTGTCCTGATGTCCTCTTCGGGTGGTCTCGGTGGTGGAAGTCCCCCCAAAAGCACAGAATGCCATGGGTTGATATACCCTCAGGCCAGGTGGAGATGTCTGGGCATGTCCCCCTAGGGGAGGGGGCAGCCTCTAGCAGCAGACTCTGCTTGCATCACGTGCAGTCCTGTGGTGCAAGGCGTCTGGGGAGCACTTTGGGGAGTCTGTGATAGATTGTGACTCCCCCTCAGCTGCCTCTCACGTGAGAGTCCCGTGGATGTGGCTTGTGGGGTTGGGGAGGCTCCACAGCTGGGCCACTTTGTGTACTGGAGGATGCGTGTGTATTGCCTCTGATCAGAGGTTACGCCATCCTCCTCCCCCCTTCAGCTGGGGGAGGGCTATGTAAACGTGGCTTCTGTGAGCTGTGCTTTGCCCCCCCACCCCAAACTCAGCCAGAAATGATTCTCAGTACAGCTGGTGACTTCAGCTTCTGTGGATGAATTCCTTTCCTTTAGACTGAGATGATTAAACAATAGGCTTTTCCCTTTATCTAATCTCAGCAGTTTAGCTCAGTCCAAAGTCCCAGTCAGGTATCTTCAGGGAAGCTTCTCTGATCAAAACTTTATCTCAATGTTTGAGGCATGAACTATTTTCAGTCTCTGACAGCTGCCTTTCCTAGAGAACTGTTAAGCTGCAGAAACTGGAAAAGGTGATCTCATTTCAAGACATCTTTGGAATGTGTGATAGGGGGTGGGTCAGACCTTGTCCCAGTCAGGTAGTGCCCAGGCCCCCATACCCCTCAGCCCCACAGTGTTTGTCAGTCTTGGCACACTGGTGGCAGCCCCTGAGTGGCCGAGGGACTGGAAATGCCATCTGGGAGGAAGGCCCAGAGTAGGCCAAGGCTTTAAGGAGCCTGACCATGAGACAAGCACATTGTCCTTTAACCCTACCTTCATCTTGGAGCTTTACATCACTGGAACCCAGAAGTTAGTAGCTATAATTGGTTTTGTATTTCTTTCCCATCTTTCCGTTTTTTTCCCTTTCTTCATCTTCTTCTTTTAACTCTCTTCTCACAGAATATAACATCATATGGGTTTAAAGGCTTTTTATGTTCAATGGGCTAAGTCTATGCTGTGATAAATGACGTTACGTTGTATTTGTTATTTTGCCAATGTTCCTTAATTTTCCATGGTTTGCCAGAAAACTTCTGTGTATTTTTACCTCTTGAGAATATTTGGTTGGAATTTTCTCTGTTACGTCTACCCAGAGCAAAAGAACCTTGGTTTAACCCTAGGTCTGAGTGGGGTGTAACAAGCATTGCTGGCATACAACCAAAAAAGCTGTTCTAAGTGGTTTCTAAATACATGCTGAGCTCTTGACCATGGAATAATTTAAAATTACTTGAATATCTTTCTGATATTCTTGCATTACCACAAGTATTTTGTTGTTTTCCTCCATGTTTTTTTACTCAAAGAAGAATGCCTCTGAAGCATACTCAGAAAAGATTTCTTAAATCGTGTCAGTGATAACCTGCAAAATTCTTTCTGACACCTGTTTTAGTGGTTTTAGCTGCTCAGAAGAGATGGCAACAGCCTTTCTATCACAGATATAGACAATGATAACAAATGAAAGGCAAATAATTTTAACAGAAAACGTGGAACAACATGGAAAGAAAAGGCTGCCACCTGGAAAGACTGTTAGATCTTTGAAGGCCAAATCCTTTTTAATTTCATTATAAATATGACTGTTGTTTTTAGGGGGATAAACTCACCTGAGATTTGGTCACAATTACTGTTATATGAAGGCACTTGTCTGTCTAGAGTTGCTTGATCATTCTGACGTGCTTAATTCTAGTGTGCTTCAACTTTCTCATTTAAATATCGCTTCCCATCAATCATTAGTGCTTTCCTTCCTGGGTCGTTGAGAGCATAATACTTCATTGTGTCAGCTGAAGGTGTGCTGACCTACTTCTCCTGGTTAATTTCAAGGGTAGGATCAGATGTTCCATTGCTTTAGTAATTGATCTAACGATAGATCTTTACTAGAGTACCCATGACATGGTCTGAGGGGCATTCCAGGCGTCACTGACTTCAAGGTCATAATTGAAGTGAAAAATTCTCCAATCAATTAGGTAACTCGACTGAACAGTTTGTTCTTGGAAATAATTCTCCTGTAAACATATTGCTTTTCTGTGATAAAAACTGGGGTTAATGCAGAGGATCATGTGAAAGTTGCTGCTACCTTTTGGTGTGTGGTACAGTTTAAATATTACTGGCCCCTTAGCCACGTTAAATTTGCATTAACTACCTTGTGCAAGTAGAAAGACACAGTGATGAGACAAGGTGTGAAGCAAAAAAGGTATAAAGGTGCTAAAACAAAAGAATTATCAGTGACAGCAAACCAAATAGTTCACTGTAGAAGGTGCGAAGAAACAATTCCAAACAAAATAATCCCTCAGGTGCAGACTTCTAAACTGCTAAGGAGGAGATATTCAGTTCGTTCACACTTTCTTCCTCTGGCACACCACAAAAATTTGATTTTTCAGGTTGGAGTCCACAGTGTGGTTTCATAAAGTGTTACTTCACTGTGCACACTCCCATAGGTAGAGGATACACATATCTACCAGGCAACCTTCAGATCTGCCTGTCTTTTGACAATGGTCTTGTATTATTACCAGAAGGGGGAAATACCTCTCCAGTACATGACTATAACCTGCACAATAAGATTCTCATAAATACATAGATATTGTACAAATAAAATGCAAAATGAAATGTATTTTGATAGCTGTAGATATATAGATATTAAGCTGTTGATTTTCACCTATTTTTTATTATTCCAGATAATGCACATAATAGAGTCATGGAAAAGACTGAGTTCACGCAGTGTCTAAATTAAAAATAAATAGCATAATTCACACAGTTAAGTACTTTTAACAGTTCTTTTCCTAAATTAATTGGCCTGTTTTAGAAAAATGATTGGTTTCTTGACTACTAAAATCTGCTTTTTAAAAATAATGTCTGTAAAACTGGTGCCGTGGTTCAGCTGTGAAAACACTGTCAGCTGAACAATAATAATTAAATCTAATAACAATTACTTTATTTAAATCCTTATATAGAATACAAATACATATTTGTGTCTGTACAAAAAAAATCCACTATATAAATTTACCAAAAATTTTACAGTTTGCTTAATGAACAATTTCCATTGAAACACATCATAAAAAAAATTCTTTTTGGAAGTCTACCATAAAAATTCAAAATAAAAGTTAATATTTCAGAAGTATATTCAGGATGTTTGCCTTTGAATATAGTATTAAAAATTATTATGAAATGTATTTGGAACCAAAATAATTTCAAGTTTTTACAAGTTTTGTTCATGCAGTCTGCTAATGGAAACAAAAGCTATGGCATATGCAACCAATCAAAATAACTCAAGTTTCTTATACTTACAATATGATAATCCCCACAATCAGTTCACAGACAATCCTGTGGTTGAAACATAGTCACATAAAACTTGGTTGAATAAAACAAACATGACATAACAAAAGAAAGCTAAACTTAGTATGGAGTGCTTCATCTAGTGCATTTGAAAAAGACTACATTATAAATATATGATTATATTTATGGTTTATATACATTCATGTTTTGTGATGTCATTATGAGGTACTCAGAGGTTTCTTACGGTATACACTAATGAACAACTTAAATGAGACAATTGCCTTTCATTTTATTGAGAATTTGTTGTGTTCCCTGCTTTTATCCTGCTCTGATTCTGGCGGCAGAGCGCTAGCGCAAACCTGGAAACTCATTCGCGTTCTGGAAGGCTTCCCCGGTGAGCCAACAACGGGCACCGCTAGTCCGCGTTCGGTCTGAGGAGTTGTTGCCCTCAGAGCACGGCAGGATAGCAAAGAACTCCCAAAGAAGGAGGACTCTTAGTATGAGAGTTCGGTAGGTTTATTACCCCCAAGGGAGCTCAGGGACTAAGAGCCCAGAATCGCTCATTCCATGGGTATTTAAGGGAGGAACAACATCCAATAAACTGAGGGCACAGTGGCAATACAAGGGAGGGACCAGGGAGCATAGTCGAATGAGGTTTAGGGAGGGGAGGGGGGTGGAGACAACAACGAATGAAGAGGGGGGTAACAGGGAATGCTCTAGAACTGGGATACATAACAGGCAAATCAAGGAACCAATAGCAGGAACTTGGGGTTTGTGGCTTGGTGGTCCAAACCACTGCCTCTGGCAGCTTCGGGGGGAAACTCTCTGTCTGTGGAACATGGCACCGGAAGTCCTCGTCCTTCCTGGTTCAGAACCACCGCTACAAGAATTGAAAAGACAATATCAACCACCCAGAAGACAGACACCTGTCAGCAGTCTCAGAGCATTTGCAAAGATTTTCTGGGGACTGACAAAAAGGACATTAATTTCTCCAACATTTTGCTGTGCACAACTGTCTGAGAGAAACAGAGAAAATAAAACAGAGGGATTGCCAGAGACAGGAAAAGCTCTGGAAATGATAGCCCTGAGAAAGAATAATGGAGAATGATTGGCGGCAGTGGAAATAGAAAAAAAAACAGTAATGGTTTTTAAAGAGATCATTTCTATTTTTGTGATTCCTACAGTATCTAAAGAAGTGGTTTTTATATCTAAAGACCCAGATCCACAAAGAGTGAATGAGTTCTCCAAAGAAAGATCTGTCTTCACTGTATATCCCACTGGAATAACCACTAATACTGATAATTTCGCTAGTTGCTCAAGATAAGTCATGTAATTTTGTAGATGAAAAATTTCTCTGCAAAATTATTCATGTGTATAGAGTTGACTACTTGTATACTTTTTCAGAAATTGCAGATGATGGACACCCAGACTGTTTTAAAAAAATCTCCAAAAAAGTGCAAGCTGTCGTTCTGCATTAGCTGCAGGTGAAGCAATCATCGTTCATTTTATATAGAACATAAAATAATTAACTATTTAACTTACTTCCTAAAAGTATAGAGCAGATGATATGGGATCTTGACATGCACTCTCTATAAATCAGAGTTACTAAATATCTGATAAATTTTAGCATGAGTTATGTTTGGACCTCTGTAGCAACTGAGTAGAAAAATCGAGGAATCGTGAAATGGTTGAGGTTGGAAGGGGCCCCTAGGCCAGTCCCCCTCCTCACACAGTCTCAGCTACAGCAGACTGGCCAGGATCCTCTCCAGTCAGGAGGACACTCAACATCATCTCTGGGCAGCCTGTTTCCCTGTTTGCCCACCCTGTTGGTGGCCATCCAATCAGACTTTGCCTTTGCATTAGTGATGAAGTATATCAACAGGACAAAAGGAAAAAGTAGCACATGGAGACATAAAAATAATACACACACACACCATCTGTAAATGATGCATATGTTTTTCAAATTTCTTAAATATGTTGAACAACATAACCAAAAATAAAGCGTTTTTACTTCACTAATGAATGTTTAAATGTTTTCTTAGTGGCTAGCAAGGAGACCTTACTAGCATGAAAACATTTATATTTTATGAATTTTCTTTTTTATACTGTCAAATAGATATTACCTGAGAAGTTAAGATGCCTTCAAATACATATCATTATAGATAGTATTTGTAACACCATTAAAATAAATCTAGAAGATGTCAAACATTTGTTTCAGTTCTTGAAACTAAACTGTACTTTTATATATCAACAATACAACCTAGTGAAGCTGCCAGAAAATGAGGACCCATAAGGAGTGGTGGTGGGACTGGGATTCTCAGCTTGTCTGAAGTCACAGTGTCTGCTTCTTCAGTACGTCTGCTTGACTACTGCAAATGCAAGACAAATTTAGTTTTATTGACATAGTCACCAGATTTTATGTCAGCAAATCGCAGCAATACATCTCTCACATCAGTCATGGCTGTGGCTGGACTTGGTATCAATTTCCACCTATTTGCCACTAAGGACATCTTTGAAGTCTGCATTATTCCTACCCAGCCATTAGAAGTGTTACAAATTTTTGCCTCAGTCCATGCAGATGAGGATGCAGAAGACAATTTTTCACAAAATGCCACTTACTGGATACGGTAAGTGTATATAAAGACAATGAAAAGAAATAAGAACTTCCTTCTCTTCTGAACGTTTTGATGTCTTTAGCTGACAGGGAGGATGGCCTTCCAGAAATTTCCTTGAATCTCTGCCTAGAAGCATCACTTTCATCTTATGTTTATCATGAGCCAACTGCTTTCTCTCAGACTGTATATATCTTCCAGGCACTTCAATATAGTGACAGAACTAAGACTTTTAGAAATAAGAACAGTTTAAAATATATTTTTGAATATTTAAGGAATGCATCAAACAGAAAGGGGTGGGTGGAAAGGGAGGAGAAACCTGTTCTGGTAAAGTTGGCAGGATAAAACTTTTAACCATCATTATATATTTATTACAGTAAGTATCTGTTGCTGGTTTATTGGTGGGTATATATTTTTAAAATTAGGCAGTGCCAAAGGCACTCTGTTTGTGTTCTTTGAAGTTGATACAACCAGATATAGGAGACCTTATGTTAGAAATAAAATTTTTTGCAGAAGAAACTGCTGCTAGCCAAAGAGATTTCAGTCTTCACATCCTGATTCAAGCTTTCTGGTGTAACCATCAGCTTGTACGATTCTCACTGTTTATTTCAGTGTGTACCTTCACAGTTTTCTTTAAAAATATATGAAGACATTACTGAGGATCTGATTCAATAAAAAGTATGTCCAGACCTCCATGCCCTGGAAACTCAAACAATGCTGCAAAAGCTGCAGAAATGGGACATATTTTCTATTGAATTGGGTACTGAGAATGCTCATAAGTTTTTTGTATTGATTTTTGTAACAGCCAGCAGTGAAAGACACAGACAATATTAGCTTCATCCACTACAGGCCTGTGGATTTCACTTTCTGCATGCAACAGGGCATGGTGAGAAAACAGACAGCGACCAATTTAAAACAAGAGCGCAGGGTAATTTTTTTCAGCATAAAATCAAAAGTGTAGCTTGCTATAAAGAAATAATTTTCAAAATAGGTACCCTACTACGATTAAGAAATGATTAGGCAAGACTCAAGTGTGGTCATAATGGCACTTTTTAAATGCTTTTACCTAATATTAGCACTACATACTGATACTTACAGCTTATATAAAGAAACTACAGCCCTGAATTACAAAAAAAATTGAAAAAAAATCTGATTTGAACAAATACCTAAATCATTCAAAAACTAAAATCATCAATTTCTCAGCCCTCTAACAATTATTTTTCTACCTCAACTGTTTTGGATATTTTTATGCAAGACAGACAAGACTACAGAAGCTGTTCTTTTCCCTGAATTGCAGTGGTTTTCTGCCAACAGCAGCAACTAACCCATACATGTTTTCAGCCTTCTAGAAGACAGAAAGCTTGTGTTGCAGCAATCAGAAACCCAAGTAATCTGCTGCAAAGCTACACCAAGCTTAGTCATCTTCTAAGTCAACCAGTGAGCACTGGCTGCCCATTCCCAGCCTACTCCATGTTCCGGTTTCAAAACCACAACTTGCCCTAAAAAGTGACCAAAATGATGCCTTGTACAGAAATTAATTTAAACATTTCAGTTTGCTCAGAATCAGTGGTAAGACCTATGGGATATGATTCCTGTTGTTCTAAACTGGATCAGTAAGATGGCTGATGTGCTCTGTTACCACCTAATAGATCTTGAGCAATGTAAAGAGACTTGAAAGGATCCTGTAAAAAGTGAACAGGGTTTCGAAATCTTAGAGCACTTGATTTCAGATGGAAAATTTCTGATTTTCTGTGTATGCTGCTACAAGGCACTGAGTCAAACACTGGAATTGTATAACAGATATAAATTTTTAATAATTATAAAGTTGGTCTGAGATTCATACTATGGAACGTGAGAAAAAAAAATGTCAACAAAAGCCGCCCTCCCTGCAATACAAAATCAAAACTACCTTAGGCAGACTGAAATCCTATTTCCATTTTCTAAAATAGACCCCAGTAGGATAAACATGCCTTTCAGTTTTCAACCAATACAAGGAATTTCTCCTTTGATATAATTGCATGAAATCCTTGCTATATAGGAGAAAAACTGGGAAAATGGTCTAATTTCAATATTTACTAGTAAGGGGAATATCAAATGTGCGTAAATAACCTTCATATTCAAAGTCTTTTAACACAATGAAGATATCAATACGGTTTTAAATCTGAAATCCTCAAATCTCTTTATGACTTCCAAGCAGTTTTACAACAGAAACCTTTGAAGAATTGTTATAAATGTTTATTAAGAAAAAAAAAACAGAAAATGAGATGTAAAGAAAGCCTCCCTCGGCATTCTCCCATAGTCTAGAAATGAGCACTATGTCAGCAAAAATTGATCATATTTGGCAGTTGCACTTCTTTAAATTCGTTATATTGTGTTAATAGGGACCAGTTGCATTTCTGAAATCCTTTAGACTGAAAATATGGTTTTACTCATAGTATACCTTGATTGCAGCAGAATTAGAAGAAAGGATAAGATTACATACCTCTCTATATGTTGCAAGAGCTTTGGATTTTTTTTTAATAAATGTAAAAGATTTTTTTAACTCCCTCTTCTGTCCAGGATTATTTGTTCATGATGCTGAGAGCCATAACCTAGATAACTCATTTTTCCTCCAGCTCTAAGAAAAAAAAAGAAAGAAAAACTTTTATTCTGGGGAGTGAATATTTATAGAATATATCTAATGCAAACAATTATTTTATTGTTTTTAAGGCAATAGATGTTTGCCAAATATTTCTTTTACTTTCAGCCACACTTGCAATTATGTGTTTTTGAAAATATGAATGTATATGCAGTTGTAATGTAACTTATCTACTTATATATACTGTCATTTTTTTAAACTCAGGCTTGGTCTATAATTGCATCTGGATCTTAAAATCAGTAATATAAGTCCACTTCTCCAAATTTAATTGAATACTTGCTTGAATAAAACTCAGCTTATGTGTAAAAAGAATTTTTTTGTCCATCTACTCTGAAACAGCAAGAGAACAAATTCAGTCCTATAATGTTTGATAAAATATATAACCTTTCTAAAAAGGTAATTCAAGAACTGTAAGAAGTTTGATTACAAGAAGGTTTTATATTACCAAATAAACAGAAATCTCACTATGAAGGGGGGTAGTTTAAATCCTAATTAGGGCTTGAATTCTTTGATTAACATTTTATATGTCGTATGATTATTACTTACATACAGACTTTCTCATTGATGTTCATGTGGATTAAGTATTTATGGTCACTGCTTTTTACTGCTCTAACATCAACAATGTCCAGGCCTGTTACCCTTTATTAAATACAGTCAGCTGATGCACTATATAGCCAGTGGCCCATGACAAAAATGGACTGTACAATCAGAACAGTAAGAAAATCAAGTTGATACAACTAACAATTTTTGACATCTGACTTTGATGGAAATGGGACTATACATTTAAAACATCTGTATTCAAATACCTAAAGAGAAAAATTTATTCACAGCGTTTAACATTTTTAAAATTGCATATTAAGAGTTAGATTGAGTTCCAGTGTCCTGTGAGAAAATTTTCAATATATATAAAAATCCAGCAATCTGCTACTTTGTCCTTTTGGACTTCACATTTTGTTTTTGAGCAATGGAGACTTGCATGCAATTCTTCAAGGAGGATTGATGGCTGTGGGAAGAGGAGAGGTATCTATCCTTAACCAGAACAAGTCCCAGGAGGCAACTACTACAACTTCTAATACTATATTATTGGTTAATTTGGGGACTTCTTTCACTCAGATGACATAGCTAGAAGGATGTCACTGCACAAATCAATATCTACTGCCTTGCCATTGATGTGCCTGCTACCTTAAACAACAGCTGTGTCTGTGATCATCTCTGAGTTGTTCAGGATACTAATTGTAGTCAGCACACTTTTTCTAAGTGGTCTAGGAAGGTGTTAGCCCCTGATGCATATTTGAAGAATTGCTGCATACTCTCCAGTAGAATTTACCGTTTAATTTTCTGTCTTTACTTTTTCCAGAAATGGTTTCACTCCCATTTCCATTAAAACTCATCCTTACCTTTGGCTTTATGTTGAAAAAAATAAGATTTTAATTTATTAATAGAAATAAATGCTTGCAGTTCTTACAGCATATAGGGATTAAGAAGCAATGTGTTTTATAGAGATTAAATATGTTTTCTGTAATTTTAATTTAATCCAGCACTTTTTCAACCATTATATGGGAATGAGTTAAATGTATATTTTAATTCTGCTAAGTATGTTGTTAGAGACAGTGAATGATTAGTCCAAAAAGGAATGTGGATCTCTTGACATTCAGCATAAATTTCTCATTCATTATAAAAATAAGAGATATGTGAAGACAAACTTACATGTGCATTTAAGTCCCACAAGATAAAGAAAACTCCTCAGCTTTGCCTGAAAGGACATCACATTTCTGAATTATGCTCTAGCACAACTTTCAGCTTCACCTGCATTCAGCATCAGAGATGTGCTACTCTGCTCTTATATCTTAACAGAATGCATGACATCTCCTATCAGAGGTAAGACTGCCTTGAAACATGATCACTGTTTTGCAAATAAGGTATCAATGTCTTAAAGGGAGCACTAGTGCTTTATTGAAAGGTGGTGAATGAGGGAGTGTGGCATGGGTGAAAATTGATTGCTATGGGATATTTTCCTGGATTTTTCTGGTGTGTTTGCTGGGAGTGTTTACTCAAGTTAACAATATAAAATATTCTATTTCTCATTACACCTCTCTAGCCAGGTTGTGTCTTCTGTCGTTTCCTCTGCTCAGTGCTTGGCCTCCACAAATCCCTCTCCTCTGCACTGCCTCAGGAGCAACCACTTTAACAACTTTGTCAAGTCCCTCAGGGAAAGCTGTCTTTGACTGGTGCTGAGTCCTTCAAACATTAACATATTCTGCCTCAGTTTTCTGTCCTGATTACTTTACATAGCATAGTCATCATAATATTTCTTTAAAAAAAATTTCTGCTAGTGAGTAATTAAGGGAGTATTCACTCAGTGGTGAGCATAGACTACATCTGTAGGAACAATCCCTGTACACCATACTCCATATTAGAAACTCACGTGCCAATCGAAATGTCTCGAATTCCTTAAATAAACCTTTGAAGATAAGTAAGCAGGCTGTGGAAGAGCCAGATCCATGTTAAAAAAGTATTTGATATTCAAAAAACCTTTTAATGTGACCCTCAACAAAAGGTGCAAATCAGCCATGTCTGCCACAGGATGAGAAAGTCTATCTTTGCATGTATAAATATTTAAAAAAAAAAGTCGCTTTCATGGTAAATGTAGGTTACAAGATTCCCATCGTTTTCTGGGCAGAGGAGTAGATAACCCAATATATCAATAAATTATCTGGGGAAAGAGTTGAATAGGTCGGGTGAATAAATATCTTCCTTAAGATACTATTTAAGGAAATTAAGAAGCAATAGCTTCAGAATGTTGAATCCCTCCAATACTAAAGTGCAGTTAAATGGGCGAAGCTTGTGGAAAAACCCCATAACTTTCTACATCATGAGGGGGTTTGATCTGATTACTGCTGTTCAGTAACAAAACCTCAAGGCTTTTAACCAGATATTTATAAAAAAATATTCCACATATCAGAGATTGTATTGAAAAAATAAAAATACTATTATGTTAAAAATATATTATGAAAGTAAGAGAATAAAAACAAAAAAGTATCATTTCTGCAGTGCTTATGCATTCTGAACAATGTGTGTATACACATTTAGAGTACATTAACTTTCTCTAAGTTGTCTAACACTTGCTCCCAGTACAGAAAAAGAGGAAACATAGGCCAGCTCAGAGAAAGAAAATTGAGGATTATATGAAGTAAATTTTCTCCAGGTTGAGCTCCATGGGTGATAGAAAACAATGTCAAAAGTTGAGAAGTCCTTGATTTTCAATCTAGCACCACTAGAAAATATAATAATTAAGATCTGCTTCCAAGTTCATGAGCACCTTGGCTACCCCATAGAGAGAAGAGAAATTTTCCTTCCCTTCATAGGTTTTACATACTCCAAATTACAAAATTAGAGGTTCTCAGGAATTCCAACTCAGGCTGAATCAGAGTCTCTCTGTATAATACTGATTCATGAATGAACTAGCAAATCAATAAAAAAAAATTTGTTTTGCACATCCAGTGAAAAGTAAAAAGGAAGAAAGAGGCTACTGTGTACTACAGCAACTTTACTGAAGTACCTGAACTGGTTTAGAGAACATGAATTGGAAGATGAAATCCTGATGCCAATGAAGACACTGACTCCATTGCAGCTAGATTTATCCAAAACAATGAAATCCCAGTGGAAATAGACAAATCAGGAAAAGATGTCTGTAATGTGAATTACAGCCAAACATGAACTAAAGGCTTTTGAGGAAAGGTTGAAGAAGCCTTTTGAAAAAGAACTATGGCGTAAAAGAAAGCTGTAGTAGCAGATCCTTGCTTCCTCCCTGCCCTTTTTAGCAGCTAAATAAAAACAGCTTTTCATGGATGGACTTGCAGAATGCCACAGCATTCATCTAAGCCTACACACTTGGGAAAAAATCCATTGTCTTTTAAGCCAAAAGCTTTAAAAATTCCAAAATTAGTATTGCATCTTTTAAACATATTTGGTGTTGCTTAAATCAGAAAATAGGAGGGAAACGTGAACTAAATTAAATGTATCTGAAAACTGATACCAGCATATCTAATATTTTCTAAAAAATAATAATTCATCAGAATGTTGGAAGAGTAACTTTTAAGAATTCCTCCATTTCAAAATTGTAATAATGATTCTCGGTTTGGCAGAGTTTTATTTGAGAAAAAGGAAGTACTAGAGCTTATGAAAGTACAGTGCAAACAATGTCACATGTAAACTACATATTAATGACAGAACACTGGTACAAGGAAGAACTGAAGGCTTAGAAAAGAAGGTCCCTTTTAAAATCCCTTTATAGCTAAAGATTATTATGCAGGCATTCACATTCACAAATTTTTATAGTAGGGGACTTAGGGAGAGACATTTAGCCGCTCTAGAGTGACTGCAATATTCAGAAGGTAGAGACTGCTCTTGCCTGGTAGGTAGCTGGCTTTTATTTTCATTTCCTGTTCAGGAGTGAGATTACTGTTTGGGGAGAGTTAAATCTATTTCAGGCATAAGAATCATTTATCCCTGGAGGTGCTCAGCTTCGATTAATAGCTCTTGGATTCTTCTTATTCATCTTAACTCCAATTTGTGCTGCTTGGCACTAAGGGTCCAGTTTGTTCCTTTCCTCATTTTCAGTTCTCCCTTCCCCCACCCAGCAAAGTGCATCAGAGAAAGCTTTCACTGTCACCTTAGTTTAGGTATATATTGTCATGTAAAGTTAATGTTCAACACTTGATTCCTCAGTATTTCTCTGAGGTGGAGAGTCCTACTGATGCTACATAACTTGTACTCCTTTTTGATGTTAATGAAAGTCTGAAACAATGTTAAATCAGATATAGATCCATTCAACATGCTATTTTTAAACCTAGGTATAAATCAGATATGACATCTGTTTCAGTATTTGATGTCTCTCTATTTTAATTTTTGTGCAATAAAATTTTGGTCCATGTTACAGATTAACCACCTGTAAAATTATAATTTTGTATACTGAAGCCATTTGCAGCTGTAATACAAGTAAAAATTTAATCCAGAACTCTAAAACCTCATTTATTTCATACAGTTCAGAAGCACTCAAATCAATTTGCTGAAAATCTAATAAATACTAAGGGCTAAAATCTACTCTGAGTCTGCATCTCACACAAGAGAGATTTTGGATTGCCTTTCATTTGACAGAAGCCCAAACAAGAAATCCTTAACGTGACCCCTGCATTATCTGCTACTTCAATTATTCAAGGTACTCAATGCCCACCCCTACTTTTCCTTAACCAGCAGAACATTAATTCATCAGCCTCAGGAGTGGAGGGCGAACAGAGGCCTGGCTACAACAACTATTTTAAACTAGCTTGAAACATTCATGAATTTAACTTATTCATGTGCAACTTACTTTCAGTTAGTCTAGTGGGTTTTAATTACTAGAGAACACAAACCTGAGAAATCCCAGCTATGTTCAGCCTTGTCAAATTATCAACTTTCCAAGATTATATGTGTATGTATATGTACGTATATGCATACATACATGTATGCACATGCACAAGCATATATAATAAAGCCCCATCCAGAAAGTGAACATTGTATAGAAACTGAAATACCATTTAAACAGTGGTTTAGCACCTAAGAAATTTCTGCCTAGCCCTCTAGCACCTTTGCTTTTGATTCTTACTTATAGAGCTTCATTCACAGCATCTATAACTCCTAGGCATCATAAACACTTCTTTATAAGATCTATGGCCACTGATCTTCATGGCCACCACTGCCATTTTATTATCAGCCAAGAGGAAGACCCTTCAACAGGAACAAACCTGTCCTCTAACTTTAGAAAATATACTGCAGACAGAGATGGGCAGCAGAGTTGCATTAATGTGATATCTCAGCCTGAATGGAATCCTCGACTGGCACAGAAAACGCAAAAATGCTTCCTTATTATATGAAAGGATTACTTTGTTTGTCTTTAGCAATGCAATTGTTGTTACAATAAATTAAGACTATTCCTGTTCCCAGAGAGGTTTCCCATCTTTTTTATACATACTTTTAAAATAGTAAATGCAAGAAATTTTGAGGTTATTATTTAACTAGAGGCATGAAAACCTATTCATGAAAGAATTGAAAATACCAGAGTTTCTTTAAAAACTAGAAAGACAAATAAAATTCAAACTAGTTAAAAAATTCAAAACATTTCAGATTAGTAATTTTAGAGAAATGTAACATGTCAAATGAAAAATTAACATGATGAAAACATTAAAGAAAAAATATTGACAGCTGAAGAAAAAAAAAAAGAGAAATGTGAAGAGGTAAATGAATGCATACCCAAAGGTTGCATGTGCAATCTTGCAATACATATACCAGGAGTAAAAAGTCAATGAGGATGAGCTGGAAAGTCCAAAATGTAATCAAAAGTAAGGAAAAAGGAAATACGAGGCATAAAACATCAGCTACACAGCAGTACTGAGAAGATTAGAGAATGAAGTTAAGAGAGAGTGCAAAAAATGATAAGAAAATTAAGGGTAGAAAATGAAAAGCAGATTGCATGAGGGTTTGAGATAAATCAGAATTTTTTAAAGTACATGGAGAAGAAGAGGTCAGCGAGGAGGAAAAGAGTAGGACCTCTCAGAAATGGGAAGTGTAATTTATTCACAGAAGAGGTAGTTACTGCTATCAGTTTAAACAAATCTTCATATCAATTTTCAGAAAGGAGGATATGGAATGAATACTAGAAAACAGTCATACATTTTGCATTTCTTGGGTTATAAAGAGAAAATAATGAAAGAAATTTTATCTTTCAATGGAAACTGATGAAGCAATTGTACAGTGTGTTCAACTAGACTGCCTGGATCTGATTTAGAGTAGGGGTTTTTGGAACTAAGTCCATGGTTTTTACAGCACTAAGCACAATAACAGCCTACTATAAATAAGTCATCAAGTTTGATCAAACTCTGAAAATAAATGAGATGCTGAGAAGTCTCAAAGTAGACAGGGAAAAGCTTTTGCTAGTATTACAAAAAGCTTTTGGGAAGTAATATTTTTACATCCGAAAACAGGAAGAGGCAAATAAATCCAAAATTTAGATAATCCCATATATAATTATAAAATAACTTGGTAAATTCAAGTAACACTTAGTGTATATATTGGAAATTAATGCAAATGTTATGCATTTGTAGAGATGAGATTAAAAAACACCATTTTATATATATATATTAAAACCTTATTAATTACGTCTTTGTGGCATAGAGCCCAGAATACACTATCAAGGTTAATAACAAAAAAGTATTTGAAAATGTAAGTAAATAATCTATTTTTAAGTACTTTCATTATTGTTAACGTCCCTACTATTAAAGTCTTTCCAAAATTTTGATGAATGTCTTTATTTGTTATGAATTTTCTATAATGTATTAGAAATTGGTGGCTGAATGAAGAAAAGATCCCCATTGCCCTTAAGGAGACTTCTTTGACAGGGGCAGTGAATGAAGTCTACTCACCAACAGTGATTAAGACTAAACAGCAAACAGCTGTTTCATTCAGCTGAGGAATTCAACTTTCCTTTCCCATATGCTTTCTGAAACAGCATGGAAAAACGATTTTGCTTGACCAGAGAACAAGAAATAGCCATAATCTTGTCTGGGTACCTTTGCCAAAGCAATAAATTCCTCTAGAAGGGATTTAACATCAGAAAGTACTCACAAGTAACTGGTGGGATGCTAAAACACAAATACCAAGGTAGACCTGTGAAAATTTCTGATATTTTTTTATGACATTTATACTGCCTTTGTTTCTCACAGCATCCATAGAATTGGCAAACACCTAAAAATAAATTATTTGTTTCCTGTTTCTGATACCTTAAGACCAGGAATAAAGACTTAAACAAGTCATCCTGAAAATGTGAACTGACACAAACTCGTCACAGGTGTTATTAAATTTTTTTGCTTCTATATATGTTATCTGAAACCAAAAGAACTCTTATGTGATTTATGAAGATTACAATCACTTCTTAATTTCTAATTACTTTATATTCTACTGACTACAGACTTCCTAACTGTTCCTAAATTTTTATATTCCAGTTCTTCTGAACCAGCAGGGACACAGTCATCAAAAGAAGTACATAAAAGAAAAATGTCAGAAAAACTAAGTTTACAGAATTGACTAGGCCTTGGCATTCTTTTCTTTTTTCAGAGACCCTAAGCAATCTTAATTTTGTTCCAGTGAGCTGACTCTGGCAGACTTACCCATGTATATCAAGAAATTATGACATCCTTGTGCCTTTTCTACACCAGTGGTTTTGAACTTTTGTAATTCTTCCTCTTTCAACTCTCTATTCCCCTCCACCGATCCTTTACACCTTAAGGGCCACTCTGACCTCTCCTTACCACTGGGTCTTATTTGCTTGTCCTTAGTATTTATAATGGTGGTGCACCTCACCAAAAAGAAAGGAAGCAGTGCTTTAGAACAGAGTGGTTTGAATCTCGTGCATACTTTTTTTCCAGCTGATCTAACAAAGAATAGTTCATTCTGGAAAAATAACTTGACTTTTTCAGAAAAAGTTTAAACTGTTGTGTTACCAATTTCAAACACCCTTAAACACCAAATGTAATTACTGCAATATAAGATGAAAATATCATGAAAGAAAGAAGCTGCCTCAATATCTAGTTTATTGTTACAACTGACCTATTTATGCATTGAATTAACATATATATATAGGAGAAGCCTCTCCACAGAAAAATATTTAGGTGATCTATGTTCAGTGTTGTGGTAGGGTTGTATATGCAGGTTTGACAGAAGGGTGAATGCAGAAGTGGAAAAACTATCAACATGTACTCTTTCTGATCTTTACCCCACTTTCTTCAATTTCCCAGTTTTTTTCATCTGCTAGCAATTTGGTCACATAGTAATAAAAAGCTGTGCTATACATATTATGGACTCTGGTACTTTTGTTTCCTCACATGCTTTTTATTCTCCTTTCAAGAATGTGAAGACACCTTCCCCTGTTCATAAAAAAAACCAGTCAAGACAATAAAGCATAGCTTCACTGGAATTCAGAATAAGTTTAAAATCTATTTTAACATCTCTCACTCAAACCTGTTACAAAATTATTTTTAGGGTTACCCTTCGTATGAGGTAGGGTTCAATTCTGCATTAACTTTGGTGATGTAATTAATTTTACATTAATAGAGCTGTTTAGTACTTGGGGTGTTCCTGCTGGCTTTTAGCTGCAGCTCCAAAACCCTCATATCTCCCACAGAAGAAATTAAATGTCTGTCAGCTCTGTGTAGGTGTCCTAGTGCAGAGGAGTGCAATAGCACAAGGCATTGCAGCATAGGATTCAGCTGGAGCTCAGCACACTCCCACTCCAGGCTTTATCAGTTATCCTGAGTCCACTGCCTCCTTGGACTGTAATGCATGCTGAGGCACCTGGCATGAGGGGCTTTATCCTCAGACTGAATCCCACTGCAGTCCATTTAGATTTGTCATTTGGAAAGGGACATGAATGCTTGATCTCTTACATGAGAAAGTCTCCTAAAAGGAGAAGTTGATCACAGAGGTTAATGCTCACTCTTCCTGGCATCAATCCAGAAATGAAAATGGCCAGTGTGTTCCAGTTTAAAGAGCAACATTTCCAGTAGACTCAGAAATCAAAACTATTCTTTCTTTACCCGGAAATGTTGCCCCATAACTACAGAAATCAAAGCTATGCTATTCTTTTATCATATGTAATACATGGACAGGTAATTAATGTTGTATAAAGTAGACAATTATTTTAATTTTTTGAACAATGGGAATGACTTGCAGGATGCAACAGTAAAGCCTGCTTTCCAGAAGAAACTTTGTTTAGCAAGACTCAAACAGATGATCTGCAACAATATATCTGAGACAGTTAAAAGGTGCAAGTGTTTATTTTAACACCACAGTGTTATCTGATTTTGTATGATGATTCAAAGACATTTTGCAGCCTAAGATCATGCCGATTTCTTTTAGTGTTTCAAGAAGACATGAAATCCTTTCCAAGCACTGAGTCAGGTCCTCATTTTCCATGCTTATTATTCTTCTCATATACTTGCCCTTTTTGCTCAATTGCTTTGGTACTCTGACTTTTCATCTATTAGATTATTATTTCTAAAATTTTAGTATTTGTTATACGTATATATGGTCACTGCATTTCCTATATCATGACAGATAGTTTCATTTACATTCACAGAAATATTTATTAAAATTAATGTTAAGAAATGTATTTATATGTATGTATGTGAATATTTACACATAATGCAAAGATACTGAAGAACACCCAAATATTTTGGATAAGCTATATTGAGAAAGTTGTGAAAAAGATTCCTAGACATATGATTTTCTTTTTCCTTCTGTTTTTAAAAAAGTAACTAAAAAGGTATTTTTACACAGGTAAAAACGATGAGAAAAGGAAAAAGTGACTGGTCAGTAATAACGAATACTTTTTGGAGGTCAGAAATTATAGACTAAAAGTGAGATCCACCAAATGATGAGTTAAAATTTCCAAAGAAAATTAAAATAGGAAGTAAAAATTTTTATCATATTAATAACAAAGAGAATGAAAGAAAACAAATGGGATTTCTCTGTCAGGAGAAGGGAATAGACATTAACGATAATCTGGGTAGAGTCCTGAACTAAATGAACACTCTATTCTGTTTCCAATCTGGGTGATAATGTAGAACAGGTGGACATAAGGAATAATAAAAGATGCAGATAATGAATATGTCCTTCTGTCTGAGTAGGAAAATCTTGACACACATATGTTTCTGGAACTAGATAATTTCCATTGAAGAATACTGAAAGACTTAGCACGTGAGATTGCAACTTAAGAAGCAAGGAAGTTTAATAAATCTATAACATTCAGTACCTGTGACCAGAAATAGGAAATGGGATGCTTATTGGGAGGAGAAAGCAAAGGCATCTTTGAGCTGTAAAACCTAGAACAGAACTGAAACTGTATGTAGAGCCTGGGAACATGTGGAAGAATAGAATTAGAATCATGCAGGTAAAAGATAAATGTGAATGAATGCAGCAATAGTTCACTCAAGGTAAACCATGTCACATTAACTGGATTGTTTTGTTTGATAAACTAATTCTGGAAAGTGTGGTAGATGCAATCTGTCATATAATCATAAAATGGTTTCATTTGGAGGGGACCTTAAAGATCATTTTGTGCCCTAGGGCGGGACACTTTCCACTAGACCAGATTGCTCAGAGCACCATCCAGCCTGACCTTGAACACTTCCAGGGATGGGGCATCCACAGTTTCTCTGGGCAACCTGTTCCAGTGCCTCACCATCCTCACAGTAAAGAATTTCATTCTAATATCTCATCTAAACCTATCCTCTTCCAGTTTAAAAATCTTGTCCCTCGTGCTGTGTCTACATGCCGTTGTCAAAAGTCCATCTCCAGCTTTCCATAGGCCCCTGTTAGGTGCAGGGAGGCTACAATTAGGTCACCCTGAAACCTCTTCTCCAGGCTGAGCAATCCCATCTCTCTCAGCTTGCTGTCACAGGAGAGATGCGCCAGCCCCTGTGATCATGTCTGTGGCAGCCTCTGGACGTGCTCCAGCACGTCAGTGTCGTTGTAGACTTCAGTAAAATAGTTTATATGGTGCAGCACAAAAAACTGCAAGTTAAGCCACAGAAAATAGGCAATAATCCTTCTGTCAGTAAGAAGTTGTTTAAGCCAGGTATAACAGTTTGAAAGGATCATTTGGACATTATTAAGTGTTTGGGTTTTTTATCCAGGATTCTGTGTTGGGAAAGATATTTGGTCATATTTTGCTAAAAATTTTATGCAGATCTGGAGGCATACTAACAACAAAAGGTAGAATGGCCTCATCAAAAGCAAACAGGACACCAATGAGGAAGAATGGGATGAACATGAAGATTCCAGCTAGATTTGTTCGGTACCAGAGAACCCACGCTGAAATGCTTACGGAACCTTAAGGAGAAATCCTCTGAAGACAAGTGAAAGAAAACATTACATTTCATTAGCAAATGGCAGATCACAATGGATACATGCATACACAATCCATAGGGTAATGCTTTAGGCAGCATTTAGTATGTTTTAAATGGACAAGCCTGGTACCATTGATGCAACTTTCTCCTTAGACTTTCCTGTCTTAATATGGGGATCCTGTCAGTCCTCAGTCAAACGTATTCAAAGAAAGCAAGTTCCCAAAACATGCATGGCAGCAGAGAAGAATAGTTAGAATTATTATCAGCCAAAAAAATCTTGGCTTTTTCAGTCAAATAAATTTATTGTGACAGTCAAATATAAATCTATAGGTATACCAGTAGGGTAGATATTAGAGAAAGAAAAGAGAATATTAGGTCAACAACAAATCTGATCCATTTATACAAACAGTTTATTACATAATCCATATAGCAGGAAGCAAATAGATTGAATAACAGAGGAGGTCTTAGGCACTATGTAAAACTATTTTTAAAACATTTTGTTCCTTAATTGTTGCAACTTCAAGGATATCCCAAATAAAATAACTCATGCTAAAAACAAATTAATGTATACCATAACAAATATTTATCAAAAACCAGTCTTCTGGCTAAACATTCCTGTTAAAATTTTTAAAGCATATAATTAATAAATGATAAAATATCTGCAAAAAATGTCACCTTGAAGTTTCTGGGTTTGGATTTGGGAAAAAGAAATAAAATGAAAAGGCAAAAAACTTAAGAGTTAATCAGAAGGCAGACTTTATTTATCAGAGTAACGATCATATATCATGTTTCTGCATATACTTTCATTACATAAAATTACATCTTCTTAAATTAAAATTAATTAAATCTGATTAATTAAAATAAAATAATTCTTTAATAGTAATTGGGGTTTCTATTGTTAATGTGACATTGCTTTTCTTCAGCATTATGACCAAGGCATTATCAGACCAAGTATTTTTTTCTTTAATCTTTAACTATTATATATTTTCCAGTTTACATGCAGTCACCTCTTCAGTGATAGAAAAAAAAAAGAGGAGACTGTAAAATCTCTGGCAGAAAACCACATTTGTATCATAACTGATACAACAGAGTTTTGCATGCATAGAAAGGAAAGAGGTGAGAGGTACAACTGAAAGAGCTGCTGATCTGCAGGGAATCCAAGAGAGCTGACTGACACAGTGTGCTTGAAAAGTCACCTAATAAGGGTGGTTCAATGTATGCAGTGCTACAGGGATGGGTAACACTGCACTTGGCTGAAATATGTGAAACTAAACTTGTCCCTGGAAAAGACTGTCAACTGTGATGTTCTTCCAGCTCTTAAACGCAACTAAGTCCAATAATAACAATGCTGTTTGGTTGTTTGGTAACAGTCATTCCAACACAAGCCATTTCCAGGATCTAGTTCACCACTGGTCTTTGCATTTAGAATGAAAATTTTTTCATCATAAAATTAAGTCATAGTCTGTTAATGCATCTGCCTGTAAGACAGAATATGACTCAGAGTCTGGCTGATAACATTGCTTAGAGCTGCTTTTGCCAGGGTTTTAAGTCCCTGATTGCCCCAGGATCTGGCATACCAGTGGGAATGCAAGGTATCAAGCAAGCATAAAGGTTGATCCTGAGGACTCTTGTTTTATCAAATTTGCACAGATGCAGTTGAAGGAGCTCTCAAGAAGCAAACAAACTCCAGAAGACAGATAAGAAACATACCAACCAGCCTATCTCTGATGGAAGGTATTTAACAGAAATCTGCACAAGATGCCAAGCAAACCCCATATTTCATGAGAATTTTACCTCTAAAATACAGAATAATATTTTGTTCCTCTTATTTAAGTTCAAATTTTCACTTTCACCAGAACATGGCTCTAATATTTTCAACCCCAGAGTAGTTCTCAGCTGAAAATCCACATCTGTAAACTTTGCCTGCAATCATCATCTGAGACATCCAGAATAGAAATATGCCACTAAGATTTTCTAAGTGAGTCAGACTTTGGATTGCATTTCTAGTTTGGTTACTCCTAGAGCAGAGGAGAAGCTACAAGGGTAAATATTTGTTTCAGTTTTTAAATATTTTTTAATAGATATATATATTTTTAATTTATCAGAAATTGCATACAGATTTTTAGTAGAATTTTAGGAAAAACCCATTAACAGAATCAATTTCTACTTCAGTGTTCCTGTCTGGTACCAAAAAAAGGAAGAAGAAAACAAAACAAAATTCCCATGCATTCTCCTCAGCGTTTATTCGTTCACAGCAGATCACAAAAGGAATATAATATTCAATATCATTAATATAAATTAATACTGAAATGAACAAAGTTTGTGCTCTTCTAATTAAACTAGGATAGAACAAAACTGTTAAGGCATTCATGGTATCTCAGCAATGTCAGTACTGTGATTTATCATTAAACAAAGCAGAGAAACAGGTTACAGATATAAGCACTTCAGATATCCATGTACCTCACACAATGCCCTCTCAGGAAAACTAAATCTGAGAAGAAAAGTCCCTATTAAAATATCGTGGTTGGGTTTTACTGACAGTCTGGAGAAAATCTTAGGTCTACTACATTTATAATATTTTTGGATGAGATGTAGAGCAGTGAGTAAAGCAATTAGAAGAAGCAGTCAAGGGACAGAAAGAGAAATATCCAGCAAAATTAAGAACAAATCAGTGCTCTCCTCAATACCACCAATAAAGAAGCTGAATACATGCCAGATATTTGAAGGAACCCTTCAGTAAGAATAAATTCACTATCACATTCAATTGAAATTCCTTCAATGAAAGTTCCCAAACATAAAGAATGGAAAAAGAATTGTGATTACCAGCCCAAGCTCTGTTCTTTGATGAGGTAATTATGAAAAAGATTTTTTTTCTATTTTTTTGCAATAATATTCTAGAAAAACAAGTTCAAATGTTAGGCATGCAGCTTGCCCAAAATTACTATTCTGCTTAGTCTTTCCAGTATAAAAAACCCCTACTGACAAGAAGAGCAATAAGAACAGTAAATACTTTACTTTCTCTTAAGTATTTGGAAGATTGAGCTCTTGATCAAAAACATCTACCTATTAGAGCAAGAGCACACAGTCAGAGAGATCAACACTGTTTACATTTAAATAAACCAAAAAAATACCCCAAATAAATCTCCATTTAAATATAAGAAAATGTTCTTCCTAGCTGTTGGATTATAAACAGTATGAGTTCGGAGCATTCATCCCAAAAAGAGATGGTTTAATGGCATTAACACTTTTGTAAAGCCAAGCAGCAATTTCATAATGGCTGAAATATTACATGCTGTTTTTCAACTAGAGTGAATCATTCCCTATGTATTTTAAGTTACAATAGACTCAACTTGATGAAGTATGTAATTTGAAATTCTTAAGTTTGTAATTTGAATGATTACTTTGTCTCACTGTAAGCTGCTTAGGATTTTTCATTTATAAAGCTGAAACATTTGGCTACACAAACATGGCATCAACATAACTTGTCATACAATCCTTTGTTTTTTAATCATCTTCTAGTGATAATCTAAATGATGATTAGTCTTGTCTCAGTGATTTCTTTGCTCTTCTAATACACATTTGTATTAATCCCTACTACATATTTTGATTTATTCTTAATTTTTTTTAGAACTAGACCACATTAAAATCCTTTTAAAAAACAAAATGATTAGAGAATAACATTTTAAATGTACATGAAATTGTGAAAAAGACTTTGGGAATGCCAGATGTTACACTTAGTGGAGGAAGGCACATTTAAAAATGAAGTGTGGCTTAATGCCATTAGTAGGAAGGACTGAAATTAAAATCTTTGAAGGCTGTAGAAGATTAATACAGAGAGAGAGTAAAGATTACTTTCTTACTGTACTGCACTACATATACTATATACATATAATATTCTCTTGTCTCAGCATGTACAGAAATTTGGCAATATTTTCTCACTGTTCTGCTATCATAAAGTTCTTGGACTTTCCGGAAATTATTCAGGGATTTTTCTGTTGGTTGACATTATGAGGCAGGCCTGGCAAGGTTTTTAGTGACACTGTTCAATTGGCAGTAATGTATATCAGAAAATCTAACAAAGTGAGAGGTCCTGGATCTCAAAAAATTTGAATATGCAAGCTTACTACTGGTGAGAAGAGATTCAAATTATGTCAAAGCTTGATGAAGAGTAGTCAGTGTGCAGCACATACTGATACAGATTATTGTGTTTCACCCTAAAAAGACATTGAATATGCAGTACTTTAAATTGTGTCATTATGCATGTTCTGGATATAAAACTTCCACAAAATAGAGTTAAGTGAGTCTTGTCTAATTTGGCTAGTACAATTTTGCTGGAACAGTCATCACATGAATTGTCTGAGAAAACACTCTTCACTAGGCAGAAAGCTGTAGACCTGCTGACCCAAGGCACTCAGTCTCTCTACAGATTTCTTTAGGGACCATCTATCTGTAAAAATGGCTTTAAACACCACAGTTACACTCAGTACACTCATGTTACTCACAGTAATAATGACAATATTTAAGAGAATTCAAAGGGTGTGCAGGAGGACAGATGCATATGCAGAAAGCAGAGGTACATGGGAAGAGTGAATGCAATACCTACAGTTCAGCAGTAGCCCCCTAGAAAATAAGGCTCTTTGGATTCTGGATTCAGCCAGGAATCAGCAGGTTAACTCATCTCTAAGCTTTCAAATAATCTGGTCAAGATATACACGTAGCCACCCCCATGAAGTAATATTAGCAATCACCAGCAAAAGATGAAAAAACCCCAGCAAACTAACCAAAATCCAAATTAGTCTAAAATTGGTAGAGTTGCAAAAGCAGAGAGAAAATTTATTTTGCTTTCTCATATGACCAAGATAAGATGAAGCTTGAACTGTGGGTAAGAGAATGCAGAAAGTGAGCAATTTTACACTGGAACTCCACAGGATGTTGCCAAGCCAGCAAGCTTTAAAATGCTTTCAAAAAGCAGGACTGAGGTCAGTTCGTCTGTGACAAAAACAGATATATACAGTCAATGAGAGAAAAGATAAGTTCACGAGCAAAGGTGGTGAGGAGACCATTGTGAACATTAGACAGGAGAAAAAGAAGATCAGAGGATCTATTTCAAAAGGAGGGTTCCAGAATAGACAACAAAACACAAAAGTAAGGAACACAGATATATTGCCAGCTGAATGACCAGGAAATGAAGGATCAGAAGCAGTAGTTAAAAAGTGAAAGCAAGGAGTATTTAATTTCTGAATAGCTTTCCAGAAAAGCAGGGGCTTATTTAGGAAAGAAGACTACAAGCAAATCAGTGGGAAAACATGCAAAGAGGTCACATAAGGGATTTTAAAGGACCTTCTTAAAAGTTGCTTTTCCTAAAAATTGACCAACCTTGACAGTACTTTCATTTTCAAGTCTTTTTTAGTCTGGCAATCCTTCACATTTTCCCCCACAGAAGTAATTGGACTGAAATTTGATTCTTATGCATACAAGCAGAGGCACATACAGATATAGAGGTTCTTGGTAGTGGCTCCATGAGTGGACTGTGTTCTCAGATGGGTTTAAAATAAACATACATTCCCATATTCTCTCTACAAAATAGTTGATTGGTGTGAAGTTTCAAAAAGGGAACAGCTTTCATGTCTTTAACCTTCCTTACGTATACTTTTTCTGTATTTCCTCAACTTCCTGTTTCTCTTTAAATACATAACACTTTTTTGAATGTGTGTTCAGGTTGAGGTCTATACCTTCTAGCCATGTCTATCAGGTATAGCTTTCTTTAGGACGGGTGTCTCCTACACAAATAAAGGATCTTGACAGAAAGTATAATGGGGAGTTTTGTTCCTTTGTTTTTTAGAAATTTAGAGCAATTTTCCAGTCATTAATAATATTTTAAATGTAAATGCAGACTTTTTACTCACAAATTGCCTGTGATGTCACTAGAAGGGACATGAATATGCTCTTGTAGCTGGTACACAACCAAACTCACTGAGTGATATGGTGAGGAGGAGGAAGGGAATGAATGAACCATGGTCTGTTTGAGTAGGCAGCCTTGGCAGAGTCGATGGCAGAAGAACCAAAAAGTGCCCACAGACTTTACTCAAAGGGACAGAGACTTTGCAGAAGGCTTCTGTCAGGAGCTTTGTTCTTCTGGAACATTATATCCTGTGCTGGATGCATATTTACATAAATATAACAAGGGGTGCAATGGTTTTCATGGCATTTTTACCCATAAAAATCCACCTTCAATTCTGTCTTCCAATTCAGTGTAAGAAAGCAGTTAGAACAAAAAACACAGGGGAGGAAAGAGGTACCTTGCTAAAAAGTATATAACATGCCTTAAATTTTCACAGAGAAAAGGGAGGTTCCTTTGTTTTACCTCCTCACCTGTTCTTCAAACAAGTCCATGTTTTAGATATTTTCCTGGTGGCCTTCTCAAGCATCCTGTCCCGGTTCCAGCCAGGTAGACAGAGTTAATTTTTTCAGTGTCCAGGAGGGGCATGGCTAGGACCTGGAGGCTATTCTATAACATCTCTTGTCCTTTCCAGGGGCACAAGGGGGTGAAAAGATTCCTTCTGGCTTGGGTAGAATGGTGGAGGGAGCAGTCAGGTATTGTCAGGGGTGAGCACTCCAATGCAAACTGTTCACTTCACGTATTCTCTGTCATTAGTATTGTTGATATTCTTACTGCTAATTTTCTTATCTCAGTTCCCTTTCCAGTAAATTGCTCTTATCTCAACCAGTGGACTTTACCTTTTGTGTCTACAATGCCTCTTTCCATCCCTTCAGAGGAGGAAGGGGGGAGGGGACGGGGTGATTGAGAGAGAAGCAAGTGGTTTCGAGTGTTTCAGTGGGAACAGAATTGGGGAATACCATTCCCAAACCATGACACATGCTAACAGGGAGTATCCAAGCTTTTCAGCCAGTTCCTTCTGCAAACCATGGCAGAACAATGCCGGTTTCAAAGATCTGTTCTTAGCAAGTGACTTGCAACTTCTGTATTATGTTCTCTGAAGTATACTGGGATAGAGAGCCTTCAGAATTTATGAGTCAAACCTGGAAATCCTGAGACTTGAGATAATCTCCCAATAAATATTATTAGTAGGGTGGTTACAGACACTTTAGAAAAGGAAGAAAATAAATCAATCTATGCAGTTTCCTGCTATTTTTTTTTCACCACACTCTTAGCACTTACCTTACAGCCAACTAGTATAAAAGCCTAAATTTAAAATAGACTAGTAGCACAGACACTGCTTTCATAAAATATACGAACTAGCAAAACTCCCCTCCCCAAACCCAAAAACAAAATTAAAAAACCCCATAAACAGAAACCAAATGGAAATTCAGAAGAAAATAATCCAATGAGCTAATATAGATATGTCTAACATACATTTGAGGAATGCTATGGCCTCAAATTTTACTGGTGATGAAATAATCATGTAGAATCTGGTGCTCACCCTTATTAATACACTGGCAATGGGGACAGTTCCTAAAGCAATAATAAATAATAGTTGCCCATCTCTTACATACTTAGAAGTCCAAAAATGGACCTAGTGTAAATTAGGGTCTGTTCTAGGATAGATGAGCACAGGTGCTTGTAGTTGAGGGTTTTGTTCAGATTAATCTACTATTCCATAGACACAGGGCCATGAGTAACTTCTTGCTGCTGCCAATTCAAGTGTTCTTTCCCTGTGGAGTCCTCCCAGGGCAATGACCCTAATATAACAAAACATGTAAGTAGAGACTTAATTGTCATGTCAACAGAGCTACTCATGTGCTTAAAGTTAACCACATGCTTAAGGGTTCTGCTGACCAAGCACTGTATCAACTTACTACTATTACTCTTTAAAAGCAGTGGTCAGAATCTCTGGTTAAACCTACCCATGTACTGAGATTTTCTGGCTCCTGATCATTCAAACAGAAGCACAGGAAAGCCTGTATGACTAACAAAGTGGAGGTGATCTCCTGCAGTATAATAATTTTAATCATTCCATTCCATTAAGTTCTTCATAAAACCCACTTCTTCCAGTTCAGTCAATGACACTTTGCATGTATAGGTTACACCTGGGGTCCTCTGAGAAGGCAAGAAAACTCAGCTGAATGAAACCTAAGTGGATACTAATTCATAGTTCACACTATTCTGTAAAAATTAAAATCACAAAGACAAAAGAATATTTACAAAATTTGCGTATCTCTTCTGCTATATTTCTTTGGGGATTTTTTATTATTGTAAAAAGGCTGTTTCTAAAGTAAGAACTTGTCCTCCAGATGTCCTAAAGCAGATGTCTTTCTGCTTTAGCAGAAATTAAAAATTATTAGCAGACATGGCTGAAAAAAATAAAGATTTCTGTGATATGTTGCAGTAGACCAATCAATACAAATGCAAGTGACTGGAGTCATAAGAAGGACTACTGTACAAGACTACTAAGAAAGACTGCAACTTGAAATATCACAGGAAGACAAAAAATGAAACAAGAAAAAGAGAAGGATATATGCTGTCATAGAAACCGATCCTTTCACCTACCAGAGGTCCATAACATCTTTTGGACTGTGTGACTTCATTGTCTATAGAAAACAAAGAAGTAATCTTACAAACCTAAAGAATTTATAGAAACTAATCCAAGTGTGACATTTAAACATATTCTTTCACAAGACTTAGTACCATTATCAATTATGAGAAGAAATTGAAGTGCTTTCAAAACTACTGCAAACAGGAGCATACATTTGCCGTGTTTTAGGAATATTACCAAGAAAATATTTACACAGTGAATACCAATAACTCACCAGTTTGCAATGTGTCTATCTAGTGTAGCAGCATATAGAAGGAAAAAAAAGAGAGAAAATATAAGTAATAATTGCAGGATACATAAACAGTCTTTCTAACACAGGCACTACTGTCTTTGACAGCAGATTTTAAGGATTTAATTCTGCATAGTAACAGATAAAGCAGAACACAGCAAGGTTCTAAAAAGTCCATGCTAGTCTTATTCTGATTACTGGAACTGGAAGAAGAGAAAAAAATCTTAACATAGAACAAAGCACAATATTGAAGTGTGAAGATATTAATATACTGTTTATAACTGTTACCAAATGCATTTGTTCAACATGTTTTATTTGGTTTCTGCTTAAATTATATTGATTGTAATAAGTATCATATTGTGCAATTCTTTCCTTGTATCAGCACTAAATAATGTAAGAACTGCCATGAAATAGTCTAATCCTACATTATCTATTTTTTATTTTCTACCTAAAAAATAAGAACAGACTTAATTTCCTTTCAATATGCATATTTTATGCATTCATAGCAGGTATAATGGGGATTTTTTAAAACAAATATTATTTCTTAAGGTGCATCAGGCAAAATACACTGCAGCACAAGAAGAACATTCACTTAGTCTTGGTATAAACTTTAGTAAAAGAAAACAATTTTCCATAGACAATATACCATCTGTCTCTAAACCATGTGAAAAGAAAAGCTTTTAAAATCCAGCCGCTGCTAATGTGACATGTTGAAACATTAATCACCCCCTAAGGCCAGTATAATTGTAGCTCCATGTTAATTACCTAACAATTAACAGCAGTAATTTCCAAGGGGCAATCAATGAATTAGCTTGTGATTTTCCCACAGACTTCAGTCCCATACTGCCAGTCTGAATGCATTTCAAACTCTGAACCATGGTTCATCAATGACACTTCTGGTGTATGAAATAAAAATTCATTTGCACCCTCACTAATTAGGCTCGATTATATCCCTGTGTGTATTACAAACTCTATTCACTTGCACAAAATCTCTGCCACAGGCATTTTTCTCCATTTAAAAATTCGTTTTCTATTAAATTAGAAGGTCACCTAGCAGGAAAATGTACTAATCAAGATTTTATCACTAACGAATTAAAGGGTTTTAATAAGCAAGTTTAATTAAGTTATCCTAACAAGTGATAATGGCTATCTCTAACCTATCTGAATGTTTATGCAACTATGGGTGTAGTATATGCAAGGTATGTATGTATTCATGAACTTTGAAAAACATACCACGTACACACACAAAAATAATTACAAATTAAAATAGTGTCTTAAAATGTTCCCATGATTCTTTTACTCTATTTTTAATTATATTTCTGCACAAAACTGTATCTAAACAAGGATTTCTGTCTGCTCGTTCCTTTAACAATTACTTGACACAGTGACATGATCCTGTGGTAGACCCAAAGACATCTTGGTTGAATAGGATGTTATCACCTCCTACTGTCCATGCAAAACGCTGCTCTTGGTATGCATCAGTGTTAATCTGCTGATTATTAACCATTAATATAAATAGATCAAGATCTCATCTTCTTAATTTGCTCTTAATGTATTAACTTTTATTCTTTAAAGATTAAAATAGTAAGCACTGGGTTTACATCAAGTAGCATTATGATTTCCTTTTAACTATGTTTATGTTTTGTTAGCATGAAGAAGGGCAAATTTTGTAGGTAATCTGTTCAAGAAGCCAAATTGGAAGGAATGAATACATTACACTTTCCCTCATTAGACTTAATCAGAATTCCAGTAGTATCACCTTTGTTTGTGCAGAGAACAAAAATGCGAATCCAATGTGTTAAATTTGCATCTTTGGTTTCAGGAAAGATACTGCAAATGTGACCTATATTCCACAGGAGACAATGTGCTCAGGTACAAAGTACTACCCCATTTTCTCTCCCAATTATCTTACCTTTCACAGCCCTTCAGGAGAGGATGGCTTGCAAAGCCAAAGGGAAACCACTCATCCTTGTGCTCCTTAAGTGGTACATTGAAGAGTTGCAGTTCTGAACCAGTAGAAATTCAGCTTCTGGTCTATAACAAATATGAAATGTGTAGATAACACTGTCCATCCCAGCAGGCACATTTTAGGTTGTGGATGGTCATTCCTGGATTATCACTTTTTTTGGTAGATGCAGCATGGGGCACCTCCAAGTCAGCAGAGATGCATGTGATGAGCAGCATTGTGTTCCAGGTTGACAGTCTGCGGTTCTTCAGCTGCTTTCTCTTTCCCTCTTTTCCCTACACATCATCTTTGTTAAGCTATTTCCAAAAGGGTGAGGGAAGCCTACCTCCTGCTAAGTCTGGTCAGCAGGTTCACTCAAATTAAAGTTTGATTGAAAGTGACAGTTCTCTAAATTCAAAGCAATTGAAACAAAATTTGAGGATACCCGTCAAAAGTTTTTGCAAGTAGACTCACTCAGTTTGCACCCATGTCTGTCAGGGACTGAAGGAATCGTTTTCACTGAGGAAGAGGAGGCACTTTCCATGTCTGCGGTGAAGAGCAAGGCTAGGAAAAATCTTGCCTCCATTGCAACTTGCTCCCTGTTTGTGAGGGAAAGACTACTTGTGGACCACCAGGATGGCTTGATTGCTCTTGTCCTGTGGCAGTGTGCGAAACTGTTTGGCCTAAGCCCTGGACTGGGCTCAAGAGCCCTGTGGAGAGGAGCTAGGTCAGAGTGTGTGCATGAGGGTCAGGCAGTAGCAGCACAGTGGCAGCTGGAAGGCAGTAGGCACATACTCTGTGCAAGGCTGCAGCTCCATTCCCTGCTCTTCCTGCCACCCTGCAGCAAAATGAGGGGTCTGCAGTCATCTCTACAAGAATCACAGAATGGTTTGGGTTGCAAACGGTTTAGGATCTTAGAGATCATTTTGTTTCAACCCCCCTGCCATGGGAAGGGACACCTTCCATTAAACCATGTTGCTCCAAGCCCCATCCAACCTGGCCTTGAACAGGGATAAGGCATCCACAACTCCTCTGGGCAACTTGTTCCAGTACCTCACCACCTACACAGTAAATAATTTTTTCCTAAAATCTAATCTTAACCTACTCACTTTAAGCTTAAAGCCATTACCCCCTGTCCGATTTTACAAGATGCCCTTTTAAAAAGTCCCTCTCCAAGAAAATCAGTCTGAGGCTGATCTTTCTCCAGTTTCACAGTCAGAGCATGTCCATCGTCTGTTCAACACAATGCTGGTGGGGTTGTAACCCACAGTCCCTGGTTTTAGTCTCTTTTATTGTTTTAGATGTCTGACAACATTCACTTGCTTGTGTTGTTGGGAGCGCTTACTGAAGAGACCATGGAGGTTTGTCATTCTCTCAGAACCACCCCTTAAAAAAGCTGCCTGCTCTTCAGAAGTGAAATTGAGCCTGAAAAAAGCCTCATAAATCAATAATCCTACCCCGTACATCAAGGCCTCATCTGAAACATTCCTGATGGATATTTTTCTACTATTTCTTTCTTTAGAAACAACAACGGAGATGGCAAAATATTCCTTACCAGTTTACTCTAACATTTAGTTGTAACATTCATTAGAAAAGCCATTAAATTGCCTCTTCTTTTTGGAAAAATACCCTTGTTGTTTAGATATTGCCCCCTTCACTGGCAGATCCCTCAAATCTTCTCAATCTGTTCAAATAATTTTGTGAAGAAATAGATGAATTCACAGTTGAAAATATGTTTCTAATCTACATCTCCTTCTTCCTGGAAATATGAAACTCTGTTTTCATACTTAAATAGTAATTTTCTTGCTGTTACATTTGTAGTCATGTTTCCAAATTAAAAATCCTCATATTTTAGTGCTGTGAAAGGTAAGACACATAATAAGAACTTGCAATGTATAATTTTTAAAACACAATATTTAACCTCATCCCTTGACTTTCTTGTGTCTGTACATATATGTGAATACTCATTTGCTTTAAGGCTTAAAATGAAAAAAAATCTTTTTAAAGCCACTTTTTCTTGTCACAAAATATAACAGACCGCCTTAGGCAGTATATATATTTGACTTTGTTGTTCACGTTTGAGTTGAAGTTCGTCTGGCTACAGGATGAAGCCCATTGCACCCATATTTCCAATAAGAAGCAAGTCTTCCCACTTGCAGAGAGACTTCCCCAAAGTAACACACCTCAACAGGCAGCTGGGACCACTGTCTGGTTAACTTGACTACATATTGCTAACCTTCTCTCATTCTACAATCTTCCTTAGTAGATAGGTAAGATTTTGTTCCTGATTTTGGGAGAAAACCCATGAAATTTCAAGGAAGCATACAAGACTTTCTTTATCACCTAGTCCAGACTTAAGCTGCACATCTACACAGCAAGATTAAGCTTTTTTGGACAATGAACATACCAGTTTTAGATGTCTTAGGCTGCAGGCTTCTAATTCCTCCCTTTAGAAACTATGCTTAACTATAAAAGGCTGCTTTCATGCTTAAAATAAACTTGTCTTTGTTTCACCATCATCCATTTAGCATGTGAAAAAACAGTTAATGTATCATACCTCATATCCACAGATGTAAGTATGAGCTTTTCTCCAGACACGATGAGGCTGTAACTCTAAACCAGTTTCTGGTCATCCTGTCAAAGAATTCAAAGGAAGCACAATACAAAAAATGTATTAATCTCTTCCCGATGTGGTGTTGAGCTTTAAAAATAATACACCTAAGACACACTTTTTCATTGAAGTATCTAACGTATTTAGGGGACTCCTAAAACGAGTCAGTCAATAAAACCTAATTGAATTAAACAAAACAGGGGAAAAAATTGTAAACGTGCAAATTCTCTGAAGAGACAGGAAATTAGCTTCTCCATCACATTCCAGGGTAATGTACCAAACAATTTTTTTCCACATAACACATTTTAAGTTTTGAGCTTTTAGAAAAAATCCATTCCAAACTAGGAAGGAATTCTAAAACTAATTCCATTCCTATTATCACAATATAAAATTTCCATTGATATAGTTTACCACATAGTGCCACATTTAGGTGTTCACCACCACAAAAACTGACACTTGAAAGGTAAGGAGGGTGTCAGAGCCAGCACACAGAATATGTTCTAATACCTTTCCTCCCAGTTTACAGGAATTACGTGATGATTCTCGGTTCAGTAGGAAACACGAGAACGTAGCAGAGGCAGGTGAAGCCACATTCAGCTTTCACACTCAGTATGGAAAAAGTAGGGGCTCTGGGGAAAGACAATCTTTCTCTTTTGAGGGGCACTTACTGGAAAAAACAGAACTAGAGTGGAGGACCAGTGGAAGATGCAAAATGATGCTAGCAGTCACTCAGATTGGAAGACTAGTAGTTTATGAGGGAAATCCTCTTCATTGACAGAAGATGGAAAACTGTTTATGCCTGCTGAGCATACACATCCAGTTAGTTGCCTTCTGACCAATAGGATCAATATTTCCCAATCTAGGAAGCAAGAGAGGCAAGAAGAGAGGCAGAAAAGAGGGGCGGAGAAAGTGGGCAGATAAAGAACAGTGAACAAAACCCTGTTTATGACATATGAAAGTGTAGTTGGGGAGAAAAGAGATGCAAATGGTGCTGTACAGAAGAGCAACAGGCAACAGTATTGAAAAACACCACTTCTGCCATTTTTCCTGCATAACTGTTAATTGATCTGTACTAATAACAAAGGAAAGTAGATAAGAAAGTACCCTATCCCAATTAAAAAAAAGAAAACAAAACAGAAAGACAAAAATATAAAGCATTTCAAGGATGAACAAACAACAATGGTAAATGCCTAAGAAGTTAGAGAGGGAATAATTTCAGTAAGTTCTGAAAAATATCCCAATATTCAGAGATTTAACCGAAACCAAAATTCAATCCCAATCTCCTTCTTCTTATAGAAAAGACAAAAATTAAACAGTAGTAAGGAAATGACGAACAGAGATATTGAGTTTCACTTAATAATTTCTAGAAAATATTTGATATTTTCTTGACTGTTTTTAAGTTTGATTCAAGAAAATAATTTACCATTTCTGTCTTTAACCACATCTTTAAGAGTCACAACCATGAGACAAAAATCATTCCTTTCATGCATTTTCCCCAGTAGAAACATTGATTAAACACTAAGGAAAACTTGAAGGGAACAAAGAAAATAAAAACAAAATTCCTTTGTGAATTTCACACACCACTGAATTCCATAAACTGAAAACATATTTTCTCTCTTCTCACTCTTCTCTCTCCCCTCTCCTTGTTTGAAAGCAGTGAAAGAAAAAAAGATATTGTCTTTAAACTTCAAAAGATTTCTCCCTTCTGCTATCCTTAGGAGCATTTTTCAGGTCATCAAAGAGTATTTAGCACTCAATGATTTCTCAATGAAAAAGTCAATTCTTTGTAAAGGAACACTTGTTTCTTATCAGTTTGCTTACCTAGGTGAAATAATAAACCAAGGAAAATCAGAACTTATACAATAAAACCCCTGTGCAGACTCTAACAGGCAGGTACCTACTGTATTTATTATATGTGAATAGTGTACACTGTATTCAGAAGAAAATACATTGTGAAATTTTTTTTTCTCTTTTCCTATTTTGCTTATCACAAGTTGTAATTACATTCTATTTCAATTTCTACAAAAACATCACTATTTCTAGTGCAAAATCTCTTACTGATATTGTTTAGTATAGGCCTGTGTTTGTCTACTTGGGTGACTTCCTCCAAGAATTGTGGTTTATTCAGTTCAGCAACCTGTTTCAGGTGGTTTAAATTCTTTATTTCTCTATTCATCTTATACTTCTAGGAATTTATTTTGCTTCTGCTATTTTTACACAATTTCTGTGAAATTCAGAGAGACATTTCATTGAGGCTTAAGACTAAAATGATACAATTTATTAAAAGCATATCCAATGTCTCCTGCAATTTCACTTAGCATAGTCCTGTTATCAGCAAGTCTTATTAACTCAAACTTTATTGACTTCCTCAGCCCTCAAATATAAGTTTATTTTCACTGTATGTATACTGAAAAATCAACCCTTGAAAGCTTCGTGTTAATATCTCAATATCAGAAGATATATTTTCCAACTAATTCACATTTCCAGCAGTGGTACATAACCTTATCTTGACTATGCAAATGAATTGAGCTCTTCTCATGTACAACACACTAAGAAATGGAGACACTGGTGTCTACAATTACCTTCCACAAAACCAACATTTTTCTGCCAAAGACTTTGTCGCTTGTTGATATAATTTCAAGTGGCCTTTGGACAGTTCTGTTTCTGTGCTTCTGGACAGGCTTAAAGGCAAAGATCAAATTTTTAAAAAGATCAGTGTTTTCCAGTGCACACATGTGCATTCTTGAACACAGATTCACGTGTATCAAAAATCCTTCAATTACTCCCAGTGTAAAGGTGTACAGGACCTACTTCTTTTACACTGCAATATTTTGAGATACTTAATTTTTTTTTTTTCTAATTTTGTCTTGGGTCATAAGTCAGATTTTCCAAGTGTTTCATATGGAAAGAGAGCTCCACAGCATAACATAAAAGAGCTTTTAATGACAGCACTTCCCAGGATTATGGGAGACCTACATACAACTCTACATTGTTTTTTGTGCAATATTCCAGCAACTGTTCCACATTACTTGGCTACTAGTTCTTCTTGTTTATGTCTCCATCCATCTCTTGTACTGCAAAAAAAAAATATTAGGCATTATTTCAGTCTTGTTTAGGTCTTCTCCCTGGATGTTGAAGACTGATGTTCTAATCTTCACTTTAAATCAAGTAAAGGAAGTGATGACTTGAATGCTTTAGGTTGCACCTTCTGCCACACATTCATCCTTTGTTGTTTTGCCTTCCTGAAACCAATAAGTGGGAGATTTTGGTACATGTTTGTATTTAAATACATAAGTACATGTATGAATAAGTAAAGCATATACATGCTTATGTCCAGTTCAAAACGGGAACATTCCGGTTAAAAGTAAATATAGTTAAGAGTTCTGACAAATCTAAAAAACCTGAAAACTCTTTATCAAATTTAAGTGGAAACACCACTAATCCCAACTCTGGCAAAATTATAGCTCTACAGGAGAGTGGCAGGTAGGGAGTATCTGCTATGGACAAGTGAAAAAACAACTTTTAGCAGGAAGAAAGGCTGTTCAAAGAAAAAAATCAGAAGGCTCAAACTCACAGTAGGTTTAATAAAATCACAGCATTGTCAAATAGCCAGAAGAAATTCCAGCAAGGTTAGTTAAAACTGCTTCTTGGATTATTGAAGCCATCCTGAACCAAATGAAGTATCATCTCTCAAGCAGTTACTGATTTTTATCCCGTCAGACTCCTCCTTAAAAATCTACCTTTTTCCTCTATGCCTACAAATCATCACCCTCTGGGAGTGGTTATTCTGGTGGCCACCTGTAAATATATAGGCCACAGTGAATAACCGAAGTGTGCACCTGTTATTGCATCTTTCTCCTCTTCACAGTTCTCACTGCAGGTTCAGTGAAGTTCCAGATTATGAAGTGTGTGGGAGGTGGATGTCTCTGTAATTTTCTGCCTCTGCAGTAGAATAAAGTACCAATGCTTTTGTGGAGTTATAGGTGTTATCTGAATATACTTGCAATATGCAATGTGCAGTATCCAATTTGGCAGGCATCAATAGCTTGGCATATCTGCTGTGAAAACAAAGGGAAAATACATCTGTCTGTACAATCAGGCATGTGTGTGCATTCCTGTGAAACTGAAGAGACTTGCAGGAAAGAGTCACCATTCCTACCCCAGTTTCTACTGGCCTTGGAGGGTGGTTAGATCACTCCAGTATTCCCCATGTGCCTTTCTCCTTCAGCAGAGAAAAAAGATTTTGTTCATTTGTTAGAAGCTCTGCACTCCTCTTAAGTTTTCCCTCCTACTTATTTCAGATCTCTCTGACTACTAAATTCACTTCTGCTATTCTCACCTTTATCTTTGGATACATATTTTCACACCTGATACTCATTTCATACACTATTTTGTGGCTTCCCTGGTAACATAAGCTGCTGAATTCTCATTCACATGTTTAGGTGTAAACACCTGCTACAAGTTCCTGAAGCCCATTCTGACAGAGACTTTTGGCTCACAGTCTCTCAGCAGTGATCCCCCACACTTTTTAAGAGCACCTTTGTTGTTACAAATCCAATCTCTTTTTAAGTTTACATTCCCATTGCCTCCTCTATCACACTGCATTTCTGTTGCAGGCGCATTACAAACTGCTGGCTACTACGGTAAATGCAGATGATGGCTTGCCTGTAAATTAGATTTGTGAGTGCAAAACCGAAGCTTGTTTACACATTGGAATGATGCCAAATACTAGCTCAGATGAAACAAAATATTTATGAATTGGATAAACTGGAAACGTACATCTTTATAAGGTGTTCAGAGTGGATTCAGGTGTAATTTCCCTTGCTCTGCCCCATTCTCCATAAGGACTATCAGAAATACTGCATTTTTAAAAGACACAGCTCTTTCATTTGTACTTAGTAATATCAAAGCAAAACTTTAAAACAATCCTTTATGAAACAAGTGATCTTAACTATTTTAATTCACATGAATTTAATTACACTGATTTTAAAAAGTAATTTAAATATTACTTTAAGAGAAGTTCATTTTTTGCTACCATAATAAAATAACTTGTTTTGTACAAGATACAGAAGAATATAATTTGATCATTTCTTCTGTTAGCCTTTGTTACATAGATTTTTACATAATCATTACTCATAATGTTCTGACAGATAATGCTATTACTAGCGTTACAATCTTTGCTATTATTATAAAAAATCTTCTGGCTTTGTGAAAATTTTAATTTATTAAAATGTAATGAAAGCACATCTAACATGAACCATAATTTATGAAAATTTTAGATGTGCTGCTTGACATTCATGTCATCAGGCTTCAAAAGTTCACATCTGAAATGTGAAATTACACAGATTTATAAAGATCCCTTTTCAGCATGTTAGCTGGCACTATCTTCTGTAAAATGTATATGTTTGGCTTTAAAGAGACAGGCGCATGTAATTTTAATGTCAGCACCAGCATCACCAAAAAGTGCCCTGGCAATCAGTGGAAAGGTTTAATAGGTTTCCTGTCTTGTTCTTAATTTGCTGAAATTACAAAATCAATACTTTCAGTTGTAGCTGCAGCTACCCGTTTTACTGCTTTAAGATAAAGTCTACAATAAAGTAACCTTCACTTTCAATTTGTAGCGCGGAACATCAGGGTGTTCTTGGCCACTAACTAGTCTTTCTTTTCTCAGCCCGTATGAGACATTCTAGGTGTGTGATGTTGCCCTTCAAAGGGGAAAGGTGCATTTTGCATTAAGCAGAGCTCTGATCAGTGACTTGGTTTGTTTATTTTTAACGTCTCAGTCTTCTCTCTCCTAAAGTCACCTCGGCACAGGTAGTTCATTATTTCCCTGATTCTCTGTGTTGATATTCTATACTACATAAATGATGGGTGTTGAAATGGCCTTATCTTTGTTTTACTCCATAGTCTCCCTTTATGACAAAGGAACGTGTTTTTCTGCTGCAGTTAAAAAAGGAAATTCTCCATAGTTAGTCACGTTTTTAATAGTGAACATGATGACTGCATATTCAAAAGGCCTCTGCAAGGACCAGCTCGACACCCCTGGAAAGGTCAAGCTCTTGCACAAAGCAAGGAAAAAACAATAAATAAATACACTTCCATGGGCTGCTTTGCTATGCCTCCTGGCTCTTTAATGATAGAAGTGAAAAAACATATCTTTACACAATCATTTAGTCTTCCAATTCAAGTCCAGCCTTTCCAGTGAGTATTCTGCACTCAAAAATTAAAATTGTAAGATGAAGTTTTGACCCTCTTATCCCTGTTTCACAAGCAATTAAAATGTTTATAAATTTGGGTTTTTTTTTTGGTTTTGTTTCTGTTTTTCTCTGATAACTCTCTTCCCAAAATGCTTTCAGTATATAAGCTCTCTTCATCACTTAGCTGAGCAATATTCTGGAGCTATTAGCACTGGAGAAGGGCCTTGGCTTGGTCCTCTTCTAGTGAAGCAATATAAAGAATCTTTAGCTACTGCTCACAAAAGATTGCAGCATGAGATGTCTCGTTGCTTTCCACTGATTCAAAATGTATTCATACCAAGGAAAAAGAGCTCTCAACACCTGCTACCCCAAATGTTAATGAATACACACACACATGCACACACACACACACATGCACATTACGCTTCTTTCTTCTCAGCCACAGCAATTTCAGGTTGGACATTTTACCCATAAACAGTGCATGATGGAGTGAGGATACTGTAAAACAGAAAGCACAGTTGATCACAGATGGAATACAGCTCACCACATGAGGAAAACAGAGCCTCCAAATGCCACAGCTCCCTTGCTTCATGCTCTACATTTTTAACTAGCTGCTGAAGGTAAAAGCACACAATTTTTCTTGTGATGTACTCTCTGTAAGTGAAAATTCAGAGTAGATCTAGAAACAATATTGCACCAAAGGAAACAAAAGCATTTGTCTCTAAACAAGTCAAGAGAAATGCCAAATGATTCAATGAAGATCACTTGTGTCACTTATGCTTGTTTTGATTGGTCCTCCAGTGTTTACAGCACTCAACTCAGCAGGCTCAGAACCCCAAATCTATATTTAATTTAAAGCATTGCACCATCACTCAAATCTTTCAGCAGCCTCACTACAGTCTAAAGAACAAGGGCAGTGGGACCTGTTTACATGAAGCACTTTTACATGCTCCGAGGGATTGCAGAATAGTTTTAAACATATCATATTGAGATATGAAGGAAATGAAGATTTTTTGTGAAACAATTTTCCAGTACTTGTAGGATTTTTGCCTACATTAAATTGTGTCAATTTTCAGGTGTTCTCAGCAAGAGATCATATTGCAAGCTAAAATATTCCAAACCCAGATTTAAACTACAAAATAAGATGAATCTCAGAGAACTTAATTTCCATCAGAACTAATATGATGATCAGAAAATCTAATGTAATAAAGACAACCATTGCTATGACACTGAAAGCTTTGTAAAAATTCACAGCAGTTTAGAGAATTAAATAGAATAAAATAAATAATCAACACACATTTGAGGGGCCAGTCCTTTCAGACACCAAAATCAAAGTTTTACAAAGATAACCAGCTGAAGGGAAAAAAAACCCCGAGTCCCCATTTAAGCATACACAGGTATTAAAACATGTCTGGCTTGTCAAAGGGAATGAGCCCTCAGTTTCTGTTAACAACAGCCAGGGTAGAATCCACTTGCTATTTTGCAAAGCCAGCCCTGATGCAAATGCAGAGTTACTAATGTCATATGCACAGTGTCAAAGAGCAGCAAACCCTCTCGCTGTAACCATGGTGGTAGCATGCATCAGCGCAGCATTACTGCCGTGCTTCTCAATCCTTGTCAGCCTGCTGGTGTAAAAGTCTCTAACTAAATTTAGGGGTCTCTCCAGGGAAAGGAAGCAGAGATAGAAAAGAGTTTAGAAAACTAGACATGTTTTATCTATGTTTACTATCCAAATTTTCCAAACATGCCATGAGGTCTACTGGGGAACCTGTTACCTTGCTTGAAAATGTAGGAGTTTTTCACATTCACCCTACCTGATCATCTCCCTTAGCAGTGGCTGCCAGCCTAGACTTGCTGCCCCTGTCCCTAGCTGGGCCGTTCCAGGTATGAAGTTTGATCAAAGCCTGTCAGAAAAGTTGTCTGGAGATGCTACTCACTGTGATGCATGTTTCCTCCTCTATGGCTCAGTCATTTGTAGGACCCTGGGCATGAGGATGTGCTACTTTGCAGGCACAAGCAGTTAACAAGCCTGTCCAGCTCTTTTCCAGCTAGGATCAGAGTGAGGCCAAATTTGCCGCACCGAGCCCCAGTCCCCTCAGACAGGAGGAGAAGGCAGTGTTTTGGGAGAGGGTATCCAGAGGTTTCAGCACTAGGCGGTCTCCAGCCTTCAGGAAAATGCAGAGAGAGAAGGAGAGCAGACCGAAATTAGCTTCAACCCTGGAAAAAGGAGACAGGCTTGTAATAGTTTTCTTCCTCTTACCAGAAACATTTGTCCGGCATCTGTGTTTCTTTCAACCCTGTTGTGCTTCTCACCAGACAGGGTAATTTGACCCAGAAGATTTTGGCTATCTAAGCTATGCTCAATCATTTGGCCCCATAACATCACTACAAAACAGTTCAAAATAGAGGGCTCCTTTTAATAGATTTCTTGCTTCAGTTAACAAAAATTATTCAAACTTCAGTTTTAGCTGAGCTTATTAAAGCAGGACTGTGTTTAAGTTATAGTAATTGTCAATAAAGTCTTTTATAGCAGATTTAACTCAGCATATTTTAGACCTTGCCAATTTGAGACAGTTTCCATAAAAAAGAACAGCAATGTTACAGAGTGATAACTCAAAAATGGAAAAAAGGAATTATTTAGCATAAAAGGAATTATTTAGCATAGTAAAAGGAGGTATAACTAGGAGTAATGGGAGGAAATTAATAAAGGGAATATATCAGTAGGGGAAAAAGAAAAACCTGACTGTGAGCTAACCAATAGAAAAATCTCCCCAGAGAGCAAAGAGTAGCCCACTGCTAGCCAATTTTAAAATAACTGGCCAAAACACTACCAAATAAATAAACAGGCTGGAAATAATTTTGCAACCATACAAACAGAAGACTAGGTTACCATTCTGTGCCCCGCTTCTAAATTTTATGAAAGTGAGCAAATAAATTGAGCTTTCTGATTGACAAATCTAGTGAAATTCAGCATTCTGGCTGCTGAGATGTCATTCCACAGCTTTTATCTTTGCCAGCATCAGAAGTCGAGGAAAAAGAAAAGAAAGAAAAAGTATTTGGTTTTTATTTTGTGGTTTGGTTTTTTATTCTTTTAATTGACATTCATTTTTTTGGTCTGAGTTATTTGAGTTATCTGGTAAAAATTTTCTCCTTGACTGAGGAGACAATAAGACAATAAAAATAGTATTAAAAAAAAGCTTCGTAAAGAGAATTCAAACAGTAATTTTTAATCAGTAATTTGTAACAGTAAAACATAACAGAAAAGACAAAATGATCTTATGTAGATACCTCAAAATTATATCAAAATATGATAATTTCTGAAAATTCAGAATCAAAATTAACATCCTGCTGAACTCCTTGTTTTGCAAGACATTACATAAAACATTGTGCTTATTAAAGGTAAGTAACTGAGGCAACAAAAATGTGTTTGTGGGGTTCAACATTATTTTACAATTTTATTAAACATACTGAAAAATAAAATAACAATTAAGACTAATAGCAAGTTTGCAGGCATGAAAGGAGCTATCCCATACCTATTAGACAGCAATACCTATTCAATAAAAAGTATTAGACTGTTCCCTTGGTGCTGGGCTTTTTTGGATTGGATGAAACTGAGTTATTCAATGTCTGTAGTGAAATTTAGAAAATGTGTTAATTGAATGTGTAATTGAAATTAGAAAATGTAAATCCTCTGAATAGTTTCTCTATATTTATGGCTATCACATGTTTTGACACAAAGAAATAAAATAATCAACAGATTTGGTTTTAGTGTCATTACATGTGAAAACATTAGAACAATTTTTTAAAAATACTGTTACAATGTATGAACAGTTTATACTTCATTGAGATTTTAAAATATTTTTTCTTTATATTTAAAGTCCTACATTTACTCACAAATTTACAGCAAACCCCCATAAACCCCTTCACCTAATTATTTTTTGATCACATCTGACACAGATGATTTCAGTTTTATTTACAGTGAAAACAGAAATCACAACAGCAACTCTGACAGACTTGGACCAAACCAATGTTAATCTGCACAGCTGTGATTTTGTAGGATTATACATGTTTCAGTTTACTTTTGCTGTTGTTTGGACTTGCCAAGAGAATATTATGAATTTGGTGGGTTATTATGTAAGTTCAAGTGCTTATACTAAACCTTGTGCTCATCATATATTCATCCTTTATTTTTAAGAACCAAAAGATGCATTTCTATATAAGGCAGAGAACCTCTATAAACTCGAAATATTTATAGTACATAATAAATATCAATGTTATTATTTAGCAGCTTTAAATAGAATATTTAGCATGCAAAATTATGTTTTAGAGTGTGATTAATAATGTTAAAAGATTAAGACATTGATATAGGTGGGGTTAGGTTTATGGTTTTTCCTTATTAAAATCAAAGTATGGTGCACATCAGTTTTGTTTCAACATGTAAAATAAAGAAATGGATTTTTAGGTCTTCCATTATTTCATTTAGTATAGAACTTCAAAGTACTCTAAGCTTAGCATGTAAATACACAGCTAAAACAAACAAATTACAAAGGAAAAAAATCAATCCAACTTTAAGTAAGGTCATGTAGTTTGAGATCAGTGATTTTTTTTGTTAGGCATAATATAGAATGATTTCCTAACCTTATCCTCCCTACCAATGCTGTCAATTTTCAAGTTATAAATAAAAAACTGGAGTAACAAATAGTTGTGTTGCAACTAGAAGCTTATGAGTACATCATAAAAATATTTAAATCGTTGCCATTTTTACATTTAAAATCTCTATTCAAATACGTTTGAGCATTTCAGGGCAAAATAATTGAAAAAAAAAAAAGTAATATTGAGGTGTAAATGTAAGCACTCCTCAGAAATTATTCAGAGCAATGTTGTGTTTACCTCATGCTGTGACTCCCCAGTTGCTCTGAGCGATTCACGTGTGCAAAACGTGGGGAGGGCGAGGTGGAATTTGGAGGTACCCTGGGAACAGCACCTCTTCTGTCTCCAGCTGCCAGGATATGCTAAAAAGGGTAGTGGGTTCATGCACATCCAAATAAACTTCAATAACCACTCACCCCTTCTGCTTTTAGGTCACAAGTATGTCTGGAGATAGGATATATTTTCATATGGATATATGTGCACACAGCCATCACAACACCAAATTCAATAACTTGTGAAAAATTCAAAGGAAGAATTTATTCCTTGAACAGCCTGCTCCCTTAAAAATAGGCAGTATCAGTGCAGGTACTCTCTTAAGACATGCTTTAAATTCAATACTTTATCACTTCACTTATATCCACCCAGTAAACAGTGCAACAAGTCTCTGGAAGCTGATTTTTTAAAAGATTTGATTAGTTTTCAAGTATTTAAAATCTCACAACTTCAGAACTGAGTTAGCTTACAACAAGAACATCATAAAATTAGGCAAGGAAATTTTAGACAATATTATATACATTTAAATTTAAGTATCTATCTGGAGAGAGATAAAATTGTATCTTACAAATGACCCATATTTTAATAATACACTTTAACTATAACAGAGTAATTTTAGAAAGATTCAATAAGTTATCTTCCCTTCAGAATTTAAGGAAAAGTCAGTATTTTAATAGTCCTCCATTGCTCTTCCTTTCACTTCATTTTCTTAATTTTGTTCTGCTCACTTCCCTTTGCTTCTTGTTTTCCAGCATTCTTTCTATTTTAACACGTGCAGATAACAAGAAAATAATATTTAGAGCCATGTTTTCTAGTTCTTTTAATTTCTACAAATTAGATACTTGGGAAAAATCATATTATCACAAGTAACATCCTTCTGGAAAGTGACAAAACCCAAAAGCTGTTCAGTAAAGTACTGTTTCAGCACCTTACCCTGCCCAAGACAGTAGATAAGAGGATCTTTTACAAGACAGTTTAGTCACTCCATGCCATGTCAACTCTGGAAAAGAAAAATAGTGAGGCTGGAATGCAAAACCTTAGGACTTTATCTCTTTTCTCCTTCTTAAGATCTGCTACTTATTATCATTTTTAGGTAGTACAGACTAAGTTTTACCCCAAAAACCAAAAAAGAGTCGCAAATGTTTGCCTCAGCTACAGTAGCTCTGTGCTGTGCAAAACAAGAATACGCTCTAAATCTTATTTACCTGTGGCCATTGAGTATCTTATCTGCAGATGTAAGAAAACATGACCTTCCCATTTGATTGCACTTTGGTTTAATCACATGTAAGTGAAGTCTTTATTGCTGATGCAGAATTTTGCAACAGAGTTTTTCCTATTCTGTAGTGCTATAAGATTCAGAAGGCAAACCATGCACTCGTTCTAACAAAGCAGTATAATAAAGATAGAGGGAAGAAGCAATTTGGAGTCTATAGGAAGGTTACCATAAAATTTACATTTTCCATAAAATATAAGTAGCCACCATTTTGCTGTAATCCCAGAGCAGCAACGAAATGGTGGTACAGAACAAAACTACCCTATCAGACACATTTCATCATTGCTTCTATCCATCACTATCTTCTTTCGCTAGTATGATTATCATTTATTCTCCTTCTTACAAGCAACGTCGTACTTTCAGACTAAAAACTGATAAATATACTATAGTAAATAGAGAAGGTGTAATTATCAAAATAAGACTACATACTGTACAAGTCCTCTCCCCCTCACCCCACTTCAAACTGCAAAAAAGTACTGCATAGTGTTTCTATCACACACTGATGAACACATCCCTTGGAACTGCTACTGTATGAAAGCTGTATCCCAGAGGTAGAACACATGGTATGGAATATGGCTGCTGCATTGGTCAGTATGTATTTTAATTATTATATGATGAGATATACATAAATAGCACTCAGAAGATCAAAATGGCTTAAATGAATTGGTTCTGATCATAATGTACAATGCTGCATTTTCTGAAACATTTTATATTTAAGTGAATATAGGTATATTGGCATACTTGGTTTAGAAATTGATATTAAGGCGTCAATTTTGATAAGCAATGCCATCTTTTCTTTTTTTTTTCTTTTTGTTATTGCATGCTTTTCAGATGTGGAAAGGATTGTCTACTTGTACATAAAGAGGGAAACAGTATTTATTATATAATGGTGCAGGTCTTTTCTGTGATACTGTGCTGTACATACTAAAAGAATTCATAAAGTTTATCCTGTAATCTCTACAGAAGCACTATGTGCTATAAGCTTTATTAACTAGGTCCTAAATTATAAATTTGTAATAAACCAGAAAAGTATATTCTGTAATATATTTTCTAAAAGTGTGTTTGGTGTTTATTACTATAAATATGTAATGAAGTTAAGATGGATCACATTTTCAAATACAGCATGTCATAGGAAAATGTTCTTGTTTTTCAGACTCAAGTTGAATATTTTAGATTCCAATATCACGTTGTAACTAATAAATCAGAAAACATAAAAATGTGGGTCATTCAGGTGATAGTGGATACTGAATTTAAATTTTTTTAGGAGAACTTTTCGAAAACATCCCTAATGATGTGAAATTTGTTTGTACAAATCTGCAATTATGTTCAAGTAAAACAAATATCCTGTTCCTTCCTAAGTACTCCCATTCTTTTCCAATACAAAGCAAAGAGTATTTAGGTAACACTGCCACCTATTGCTTAAAGGTCATAGTGACTAAAATCTGGTCCAGTCTTTTACCACTCATCATTGCTCGTTTTGGCTACTATGCTTTCATTATTTCTAACAACTGAATGAGGCTTTCATGTTCTTTCATACAAAAAATTAATAAGCATCTGCCTTAAATACTATAAGTATAATTTATCTGAAATCAGTGAAATCTTGAGAGACTTTCAGTATCAATAAAATTAAGTTTCAAAAAAATACTAAAAAAAAATAATTTCAAATACAAAATCCATCCACAAAAGGGACACAAAGAAGATTCTTCAGGTTATAGCATGGCAAATATTACAAAATCCAATTTATTTGTTAAATATAAGTTTTTTGATAGTATCCAAAATAGCATAATACTTGTTAACATTTTGCAAGTGGATAAGCAAATACTGAAATTGTAAACATACATCTGCAGGTTTTTTAAGGACACAGCTTTAGAAGCAGGAAAATAAATCAGTATAAGATCAGACCTAATTCTTTTCAGTGAATAATTCTGTTTTCAGGACAGCAATCAAAAGACCACTAATTCCACGTCTGAACAAGAATCACACCATAAGAATAACCTTTGTCAGCTTGGGGGGAAAAAAAAAAAAAAAAAGAGAGAGAAAGAAAATTATTTCCACTTCTTTAAAAGAAAAAGTGAGAAAAATATATTTGATCATACTGAGGAAAGTCATATGAATCAATCAGGAAGATAACATTGGTAATATAAACTATATAATATAAGTACTGTCCAGGTTAATTTACAGCAATATAGAAAGATTACTTAGTTTGGAAGAAAATTTATTGTTGAAAGGCTCTTTTTTACCCTCAGTGTATTACTCAGTCTGCACGTGTAAAAAAGGTTGACTTTACTTCTTCACTACAGGGAAGTAGATGTATATTGTATAAAACCCCTTATATTCTCATCTATTATTAGAAGGAAAAGTACAAATCCATTGTTCTTGTGCCCAAAAATGTTCAGAGTTACTATGCAGAATGCTGACATTTGTCATACATTAAAATATTTCTGTAAGAGTCAAGTTCAATTTCTAAGATTTGTGTAATTTTAAGACAAATGGATGCACTCAGTAAGAGCAAAAATAGAATATATTTCTAAAAAATAGAAGTGGTTTTGTTTTAGTTTTTCTTAGTTGTTTGCTTGTTTGTTTGGAGGCAGAGGGTTTCTCTTGTTGTTTTTGTGGTGTGGTTGGTTGGGTTTTTTTCCGTGTATGCAGTATTTTAAATCTCAAATACTTAAAATGTCCAAGGTAGCAGAGAGAGTATTTATAAAAACAGAAGGAACCTATATGAAGGTTAAATTCTTTATAGACAATATTTTTTTCCTGTAATCATAACTACATCTTTTCAGAACTCAGAAACAACATAAAACAAGACTTGTTCTTGCAGTTAGGGACTCCTAATCTTTTCCTCTCTCTTACAGTTTTACCCTATGACATTTTTAACCATTTTTCTCCTACTAGAAGGTTGTCTCTCAAAACAGCTCTCACAGCCAAGCAGTGTCTAATGTCAGAAAGGGAATGACTGAATACAGTTAGATATCTATACACCTATTTTTATCTTTCCTGGTTTTTTTCTTATTTCTACACTTTCAGTTCTAATAACAGTACATTATTCTTGCACTGGTGAAAAAAACCTGAACTTTGTTTTCTCTTTTTTTACTTCTTTAAATGAAATGAATATTCAAGACCTATAAATGTTATGCATTAAAGGAAAAAGTTGGATACTTTTAAGATTTCATTAAATGTTTATGTACCTAAAACAATTTGATACCAGAGTATTCAACCTTAAATTCACTCAACTTAGTACAGTAGAATGAATTATTAATGACCTAATTGCTAAACATTGATTTGTAATGTAATTACTTGTTTAATGCACCATTTTATGTAAATATCAGACCAAAACCTAAGAGTGTGGTGCTTTTAATAAATTTTCTTTGATGAAATACACCACTTGTATATATTCACATACAAAAATATGTCCTTGTTTTCTCCTTTACCAAACTTTCTTTTGGAAACTGTAACGTGTTTTCTAAACAAATGTTTTGTGGCATCAAAAGTTTGCAGGTATATTTTTCTGCATCTCTTTTCTACCTAAATTCTGATATGACTAGACAGAAATTTTATATCAGAAGAAAATTAATTTACTTAAAAGAATATTCAAAATGTGTAAAGAGAACAAACAAAAAAAGGACTACATTAAATTAAGTGTATGAAACCTAAAACAGGTACAGAATAAAATGCAATGTCTAAAATCCAAAAGCTACAGAAGGCATTAATGAATAATTTGTTAATTTTATCTCCAAAATAAAATTCACACCTGCACTAAAGCAATTATTTTCATAGATAGTATGAAATCAGTATAATTTTCATCTATCCTATATAGGAATATTAACAGGCAGGCACATGCACACTGAAGTGCTTGTGAAAATGTCAGTATGCTTTGCTTCTTATCATTTGTGTGCTAAAATGCACTTGGTTCAGACAAAGATGCAACTTAATGCAAGGAATAAATAGAGCTTAGTTGAAAAAAAGTATCTTCCTTAGTTATCTTCTCTAATCAACCACACACCTCGTGTCAGAATACACATAAAAATGAAGAGATGCTTATACTTCCACAGCTAATATTATCATTACTTTTATACTTTGCCTTTACTAGATCATTGCTTTAAATGAGCATCACAGAACCAATGGAGCTTTAGTCTCTATGTTACATTTTCTTCATAATCATTTTCAATTTATTTTTTTCTTGCATGTCATCATTTTAATGTAAATCTTTCTTTTTCTTTTCAATAAAATGAAATGATTAAGTAATCCTGCTTTTTGCATGATTAAAGATGACGGATAAGCTTGGGTGGATAAAAATCAAGGCTCCTAACAGAATCTGTGCACCTCGCATGTCAGAATCCTTCCAGCTTGTTCAGTGCTAATGACAGAAAAAATTAGCATGCCTGTGAGTTGCCTAAAAAGGATAACAAGCTACCTTTAAGGACCTAACCATATCTCTACACTAAATTTTAAACAGTTGTTTTCCATAATTTTCTGTAATAAGCCCTGATGAATTGTTTTGAAACAGATTAAAAGAGAAATCTTTATTTGGAACAATAATAAATGTTCATTAAATTTATCAGTGACTACTACTGGGCTGTTTAATCACCACCTTTGTATCACCAGATATGACATATTTAGAAAACAAAATGCAAGGGATACAATATGCTTAATGTGGTACAAATCTGATAAAAAACAATGACACATTTAAATTAGCCAGTCAGACACGACTCAGTTTTAAAGAACAGGAAAAAACTCCCAGCTACTGATTTTTGCCAGTGTCTCTTTCCTTTCAAGAGCCCTATGCAATATGTGTTCAGCCTTTTCTGACTGAGACAAGAAAACTAGGAAGGGGATATTACAATACAGCACATACATACTGCCATCGCCTCTAGACATATGACCCAAAATGATGCTGAGAAGTCTTTCTCTGACCTCCTGCTAACCAGCCTCTTGTGATTAATTCAGCATGTCCTTGAAAGTATCTGCTAGAGACCCTTGTTTTTTTAATTTAAGAGTTTCTGAAACCCACCTATAGTTTCACTGATGGATTTTTATTTATTTTCTCTATTTTTTTTGTTTTATCAGAGGTAAAGCATTAATCTATGAACAGAGGTCTGCAGTAACAGAAAAACACCACCTGCCTAAGCATTCGCCAAATAGGACCATAAATACCACAACATTTCCTGACCTAAGTTTCATAGACATCTGTATCATGGTAACACTGCATTTCCCTTCTTTGACAGATGAAATTACTATTCTTTGATTTTCCCCCCCCCACACACCTCTTTTTTCTGATTATGTTCTGGATGGCAAAATTTGGGCCACAAAATGCTAATTTCTAACCTAACACCATGACAGCAATCACAGCCATCACAAGGATGGAATAAAGAGAGCAATCTAACATCCAGGGATATGAATTTCTGATCAGTGGCTGGCAGACTGCCGTGAAAGCTTACAGTAATCCCATTGGACAGCTAGGGTTGATGAAGCCTGGGAACAGGCAGCCACAATGTAGGTAGTTCACAATTGCAAGCATTTGTCCATAATTTAAAGCTATATGAGAAGTGGAGAGTATTCATCTGAACAACAAGCTGTAATTTAACTAGAGTAACATTTACACAGTTTTTAACCCATTAAGTCCAACTCTTCTTACACTGACATTCCCTCTGTTTAATGCCCATTGTAAACAAAACTCCTGCACATTAAAAGAACATATATTTTTAGCATTTGCAAAGCTCAGAATAATTTACTAAGATTAGCTCTTATTCTATATTTGGCAGAAAATAAAGCGTTTATTCTTAAATCCAAAGTCCAGACCATGTAAAACCTTACTGAAGTAAGTGGTTCCCCTGAAGCCAAGGGGGCCAGGCCTACCACCCCAGCTCACACTGAGCAAAATCTGGTTTATATACTGATCACACGATTAAGGTTTTTTTCAAAGTGATAATGCCTCAATCATCCAGTGATGTTCCCACCAAAAGAAAATTAGCCCCTGACGAAGTAGGGAGGCTCTGCAAATGGTAGATACTAATGCAGGCTTTGAGCTCTGCAGGACGAAGGGGTTTCTCTATCAGGCTTTAAAACTGTAGCCTGAAATGTAAAGTGCTGTCTCGTGCTTGAAAGCCTCTAAATGCATCTTTCTACGCGAGCAAAGCATGTTCCTCCTCCGTCTCCCAAATTCAGCCATCATTAATTGTCATTTTTCTGTTTTGTCACAAAGCCTTTGCAGTGTGCGCAGCTCTGTTGCCAGGATTCACAAGGCCCAGACATGATGCCGAGGCTGCTCTCGGTGAAGACTTGTCTACTCAGTCACGGTAGCACGGTGACAACTAATGACACATAAAAGTGGGCAGGTGAAACTGCCATTGCCATACACAGAATGCAGCACAGCCACAAGCAAAGATTATCAGAGAAATGATAGAAATATGCGAGAGATGCACTTGAAAACATTTTTGATTTCTTTCGGAACCTGCGCAGCAAAAAAAGAAAGATATTCCCAGCCCCAAGGCCCCCAGTAGACAGAGAAGGAGGAAAGCTGGACCAGCCTGTGGGCACAGAATTGTGCAAATGGCTAAAAAGGGACAAGTTCCCAGAAACATTTTACATTTCTACATTACTATTAGTATGCACAAAAATAGTAAGTGCACAAACACCCTAAAAATGCCAAGCACAGCTGAAAGCATTAACACACAAAGAGCAACAAGCCCAGGATCTGTGAATAAGCTCAAAGAAAAACTTGTACTCCTTGTTTGTTTGTAAAAGAGAGAGGCTGCTTCAAGTTTAGTGTAATATGAGGACGGGTGAGTTCCATGTGCCTCCCAGCACTGAGAAAGAGGAAAACATCATTACAGTGATGTGGATGTTGTGGAGTGACTGCTGTGCTTTTAGACACATAACTCAATTTTTTTCAGAGTTTCATCTGTTTTGGATATTTTACTGATTTGTGAGCTGGTTCTGAAAGGAAAAAGGGGAGGAGAAGTGGGGAAATAACTACTGTAACCACCTGCAAATATTTATCACCAAAGTACAATAACTGCAGAGTAAGATAGATTTTGTTCTTTTCTTTGTTCTTTCTTTTGTTCTTCCCTCAGTCGTTTCTCCTACTTACCCCCTCCTTCCTCCTTTCCTACTAGTTTCCATAGACCGTTTGGTGTGATTTCCTTCCAAATTAATTTTTCACTCACATTTGTAAATATTGAATCTACTTCCATCAGCTCCCTTTTCTTGCAATCTTTAAATACATTCCCACCTTTATTATTCCAATCTTTTTCCTTTTTTTTAAACTCTTCACAATGTTCTTTTTGACCTTTTTCTTTCAGCATTCTCTCATGATCATCTCCATCTCATGTGTCTGGGAGACAGTTTATCCAGTTTTGTTCTCTTTTTCAGCACAACTCAATAAGATATAATTACAGTGGCTTCCTGATCTGAAGTTGAGTCTTCTTGGCTTGTTAACAGGAGACCTTAACTGTAGTGCAGGTATATGAGCCATGATGGTACAGGGTGGGAGGAAGCAGGGCATGGATGCCAGTAGCAGCTCGTGCCAGAGAGCAGAGGGTTCACTTCACACCTCCCCGTGTTTAGAAGGGAGAGACTACCTCTCTTCAAGGGTGCCATTTGGGTGCACACGGGACTGTGAAATCTGCGTGGTCCTTACTGACCCCTTCAAGCTGCATTCTGAATAATAATACATCAGTTTACATTAAAAACATCCACGTCTGTTTGCGCAAATCCCTCATTATGCATGTCATCCATCATTAACTGGTCCTGAACGATTTCACAATTTAGAAACACCAGAAACCCCTTAGCCAGAACAGGTACATGCAGGACTCTGAAGAGGGCAGCTAGATTCTACTTCTGTTCAGCTATTTTATCATTCTTATACTGAACAGATCTCTGGGGACTAAGGAGAGGAAGTCTTGACATATGTAACAGTAAATTGTATTTATAACTATTTCCCTATATTTCTCATTACTTCTAAAAATCACTTTTGCATGTGATCCTCCAATAGGCTTAACCATGCACATTCAGGAATGTGCCTCAGAAAGGATGAGCCATCAAAAGGAAATGATTGAAGTTGTGCTGGATAAATACCTCAGTGAGAACAACAGCACCCATTTCAAAGAGTCTGGCAATGACTGTGCAGCGTTGTCTCCTGCAGAATGGGATCGAAGATTTGAAAACTATCATCAACAGATTTGCACACAGCCTCATATTTCCTTCTTCCCCTCTAATGCACAACATAGCAACAGAGCCAAGCTTTGGAGAGGCAGTGTAGGCAGGAGGGAAAGGAGTCACTATAGATATTAAGTCCAAGACTGGACTAGGTGTGGACTAAATGTATGGTTCAGAGGTTTCTTTTTATTTTATCCAAGCTGCTTAGCAATGTCTGAAAAGCATTTCCATTTCATTTTGTCTGGATGATATTTTAGATCTCCCTAGGTGCAGTTTGCCTGCCTTGGGGCATGGCTTCACAAGTCCTTTACCAATCCCATTGTGACTGGAGGACATATCTATGAGCAGTTTAAGGAGAAAAAAAAAATAGATTTTTTTTTTTAAACGGCTTCTACTTCCACAATGTAACTACAACTAGATCGTGAAGTGGCTTGGCTATCACCAAATAGTATAAGCAAATAATCACAAAAAATGTCTGTATATGAATATGCTATGACAGTGAATATTTAACGATTCCAAGAATAACAAATATGCACATACAGACACACACATATGCCTAAAAATCTGAATGCCATCATACAAAAAGCCTGTTATAATAAAAGCTGTTATAATAAAATCCTGTAGCTGTTTCCAAGAACCAACATATCACCCCTGGTAGCAATCCAAAGGAGCCACTGGCACAGAAGACTCAGGCATGTTTCTGCATGGACACAAGAAAAAAAGAAAAGCAGATAAAGCCTCAGACACTTTAGCAGCAATATCTAGCAGTGATATCTATCTTCTTTGAAACTTTCTATAAGTCTTAAAATTTTAGTTCACTCTTTGTTAAATGGGGAAGATAATATCACTCTCCATTCCTTACTGTTAAGTTGTCAGCCAAGATTCATTCACACTTGTGTAATGTGGTGATGGAATAAATATAAATGTTTAGATAAATACATACAGAAGAGACAACTAGACACACATGTACGATGTCATCCCCCAAAACAATCTGCATGGCTAGCTTTGGGAATTACTGAGTGGGGACAAGTGGGGTTGAAGGGCTGTTTGAACCCAACCCAAATCACAGGGGTTGCCATAGGCAACCACTGCAACATATGTCTGCTATTAACCTTCCAAATGCCTACAAATCTGAAGAAAGTGTACACTTCCAAGTCCACACTTGTCCATCAATTACACAAAGTCCTAACATGAAAAGCAAGTTTTGATGCAATACTTTTCCATTTTTCACGAGAGATTTTATTTCTGTTGTTTCCAACTCTAAAGAATTCTGCAAAAGTGCATATGCAGTATCAGAAATTAATAAAGCCATTTCAGAGACACCAAGTTTTTTCCCATATTTTGGGTTCTATCACTCCACTAAAGGCAATTTTTCTACATGTTAACAGCCAGCTGCTTCTTCAAAACATTCCCGTGAAGGACAGAAGGTAAAAATCAAACAAAGGTAGCTTGCCTCAGATTACAGAACCTTTTTGCTGGCTTGATGGCAGATCAATTAATTGGGGAAAGAAAAAAAAAAGAAAGTAAAAAATCAATTTAATAGCATTCCTTTTAATCAGAGTTTCAGATTATCATGCAATGTCCAGGCACATAATGAAATGTTCATTTTGTCTATTTTATTGGAGGAAGCACTACCACAGTCTTTTCTGTCTTTTACAACTTCCATTTTCATGGCTGATTTTTTACTTTGCTTCCAATTATTTTAAGACTGACAAGATTTCTAGCAAGCCTTACTAAAAGGCAAAAATGCAGGAATTTAAGAATTGCAAGCCCTCTCAATGCTATTCCCAGGCAGTTTCAGTGGATGCAGTTAAACTGAAATGAACAATATACACTGAGTCATGCCCACAGTAACTTCCAACATATATTTCTAAGTCCAAAATGATCAATTTCCCTAAATATGTATTTTAGCCTCTCTCCCATATAGGAACTTAATTCTTTCACATGGCTCTTTGGTCTGCAATTTAAATGTCACAGCTGCAAATCTTTTTGTCAAAGGCATAATTCTTTAATAAACACAGAATAAATACAAACTTGAATTATTAAATAAATGTATACAAGGATACATGGCTGCATGTGTTCTTATAATGTATGTATGAATAATATATATTAAAACACAAAGAAAATAGTAATCTCTATACCCACAGTATCAATCCAATTTTTATGACTTCCCCCACTGCTTTTAAATGCTTCTTATTATGTAAGGGCACTTGAAGAGCAATAGACATGTATATTTTTTAGAAGTTTGTTAAACCAGTATACTTTGCATTACTTGTATTTCTCTTAAAATGATACCTGACTTATGAATTCACATAATCATTCAACACAAATTTATCTGTCCTAAAGTAACACCCTCACATGTTCGTAAAGCCCTAAAAACCAAAAACATCACTAGGAGAAAGAGAGACAGAGATCAGCAAACAAGAGATTTAAACTCATCTTAGGAAGAGAACATTTCACCGCACAGCACAAAATTTGCTGAAGCCCCTGCTACACCCAAAACATTAAATTCTTGTGCAGCACGTTTGTGTTATAGTCCTTCAAACTGCGGTCAACAAATCTACATAGAAAATTCTGTTATGAACTGCACTAATATGCAACATCCAACAAACTTGCCACCTGTTTTCTCCTTCTGTGCCACTTCTCTGACATCTGGGAAAGTAACATAAGGCTAATAATATTAGCAGAACCAGTTGCATAATTATGCAGTTATCAGCCACGTTAGGAAAACACATTTTGTTCCTATTCTAGGTCAAGTCATTATGAAAATTTGTACGCTTGACTAGCAGAATAATTTGTAGAATGTTGTTTGCCCTGACATTTTGCTATCATAGTACCTCTAAAAGCCTGTTAAACTTCACAATTACGTTTCAGCTCCTGGATGCCCTCGGACAGGTCATGAGAAGCAGACAAGTGAGTGGTGAGTCTGTATTTCAACCCTTGCAAAGGAAGCGTTCCCGAAGCTGTTGTCTCCTTGGTAGGTGTTCAAATGACCTTTCAACAGTGGATTGGCACAAAGTGATGGTCAATAACAGTGGTTTGCTGTAGGGAAGCCTTCCACTCTGTCACCATGGTTTCTGGAGCTGAGAGACCCTTAAAAGTAATTTTCGGGAAATGGTACAAAATCAGGAATTGGATGTAAATATTCTTTGTCCAGTATGTTAAATCTGCGTGAGAGATTCCACAGCTCTACTTTACAGCTGAGACTAACATGGATACCCTGGTTTGTACTTTAAATAAGCACCACAAAAATGCACATGGTTTTACACTATTAAGTGGTATCTAGAATGTTATTGTACATTATTATAAACAAAATACAGGAATGTCACAGCTGACTAAATTCCTATCAATTATGAACTTAATTTTTACACACATTTAATACTTATCTCATTTCAGACTTTTCTATACTGAGAAATTTTCTTTTAAAGAAAAATGGTTTATACAGTTCACTTCCTGCCATAATCAAGGTCTTTCTAACCTGATATCTGAAGGTTATGCTTCAGTGAATAATTCAGTAGGTTAGTGAAACTGTGGCAGCAAAGAAAGTGCTAATCTTAGATGGAAGCTGTGCGGGATATTAAGAAACAATTGCAAAAAGTGACATATTTAATAGAGAAAGATTACTCTGTGCTACATCTATTTAATTTGAATTGAATAAATTTTGCCAGTATTTTATGAGATGCAGTCTGCAAATTATGTGAAACTTCATAGTGTCACTGAAGTCTAGAGGAAAGAATAAAGGATTTTTTCTCCCTCAACCATTTTATGAGTATTGTGATTTTTGAGGACTTCTCACTCTTTCAAAAGAAATTTCAAAGGAACTGAAGAATCATTCACTGTAGGACTTTATTAATTTGAATTAAGGAAGGAGAAAGGGTAGTAAAAGGTGATAGTACTGAAAGATAAATAACAAGAGGCAATAGAAGGATCTGCTGTAATGAGACTTCTTGAAATAACTGAATTCCTTCTGGACTGTGACTGAGTGAGGCTGTATATGTTCTCAATCTTTCAGGGAAAATTTAGTTGATCTAGCGGAGACAAGACTGAAAGTATGAGCAAATGCAAGTGTGAAAAATGATAGGGGGCAGTTTTTTACCCTTAATCACTAAACAGATCCTTAATGCAAAGGCAGTCCTGACAAAAATAATTTAAGTCTATGTTCATATGATTCCTTGTATGAGTCAGTGGAATAGGAATATGATGCTACTACTAAAAATATTAAAATCATCCTATGTCATTTTACAGGTTAAAATTATTTTAAAAACCCTGTTCCTTTTCAGTCTTTCACACAAACATATATACTTTTTTCTTTTATATTACTGGTTTTGTTCAATAATTTACAAAACTTTCAACAAGTTATACAAGGTGTATCCCCTTTATATATCCTTTGAAAAAAAATTAAATAATTTGCAACATTTGGTGAAAAGTAAACAAATACTTAATTACATAGCAAACCTTTTGAAAAGAGAGGAATACATTTCTGCCTACCAAGAAAAATTTTGAGAGAGCAAAAATATTTAACATGATGTAAATAAATAATAAAAAAAAGAGACCTTGCCCAAATTTTTTGTCAGAAAGCTGCTTTTCAGGAATTTTGAACTTTGTGCCTGCACCACCACCATCCCACCCCAAGTTACTCTGCTGCTCGATGCAAATTGCATGCAAGGTATAGGTTTACTGTGTGTGGGGTTTTTGTTTGAGGACTACAACTTTCTTTTTTTCCCAAACTTGCACTATTTTATTTTTAAGAAGATGATTGACAAATATAAAATATCTCTTTGGAAAATACATTGGGAAAATGCCAACATCAGAAACTAACTACACATTTTGAAATGAAGTTTTGTAAGCTGTTGGTCCTGAATGTCGATTGTTTCATGTTTTCTGTTTCAGTATAAGGTCACATTATTAAAAACTGAGAGGAGACAATAATTCCTTCCCCTACACTCTTCTTCCCTCTAAGTGCAAGAATGGTAAAACCATTGGAAGCCCATACTGCAGGCAAATTTTTGTCTCTGATCTGCATGGTGGATTCAGTATTCCCAATGGGAATACTGTGCTGTGTGAATAAAGACATAAATTTCTTAACTGTAATTTCTGCTTTACCCATTCATAATCCCCTTTGTCTGCTCCAAACAGATTGAAAGCACAAAAACACAGATCTCCTGTGCACTTTAGAGAAAAAAAATTCTACTGTATGCATGATTAACCTTATACTGAGCCATTCATATATGAGCAGGAGTGGAAATAGGATATGGAGCATTTCACCTGTGCTATAGGTTACCAGATCAAGTCTAGTGCGGGTCACTGCTAACCTAAAGATATTACAGACTAATGGACAGTCTGTGACCCACATGAAATGAGCTGGAATTACTTAAATTCATAGAAATACGTTTCTGTATCACAAAAATAGCCCCCCACAAAACTGACTTAGGGCAAGCAACCTTCCTGGTAATATTAGCAGCAAAGAGTAAATGCAGAGAGCGGAGGATCTTTTCACTTCAAATGGTGGTCATATGAGAAAGCTGCAGCGAGAAAGCAGTTGAAGTGTGGGAAAGACAGAGAAAGAGGCAGGGAGGGGATGCTGTGTTTGTCTATGTATCGTCTGATATGTGTACAAAGAGAAGACTTCAGTCTCGAGGCCTGTCAGTTCAGCACCTTTCACGAGTACAAAATGTCATGTACTACATACTGATGAAATAAAAGACAAAGGTGTCAAAGGAACCATTACACTATATTCCAGCAATGATCAGAGGATCAACAGCCTCCCTTCTAGATTGACACTATGTTAAACTATGCCAGCATATTTGGCCTGAACCTCTCCTTCCCTGCCCCAGTTTTACACCATGGGTGGAACTTAATTTACCCCAATAGCCTCACACTTTGGCAAGCAGAAGAGAAATTAAATACACAAGTATTTCCCTTCTAGATAATCTTTGCTGTTTTTCAATAGGCAATATGGCTGCATACATACACATGCATTAGGAAGCTTACTGCTTCTTCTATTACCAAAAATAAAGGGTGTGTTTACTCACCATATGGATGCAGTGAGTAATCACAGTAGGCAAAATAACATCTTGCACCAAGAGGGCTGCTTACAGTGGGGAAAGCAATGTGTGAAACTACTACTGTTTCAACTTCACCTCAGCCTGTATATTTGGCTGCAAAAGTATTTCTTTCATCAAAATATCCTTCTGTAAGTACAGATAATTATGGAAGAACTCTGCATCTCAGCTAATGTGGATTGTGATGGCCTCATGATATTAGAATACATTATCCTCTGCTCTATTCCACCCACACCAGATGATACATGTTGAGAATTCTCTGAGACCAAACACGTGAAAGATGTTCCTATGACTGCTTATAACCTGAAATGTCAGAAGTGACTTTCCCAACTGATATTTCAACTAAAACTTCTGGTTTGATTACTTAACTTGGATAATCAGCATGAAAAAGAGGACCTATCTGGTTTTGGCCTTTATAACCATAACTGCTGCAGCAGCATTGTCCAATTGTTGATTTAGTTTACCAGATCCAGTCAAAATTAGATTAAATAGCTCTAAAATGTTTAGATACTTGCTTTCCTCACAAATGTTTTACTAGTTTGCAAGCCTTCAACAGCTTTGATTATGCAATGAATGTAGGCTAATTGCCTACAGGTCTCCCTGCATTGTACCACTTACATAAATACAGGTACTGGTCTTCAAAGAGTAGTGGGTTAGCTTTTACAGGACCTAAAGTGAAATAATATGTAGCTTACTCTTTCCCAGATGCACCTTTTTCCTGGCAGGAGATTTCCCCGATCCATTCCAGAAGCACAGCTATAATGCACAGCTATAATGATGGTCGACTGCTGTGTGGAGCCTCCTGCTGCTGAGCAGCACGTGTTCCTGGTGGAATGGCATCTTCCCACCATCACAAGGGGTTGCTTCTTTGGCTTATGTCTTAAGAAAGATGGTCTAAAAGATTGTTCCATTTTAATTGCATTATGTAATGCAAATCTTGTGGCAACCATTATTTGGACAGATGCCATTTCTAGGGCTTTGTAGCTCAAACAGCAGCCTGGAAACAAGAAAAAGAAGGCAAGAAAGAAGGAAAGAAGGAAGGGGAGAGAGAGAGAGAGGGAGAGAGAGAGAAAGAAAGAAAGAAAGAAAGAAAAAGAAAGAAAGAAAGAAAGAAAGAAAGAAAGAAAGAAAGAAAGAAAGAAAGAAAGAAAGAATGTTATAGCTAGTCTCTTACTACTATGTTCATAACCATTACACAGTAGGAACATCCTGTCATTTTTACTACATTGCCTCACCATGAGGTACACCTCATGCATAATTTTTCACCCTTTATTATATTTGCACAAAGAAACATGCCAACTTCTTTATCTAAAATTAATATTCAAAATCAACATGGATTGTGAATAAGTGCACAGTACCAGGGACAGTCACGTCTGAACTGCTCACATAGTCTACCTTAGTCTTGTTAGAAATTTACTTAGTTACACCGTAAGAGTCTCACTTTCACAGATTTCTTCATGACTGGTCATTTTTGTTGGGGTTCAGAAAAATTTCCTGAAATTTTTCTCCCATTTTCTACAGTTCTTTCATCCATTATACTGCAGGCAAAAGCCTCTAAAACCCTCTTACCTTTTCTTAACCTTACAGGATAGTTTAAAGTAAAAGAAGAAAAGAAGAGAGACAGGCACTTTCCTGTTGATAGAATGTCATTTCAAAAGTCCTTCTGTGCTTCCTACTTTAGTCTGACTACAGCAGTTCAGCAACTTTGCCTGAAGTTAAAAAAAAAAAAAGCTAAAAAGAAACATGGAGGTTGGAAAGGATCACTCTACATTCTTTGAGAACAAAAATTGTTGTTAAATTCCAGCTCTTGTTTTTGTCATGCAAGGAGAGATGCAGTCACAGTAAAAATTCAAAAGAGAAACACTCAAGTAGAAGCACAACCCTGTGTTTCTAGGCTAAAGGTGCTCAGGCATGTTTACATGCTGACCTAAGAATTAAGAAGTCAATGTTCATGGCTTGCCACTCAGAGAGTATACGAAGAATCCTTTGCATGCTCGAGCAATGTTGAACAATGCTGGAGGGATGGCACATCCCTCAGATGGACATACTTTAGGCAGGTATTTCAAAATCATCTCATTGGTTTTACCAACCACATGTAGGCAGGAAGACATTTGATTAATAAGTGTATTAATCTAATCATAAAATCCACCTGTGGCAGCCCCTTCATCAGCCAAACACAATTTTTTCCCAATGTCCCTCCCTACCTCTGCATTTGTAAGACATGGCAAAGTCTAAAGTTACCAGAGCAACTTATGCAATGGAAATCAGAATAACTGCCTCAGACTGAGACCATGCTGCGCTGCAGTCTGGAGACACCCACCCATACCCAATGATAATGCATGTTATCATTGCTATCAAATAAAAGGTGCTACTGGCTCATCACCCCTTGTTTCTTGATGTTACACTGTAAAGTATAGAAGAACCTCTGATACCTGACCAGGATTCTTAAAACAGGTCACAAGATTTGAATACTTTCTCCAATGGCATCTCAAAAATCACCCTAATTTTGGGAATGTCAGATAACAGTCTCAAGGTCGATCCAGCATCAAAAGAGGAATAAACAAATTTGCACCCAGTCTAAACTACAGAGGACTTCATTAGTCAGAAGTACATCTCACAACAAAAAGCAAGGCAATGCAAATTCTGGACAGTGAATATTGACACTGCTTCCACTGATCATGCACTTTCTGAACTTCAGCAAATTTGTCCATGAGCCAGCAATATGCCCTTGTGACAAAGGGGCCAGTGATAACTTCAGGTGCATTAGGAACAGCATCGTCAGCAGGTTGAGTGAGGTGATCCTGCCCCTCTACTGAGACCTGGTGAGGCCATATCTGGAGTGCTGTGTCCAGTTCTGGGCTCCTCAGTAAAAGAGACATGGAGCTTCCTGAGTGAGTCCAGCTGAGGGTTACAAAGATGAGAATTGCTCCTGTTCAGCCTTGAGAAGAAACAACTGAGAAGAGACCTCATCAATGTAGGTAAGTATCTGAAGGGAAGGTGTCAAGAGAATGGAAGACAAGTGGCAAAGGGCAGAAACTGATGCACAGGAAGTTCCACCTGAATGTGAGAAAGAGCTTCTTTACTGTGTGGGTGACTGTGCAATAGAACAGGTTGCCCACAGAAGTTGTGGAATCTTCCTCACTGGAGATATTCAAGGGCTGTCTGGATACAATCCTATGGAATGTGCACTAGGATGACCCTGCCTGAGCAGGGCAGTTGGATCACATAACCCACTGTTGTCCCTCCCAATCTTAAACACATTCTCTGATTTTTTGATTCTGTGATTCTGTGAATACTGTTTGCTGAACCCTGAGATCCCTACAGGTGCTCACAGCAGCCAAGCAAGCCAGAGGTAGCAAACATTTAGATAGTGTCAGAAGATCTTGCATCAGAATTAAAATTTTGAGAATCTTTTGTCCAAGAGGGAAGAGAAAGGACATGTTTGCCCAGTTCAAGTATCCTGTCCTCCACAAACGGGCAAGATCTAAAAGGAGATGTATGGGCATGAACCTGAGTAACAAATTACAGGCAGTTCCATTCAAATAACAGCAGCCCTGAATCTATTGTCAGCCCTAAGGGCAAGCACACTTGTACATCCACCACATCTGAATTTTTCCTTGTTTTTTTTTCAGCCTTTCAGTGTTTAGAGATATGCACCATAGAGGGTCTGGACCCTTTAAAAAGAGGAGGTGATAACTAGGCGCTAAAGACTGGCATGAGGGTGTTGAGTTCCCACAATTGTCCAAGAGGAACACACAGAGAAAAAAAAAGAGGGCTTCTGAACCCTCAACACTGTCCTGTCTCAATTTTGGGTACTGAGCACTAGACCCACAGATCTGTACATAAAAGAAAGTCAAATCCTTAACCCCCACCTGTCTCTGAATAATGTATTTGCATTGTGTACAGGCTAGGCATCGCTCTGTGCTTTGCCACTTCATTCATGAGAATAGCAACTGAAGACATAGATTTTTCTTCCTGCCTTTTATATACCCATCCTGCAAATGCAGACACACACACACGCGCACACATGTATAAACAAATATGCACAGGTACACAGCCACATAAAAATTCACAGTAAGGCTCACAATCAAACAGAAAATTTGCAAACGCTCTCAGAGTAACACGCAGGCTAACTAGACACACAACAAAAGACTCCTGAACCTTTATCAAATACAAATTAGCAGGAATACATTTGAATTGTTCAGCCGAGCGTCGCCTCCCAGCGCGGCTCGGGGCGGGCGCCTCCTTGGCGCGCGGGCGGGAATCCTATTGCTGCAGCTCCACCTAGTGGGGAGCGCCGGGAAGCGCAGCGGCCCCGGGGAGCGCGGCCCGGGGGCAGCGGGGGCGGCCCGGCCGCGGCAGCGCCGACCCCGCCGCAGCCTCCCGCTGCTCCCAGCGGGAACCAGCCGTGCCGCGGCCCTTTTCAACCACAACACATGCTCTGTTCTCAGGATCAAAGCTGAGAGCCTGCTTGTTTCTGTCTGTTCGTCAGGTGAGGCAGCTCTCTCGGAGAACAGCACCCTCTAATACTGGCAGGAACATCCATCTAAACAAGAGATAAACGTGCCAAAATTATGTATGTGTATAATCAAAAAGAGTCTGAATTTTCATATTCATCCAGAATTTTCACAGAATGACAGAATGGATAAGATTTAAAGAGACCACAGTGGTTCTGATCTAAGCTCCCTGCTTCAAACAGGGTCATCTTAGAGCATATGGCACAGGATTGGCTTCCAGATCATTCTTGAATATCTCCAGTGAGGGACACTCTGCAACCTCTCTGGGCAACCTGGTCCAATGCTTGGTCACCTGCACAGTAAAGAAGTTCTTCCTCATATTCAGGTGGAACTCCCTGGGCATCAGTTTCTGCCCATTGCCTCTTGTCCTATTGCTCAGCAACACCAAGGAGAGCCCGGCTCCATCCTCTTTACACCCACCCTTTAGACACTTAGACACATTGATGAAATTATAATGTCTTATGACCTCTGCCAGATTAAAGGTATGGGAACTTACTGTGTCCACACTTTATTTCAGTATCCATTTGTGCTTCTGTAATGTATTTTATTGCTTCAAAGTTCTTTCCAGATACTCACATATTGGTATTGTTCATGCAGATAGACATGAATGATTCCAGGGCACGGTTACCAAAATCCCTCTGTGTGTCAGTTTCTTTACCTTTGTCTGTTGTTCCCAAGTTGACAAAATGTGAGAATCATAGTGTCATACAAATGAATCACCTCTTCCCAGCAGACACAGAAGGTAAGAACTTTGGAAGAGCTATAGGCAGGAAAAAACAGAACAAAACCAAACCAAGCCCACAGCCCTTTCAATGTGTAGAGGTGTTGCATCTTTCCTGAAAGACAGTGAATGTGACAGCATGTTCACAGCAGAACCCCCTGAATTTTATTTTATGTTATTTACTTTTTAATCATTTTCTTGCAGCTTCTTTAAAAGCAGTGTGTGTTTCACTGTGGTCCATTAAAAGCATCAATCTTTTCCAAAAGTCAGCACACTCTGAGGCCCACCGTGCAAGCAGCATCATTTGCTTCTGTATTTTTACCAAGTTGCTCCACTACTCAGTTTCCCTGCTCTGCATGGGACATCTAGAATTCACCTTACATTCAAAGGGCTGTAAACCACTGGCACTAAGGCCCAGGGTTTGACTAGCAAACACGCCAGCCCTGCTGCCAGAGAGGCAACCTGACACTTTTTCCTCCTACTAGAGGAGGTGAAAGGAAAGCAAGATCTGAAAACAGAAGAGGTATTAATGGAGAACAGCCTGCAGATGGGCTGGGCTATACTGTTTCTGCTTAATTATAGCATATCCAAAGATTAACCTTAAAGCAGCAGTATGAAAGATTTCACCACACAAATAATTTAATTCATTCCAGAAGCTGTAGTATACGCTCTGCACGGTAAAGAGAATAATTGCAATTTTGTGCACATTCTTGTAAGAATGCTTGTTACCATATGGGGTAAAACTGAAAAGAAAAAAACAGCAGTGAAAACATTTAGTTGAAATTGAAGCTTGAAAGTTTTCCTGTGGCAGCTAATGGGACAGTTCACAGATCTTAATTCACAGATCTTAATTCAGCATATCAATATATATTTGCAGAACTGTGGCTCTACATAAGCAAGGGAGGGAAGGGATCTGTCTACCAGAATGATTTACTTCAATATTTGTATCTATTCTAGTTTGTTTCTCCTGAAAATATAAATGTTTTTTTTCCAAAGAAGCCCAAAAGGTGCATAATGATTTCACTAAATTCATGTTAACCATACAGGGTAAATTAAGCAGAAAACATAAAGGCCAAACACTGTACACAGTAATTAAGCTTAATATTACAGGGCTGTACTGTAATAATTACAGCCAGCATTGCATGCACACTCTGATAATTCACTTAAATTGCCTTCAGAACATGCCAAGAAAATCTCCTTTACACAGAGAGCAAAGAATTATTTTAAAAAAGAAGTCAAAGAGAAAGAAAAGCAAATTTGTGCTTTTCATTTTGAAAACGATGATTTCTCCTTTTCCTATCTTGTTTCATCTAGAAAAAAAAAACCAAACCAAAAACCACCTAAATATAAATACAGCATTTGCTGTTGTCTTTCTACTAAAGCTTTTAAATTTAAGGAATAATAGATGCCTGTCTAGACAACCCTAAAATTGTTTTAGTTACTGATGTATGGATGACTGATAAATGTCATCTTTTCTGCCTGCAGTGCATTTTCCATCCAGTCTAGTGACATTTGTCTATAGCTGACCTGAGTCTGCATTTTTCATTTGCATTAAGCATTTAAATTTTACAACTCTGGAGCTTCAGGATTCACTGTTTACCGGAAAATACAATGCCATTCCCTCCTCCCCCCTCCACCCCAAAGGAGAGATGCTTTCTTTGCTTGTCACATGGCCATTTTTAATTAAACCAGCAGGGAAGATTCTAATCAGACAAAGGCAATGGAATTTGCTTCATACCTTTCCAAGTGAAATAATTATTAATTCCCTAGTTTCACATTTCTCATACAGATAAAATGAAACATGCAGCATGGGCAATGAAAGGAGGTTTCTATTTAAATATGGACACGTCTTTTGAAACAATGCAAAAGACAGTTAAGTATTTCATGGTAAATGACAAAAACATGGAGATGTGGAAATTAATAGGTTTACCAATTACTTTTAAAATATGCTTTATGCTATTAATGTCTTCAGGCATGTAATTGCAAGATGGTAGAATTACCTCATAGACAAATATCCATTACAAGACAGATCACTGCATTTTTACACACTTCTACTGAGAAATGTTTGTTGCTGCATATTTTGCAATAGAGAAAATTCTGACATTTTACTGTGTGAACTGTATTCTTCAAGCCACCATTGCTCAAACAAGGCATGATTTCTGAAATACTTTACCTCAAAGGAGCAAACTCAATGTAACTCTTTGCAACCTATAAGTGGTCCCCTAATTTTGAGCTTGTTTTTTTTCAGAGGCCATGCAAACCTCAAATTGCAGAAAGCTTTTGCTGGTCACAGTTACTGCAGGCTTTTTTAAGGTTTGAGCTCCTTAGAAAGTCACCAAAATAAAATTCCATGGAAATTATGGTTTTCTATGAATATGTTTGGCAACAAAGCCTGAATCTTTTTCATTACAAACATTCAATATTATTTTTTCATTTCATATTTTTCCTACCAGTACTTTTGCAACTGTAGCCAAGGTAAGAGCTGGGGCAAATGCTTTGCTTTTTTGTTGAACTAACAACAAAATGGCTTGGTTGGGAGGCCTAAAGCATGGGTGTCCACCTTTGCATACATGAATAGTGCCATTAAGCCCAATGGATTTGCATACATCCTATTAAGGGTGCATATAAGTAGTCCACAATAGACTTTTTGTTCTACTGATTAAGCTACATCAGGGAATCTGCCCTACAACAAAACCCTTGGGCAAATATTATCCCCTGCTGACTGGTACCAGCACACTTCCTCACAGCTTTGGGAAAGTCTCACTCCTATATACCATTTTTTTCAACAGCTTTATGAAAAGGTTTCTCTATGGTGTAAGCCTGTCAGGACTGTTCGGATGATACAGAGAAAGGCAGCTATTTTCTCCTATGCCTTTCCTACCTGTGGCAGAGTGCATCAATGCAAGACAGAATCAGGGGCTTGTACCTGTGCCTGGTACCCTACCTGGTACAAGATTCCCTGTAGTTCCCTTGGTCTCGGCAAATTTTCTCTTGGCATTTTTCTATTAAGCTGTACCTCATTTCCTCCCATTCTTCAGAGCTGCCTTTAATATTTCCACCTCTTGAGCACAAACCAGCACAGAAAAGCATCAACTATCAAGACCCTCCAGCAGTCATAGCTGCAGTGGCAACAAGAGTTTGGGGCACGAGATTTTTTTTTAACCATGGCTGATAAAAATGCAGGTAGATCCTAGAAAACAGAACTGAGCAGAAATGGTTGCTGGGCTTTTTAGCAAGCATAGAACATACAGTTTTAAAATAGGGCTTTTCACCAGGTCTAGGCAAATATCTCTGGCCCCAAAATACTAACCCAAGGGTTCTTTTTAAACACTATCAAGACAGCACATGCTCTGAGCTCAGAGGAAGTTGTAGCAAAAGGAAAACAGAAAACAGTTAACCTCCACCTTGTCTATAAATCAGAGCAACAGATGTAAAAGTAAGTGTACATTTGGAACCTAGTGACCCAGAACACCAGTGCTGAACTTTTGTTTTCTCTCCTCTTCAATATGACTGCACCCTGTGATTTTTGCTCACAAGGCAGAGAAGACAGAGTAGTTTTGTTCTTTTGCAAAATGCACTGAGAAACATTTCTGTCTTGTCTTCTAAAGCATCTCTTTTCCTCAAGAGACGTGAGGAAAGGGGTCATCATAGGACAACATCCAATATTCAGACAATCTAAGCCACATGGTTTTCTTAAATGCAGGAATCAGGAATTGCCAGACCTGAAGGAAAAAAGAACCGCAATAATGCAAAATCACCTCTAGGATTGGCCTGAGTACTCTCTCATCAACATTCAGCAGCAGTTCGATAGCAAAGAGGAGAAAAAAACACCCCACAGACACATGAGACAGAAAAAAGATAAAAGGTGTCCTGAATGAAGAAAAATGTGTTATTTCTTAACTGAGCTGTGGATTAAGCAGAGGAAAGGGGCTCTGACATGGCCTGCAGCTCTTTGTTTATACAAACATTCTTCCAGTGATCTGAGCCAACATCAGGTGGGAGCACAGAGCTACTCTTTATCTATTTCCAGCACTCTGGGTCCTGTGCAATCTTAGAGAGGTACCAGGTACAAGTTTGTGTGAAAAGGCTAGAAAAAACTTTATTTCAATGCTTCATGCAGAATCTTCAAATTCAGTGCTAGGAAGCACACTGGAGTTTTGCAGGCTCACATGTACTATACATCAAGGTCCCAATCCTGCAGTTAAGCCTCTGTGGGCAGCCCTTTGTGGTCCATCCCAACCTTAGGAACACAGAGACCTATGGAAAGCTGAAAAGGGCAGCAAAAAGAGATCAGACACTGATTTGGCAGCTAAAGCAGGAGGTCTACAAAAAAACCCAAAAAAAATTATATAATTGTATAATTATATACATAAACACTTACAAATATATTTATATAAGCAAACTGAAAATTGAAAAAGCTCTTACAAACCTTCATTTATTTCCTTTCTTTAGAAAAGTTTTTTCAAAATTCTGGGGCTGATACAATCTATATTGCAAACTAAACCCTTTACTTTGCAGAAAAATATAAAATTGTCATCCTGTGGCATAAAAATTCTTCATTCATAAAAGCAGAGCCTTATCAGAAGATTCTGGTCTTAGAATCCAGCCTGTATATGATAGAGTAAATTTCATAAGAGAATAGTAGTGTCAAAATGAAGGTGGAAGCAATTGCACTGCTTCACAGGTCTGGTTTTATATCACTTCCACAGGTTGAAAATAATTTTTCTGAAACTACTTGTGTTACACCAATACAAAAGTGATCCGAATTTGACCATTCAAGCTTTTTTGGGAGAAAAGGAATATAAATGTGTTCTCCTACAAAGGGGCATATTATTCTGTTTTCGTAGCTGTTCTGACAGCCGAAGAAGGCAAATATTAGGACTGTCCTCTATATATAAATTTCTGTTCATCATTTTTATTTATTTGTCTGTTTTTAAGCCACCCTTCTATCTTACTTGCCTGTATGAATAGGGTTTGCTTGACATCTTCAGGGAGATTCTTCATGAATTTCTACATACCATTTATTCATTTATGTATATAATGTGGCATTTAAATACAGAAATAATGCCATGCTATACTGGAGAAGATTGCATCCACCAAATACTTACCTGGGAGAGATAGGAAGCTAGACAAATGGGTATTTGGAAATGATATTAAGGGAAGGACAAGTTGCAAATTGCTTGATCAATACAGTACAGCAATGGAGAAAAGAACTGAAAAAGTTTATATGCTATAGGGATAAGGATAAATATGGTTCAATGATGAGAATTCAATTGCCATAATAAAAAAGATGTAAATGAGAAAGCATAACTTTCATGCACAGGCACTAATTGACTTTACATCCAATGTCTAGTGCTTGAAATAAAAAACAAAGCTATAAAACCAGAAAAATATCATGAAAAATAATAATGAACAGTTGGGTCCCACTGTGTGCAACTGTTGTGTGTGCCCATTTCACATCTGCAAAGTCCTGCCTGTGCCCAAACTCATCTCTGGAGCTGGTCCGCACAGCTTTTATAACCTGTTTCTAACAGCACTAATATTTAGTAGACATCTATACTCAACTATTGCTTATTTTCAGACATCTTCAAGGGCTATGGAATTCGCTGGGCCTAAATGTCCTCTGCTTGCAGATAGGGAAACTGAGACCTGCAGAGAGCATAATTTGCACATGGTCCCCTGGGGACTCAGGGGCAGCGAGGAGAGGCCACTGCGTGAGCCTCCCTAAGAGTGGGCAATATTTAAGCCCTTTCTCTAGAGAAAAGCCCAGTCCTGATCCCCACATGGGAAGATTATAGAGGAGGTTTCTGCCATGAAATAGAAAATAGTTCAAAACAGTGCTTGCCAGGCAAGCACAATGTCTCTTGGTTCTGGGGGGTGGAGGCCTGCCCCTGCAGGCTGTGAGGTTTTGCACGTTTGTCCATGGCTGGGTGTCCTCACCCTTCCCTGGGTGACCCCACTGTTTGGCTTCCCCGCTGAACCTCATCCTTAGCTGTGACCTTTAACAAAACCCCTCACACCTCATGGTCTCTACCTGAGAGTCTGAGCTAGAAAAATTACTTCCTCTACATCTTTTAACTCCTCACTCCAGACGCTGTTCTTTTCTCCCAGAGAAATTTCTTTGCATCCCTCTTGCTCAACAGCACGGCTGTAAAACATCTCTGTCTTCAAGAGTGTGTCTTTTTTGCCATCGTATGAATCAGATGTATAAAACATGAGTCTTCCTTCTCAGCATGGGAGACTGTTGGTACAGACTCCATTACAATACAGCATCAATAACAACCCTTTTCATGTTCATCATATCAAATTCAGACCTTTATAACTTCCTGACATATCTATTTTGCAGTCTGAATTTACCTGAGTGTTGATTCTTCCTAAAAAAAGATTATTTAAGCTGTAAAATTTTCCAGATATTTCCAAGACTTAGTTGAAAGAAGCATAAAAAGAAAAAAAAAAAAGATGCCCTAAATTTTAATTTTGAAGAGATTGAGAAACAAATAGATCTTGAAAACAGCAGAATTTTGGCCTAAGTGAGGAGCTGTGCATAAATTAGTCTCCTTACTGGAGATTAAAAGAATAAAAGTTAAAATATTTGTTAGCTTTTTGAACTTTTAAATTGGTCATGTCTGTGGGGGATGGGAGTGCATGCATTTTTTAAAAAAGCCTATAATGTATAAAATTTTCACACTAACAAGCCTTCCATTTTACTTTATAAAAGACATTACAGGATTCCATACTGAATGAGGTTCACCAATCTCATCTGAGATCATGATAGTAACTTTTTCCTTACTATAAATCTCCTCCTTTTCAGATGGTGTAGTTAAGTCCTCTACAGAATTCTAAGATGTAATTTTTATGTGAAACTATTTGAAGTTCCTAATTGCAAAAATCTTGACAAGATGAAAAACATAAAAGAAATTAAAGGTTTTAAAGGTTGTTTGGAGGTTTTGGGTAAGTCAGTTGGGAAAAAGTTATTAAACTGCTATTTTGACATAATTCTCAGTTGTCACATCATATTGTCACACGTGCTTCATGGCAAAAAGCAAGGGGCATATAAGTGCCATCAAGTTGAGTTCAAAAATATTTACAATTATTTTGCACTGGAGTATACAGCTAAAGGAAATTCAATACAACTGGAAACAAGTCCCCAATCTCTATCTGCAAGAGCCCTTCGTGTGTGTTGCATGAGACCTTTGTTTATTTGGGAGACATTGTAAAAAGCAAGGACAAAAGTCAAGTGGTTCTAGTCAGCCGGAAAATGGGATTACCTGTTAAAACTATACTTGTTTTGGTTATTGCTTTCACAGTCCTTTGTTTCCTATTTGAAACAAGACGGCAGCAGTTGCTCACAGCTTTAGTTTCTACTTGCACTGTTTCTGCCTGCTAGTAGCATGCTACAGTTTGTAGCAGTTCAGAAAATGTAAAAGTCTAACTACGGGTGATTCCCCAATCCTTCATGTATTATTTTCATCAGCAGCACATGCTCAGTTCTGTTGTGTTGGGGAGTCTTTATTTCTGATGGTGCTTGTTTATTTGTTTGTTTTTCTATGGGATAATACCAGTCTTGTTTCTCCCTTCTCAGTTTAACATGGCAGTCACTTTCACCTCCCCAGAACACTAGAAAATGTGGTCTCTTGCACCCAGCAAAGGAGGATGCGTCACTGCCCTGGCAGCAAAGTCAAGGGGAAATTTTACACTGGCTCCATCAAGGTCTGGATCCCACATATTAACCAATCTGCATTTTACCTCTGTCTAGGTTCTTAAATATCCCTGACAGAATTGCATGGTAGAGACCAAAGCCCTCAAGTGGCATTTAAAAGTAGTAAGATTTGATTATATTTTGTTCTGTGAAAACTATGCACCCTTCTTACAACTCAAATGCGAGTTAATGTCACTTCATGGAAAAAGAAGGAAACCAGATCATTCGAATTACATGATTGTTGATGGATTAATTTGTGACAGAAGAAAGTGAAAGTAAGGTGGTGACAAGGGGATTAGTTAACAAGATGCAGTAAGAATGCTAGGAGAGCTGCACTTGCTTTACAAATGCACTAGACTTTTTGAAGATATTGCTAGCATGACAGATAAAGGGAATGTAGCTGCATTATATATTTAAATTTTCCAAAGGCATTGGAAAAGATACTGCACAAATGGCTTATTTTGAAAATAAAAGCCCATGTGATGAAGAGAAAGCTGCAAAATGAATTAAAATGTAAGAAGAAAGGAGGGGGAAGAAAGGAATAATGAATATAATGCACTTAAAATGGAAGGTATTCTCCTGAGAAGTATCACAGAGCTCTGCAGGCTTAAACCAGGGTATCTGAACCTTGTTATTTAATCTATATAATGCTTTGCTTATAGACTCTTATTTGACTGAATTGATGAAAATACTTTATGGGATGCAGAAGTAATTTTTTACCTTATTTATAGTATTTATACTATATTCAAAGTATGAAGCTTCTTCCTTGATATTACAGAGATAAAAAAGAGGTTAGTAATAACGTTTTCATTACAAAGCCCTCATGTTTAATTGTTATAGAAATCCTTTCCCACTTCTCACAGGGAAATGATTTTTCTGTAGTGCCTCTGCTATGGCCCTTCTTACACTGAACACCTGGAACCTCTAGAAAGTAGAATCTTTAACCCAGGGGTGTTTCTTTTCAAATAGTTTCTCTTTTCAGCCTTTGTAAATCATTGGCTCACTACCTTCGTGAGCTATTGTGTTGTTAGATATCCACACACAGATTTTATATGGTCCCATTATCTGCAATTTTATTATTACACTCGTAGAATGTGAGAAACACCAATGTCCCATTCCTTATGGACAAGGGAAAAAAGTGAGAAACTTAAACATTTGTTGCCTTAAAAGTAGCAACATGAGGTAGTGCAAAATTTAAGACATCACATAATCAAATCCCCAGTCATTAACCCACCATGATATTCATGAACCTAAACTTGGTCCTTTTGCAAATAAAATGACAGTAAATTGAAGTCTAAAGCATTCACATAGGTAGGCCTGCATTCAGGTTCTGCTGCTGCTGGAACTAGATCAAGAATTTTCCTCATAGCTCTGCCACTTTCCATGTGAATACCTTAATTGCAAAACACTTGAAGTGTGAATTTATCTTATTGGAGTTACTCTGTGCTTTATAAATGATGTAGTAAGAAAAAAGGAGTGTCTCCTTCTTCTAGCACTCTTCATCTATCTATGCTAGATCACTGCCATGACAAAGGCAAAACAAGTATCTGAATCCAGTTTTTCCCACCCCAAGGAAAGTGATATTAGCACCTACTCAGTCTTGTGTTAACAAAAAAAAAAAACAAAACCCAAAAAAAAACAACAACAAAAAGAAATTGTTTGCAAGTGGTCTGCATTTCAGATACATGCTTTATTAACCCCAATTCTAAGTAACTCGTCTCTTCTGGGCAAACATCTGTCTGTCCATATCCTCCTACATGGCTGGGGACAGTGATATAGAGGACAGTACCTAAGAACCACCTAAAGCCTATTTTGAGGAACACAAGATCCATCAGGGCCTAGACATTTACCAAAAGATATGCATTGAAAAAATGGAGAAACTAAATCCATTGCTTCTAAGTACATGGTCTGTACTTGGTTTTGCTCACATAAAGAGCATGCTGTGGTACTTCTTGTCACTAGCCACAATGCAATTTGTCTCCTGTCACATCAAAGTTTTGGTATTTTACCATCTTTTCACATTTTTAGGTATTTTTGTTCCCTTTGTAGCCACAGTTTTGAAGAAAATGCTGACATTTACTAAAGAATATAGTTAAGTTTTTTAGTTTTGTGGTGGCGCTTGCAGAGAAGTAACATTTGCAGAGAATAACATTTCAGAGGAGATTGAATCAGGTTAAGTGTTGTTTCCTAAGAGGGATGGAACTTTCAGCATGAATGCCATCTTCTATTTCTAATCCATGTTTCTTTAAGTGAGATCACCAGAGGTGATTAAATTCTCTGGGCCCTGATCCAATAGAAAACTCTATTGACTTGAACAAAGCCATGGCAGACATTACATAAATAAGGTAAACAGCCACAGTGTCAAGGATGTTCTTGTCAGCCCTGTTCAGGATAAAATATTCAGCACATCTCAAATTTAAACTGCTTAATTCTTCTCAAATCAAATGCTACATGTAGATACTAAGAAATTTCTTGGAAGGCAAATGGTGTCTAAAGTAAATTTTTAATATGTCCAATATCAAGATTTACTGCTTGCTTAGGGAATGTGGACTTCAGTTCTTTTCCAACATGAATCATATAACCTCTTTTTTCTTGATATCCAGGCATCTGCAAAATCCTTCGAAGGACAAGAAATTATGAAAGTACTTTGGCTCAGAAATTACAAAGAGAGAATTTGATATATGAAAGATTGCAATTTACAATATATTTCAGATTATTTTTTATTTTACAACTGGGAGAGGATATGCCGTTACTTTGGGTTCTTAAAAGTTTCTGAGATTTAGCTTTGAAAGTCATGAATTGAAGTACACAGCCCACATGAAGGCATTCTTAAATTTGTACTCCATCTCCAAATAAATGTGCCTGTAGTTGAGAGAGAGAGAGAGAAAATCTACATATGGTCCATAGCAAGCTTGTAATGAATCTTCAAACAGTTGTTTATTGTGACCATTAATGGTTGGAAGACATGGTTCTACTCTGCTGGCATGACTGTGTTAAAACCAATGATATTCATTTGGCCCTGAATTAAAGAGGAAAATAAACTGTGCAAAAACCCAACAACGACTGGAAGGGAAAATACCAGGAAATGAATGGAAGTGAATTCTAGCGATAATAGGATAGTTCAGAAGACATGTCTGATGTGCCCTGCTCTCCTTGAATTTCTTGTTCTGTCTTCAAGGTCATTTGTGTATAATGTCAATGTATTGTGCTTGCTTTAATGAAGTGTCTCATGCTCATCAGCATGATTTGAGGAACAGCCACAACATCAAACTGCAAACTAAAGACGGAAAACATTGTTGACCATCACGTCTGCCTAGAAATTCTGAAGGAACAGAAATATCAGCAAGACTCAGAATCCAACCAGCAGATAAAACAAACCTACTGCTGCATGTCTACTGGATGGCACACATTTACTTTCATTCATTTGTTGTCTTCCTCTCCTTTCCAACTCCAGAAAGCCTCAAGGTGCCATGATTTCTGTGAACCTGTTCTGCTGTGCACTGAGGATAGGTTCAGAGGTAATACAGAACAGACTTTGCGTAGATCATCAGAAATCTACTGAGGGAAAATTGAAATCTTGAGGGAAGCAGGTTAAATCCTCAGAGGAAGAACTGTCAGGAAACTATCCACCCAAAGGCTTTCCCATTAAAGGCTCAATGGTGAAAGAATAAAAAAAAAACCAAAACAGTGTTGGTTGTAGAGTTTTTTTCCTGTTCAGGATTACTGGCTCTGTATTTGATGCTCCTGGCCATACATGCATTTTAATTGCCTTGTTATAATCCACTGGCATTTTAGGATTGAGAACCCAAACATCAGGTCAATCAAGGCTCTTTTGTAACAAGCTGCAGACATGCACCACATGGCAGAAGGTATATAGCTGTATAGTTTTCATCAGCTTTTATTTTGGAACACGGGAAGCATATAAGGTAAGGAATGGCTTTGCTGTTAAGGAAAACATTAAGTACTGAATAGCAAAGGAAATAGGATTGGCTAATTTTAAGATGGTATAGATGCAAAATTGTTGATTCTGGCTTATTGCTACAGGGAGGTGTTAGCTGTCAGATCCTATCGATTTCAGCTTAGATGTCTTAATTAGTCAATCCTATTGATTTCAATGAGGATGTCATGAAAAGTAATTACTCTACATTCAGGTAGTCATTTTTCTATTTTAGCATCTTTTCTCCTTCAAAAACCAGACTTCTTAAATTGCTAATAGCACTAACACCAAGAAGGCAGCCAGATTATTTGGTGAAAGAATCAAAACTAGACTCCCAAGACCACTTATCATCATTTTGACAGTTTTTGAAACAGACCACCAGAGCTACACTCAAAACTGTCAAAAAAAGTTGTGTTTCAATACTGCTTCTTCCCCAAGGTCTGATTACAGTTTGGTATTCTTAACTTATTGAATTTTCCCTCAAGTAGTCTTTGTGCCTGAAAATTGTTGAGCTGTTCCATCGTATTAGCAAGAAGTGCTTGTTCTAATAGTGTACAGCAGGGACAACAAAGCTCAACCAGTGCTATGTCACCTCATTCATTTTTCCACACTTCTCACTTATTTATTTCATGTCTGACATCTTCTCTATGTCTTTGCATGATCAAAGCCAGGAAAGCTAGTTTTTGGTGCACTGACTATGGATCAAAGTTTATTTTTATCAAAAAAGATTGCATTTGGCTAAAATCAATATACATATTTTATAACACATTTCAGTTTAGTCTCCAGTGTTGTTTGGGTCATGCTTTAATTTAAAATTAATCACATGTTACAGACAAAAGACCACAAGTAAAAGACTTCATTTGTAGACTAATACTAGCCACACTAGAATGTGAATATATTTATACAAACTGCAAGAAAAGTTCTCCAGAACTAGGACAGCAGGAAAAATGGCTTCTGCTGCTTTTATTTAAATGATAAACAAAGAAATACATAAATACACACATAAGTAAATGTATTAAAGCCAGCAATCTTCATGAAAAGTGCCAAAGATATTCATGAAATATTGGTAATGTACCAAAGTAAAGCATAAAAGTTTGACTACACAATGGTCCTATCCATGTGATTCTGACTGTCTTCCCAAGTAAGGTTAACACAAACTTTTAGTTTTTCCCTTTTACTGAATCTGTCCCAAAGCATTCCAATTAAGGCTGGTGGTCTATCAGCAGTTTTCCAATGTGATTGCCGAAAGCAGGTCTTGAGTTTTAAGACCTGAGAAGATTATTTTAGGAGCTAGGAATACTGCTTTTGGAAGAAGAACTGCACAGAGATATGAACATATTTACAAACGAAAAGAAGAAACCTGATGTAATGACCTTTGACAACAAAAAATGGAGTCCATAGCTCAACAATTTCTTGCCCATTCCTAAACAGATTTTTCCCCTCATAATGTTGAGACTGGGGAAAGTAACAGAATATAAAATGGGCAGAGAGAAACAGAGAAAATGTTTCTTGACAGATTGACTCACTGCAGAAGACTATTCTCTGCATAGATATGAGGTTCCTTGGTTGTTGTCTCACCAGTCCTTGGAGCATAATTGAAATAAAATCTCATCAGCTCCTATTAGTCCAGAAGTAGCACTGGTAAGCTGCCAGGCTACTTCACATGTTCTTCTTGCAGTATTACCCATTTGTTTTGAAAAGTAAAGGATGAAATAGACTAAAAGAGATCCCCTGTAGCTTATATATAGGACATTGTGATCTTGTGCACATGCTCTGCTTTCACAGAAAAATAATATCATTTTCCTAGTAATTTATACAACAGAATGAGTTGAAGAGAGTTCATGAACTAATTTCCAACACAAGAAGAGAAAACACTGTATTAAAACCTTCTTCATTTAGATTGGATTCTGGTAGTTTTAGAGGACAATATTTGGTTCATGTAATGGTACTGAATGTATATCAAAGATTCTGGCAAAGATAATGAGCATTCTGTAAAGCCTGTTGGATTGGTTTTGTATCAGGAGTAATTGTCTGACTATATAAACCTGTGCCACATCTTCTGTAATAAATAGTGGTTTATCATAGAACTGAGATTGATTTCTTAAAGTATAAATTTTTATAAAGTCACTTTTAAAGCACCATTTATTTCAGTGTTTTAATGTAATGTTATGTAATTTTATTACTATTTTATTATAAATCAGCAATTACCTCACATGGCATATTCTACTTGTTTCAATATGTATATTTCCCTCTTGAAATAGGGTGGCTTTTGTTTTTCAGACCTTCTGAGCACCTGCTGCATGCTGGGATGGGCAGGAATGGAAGTACCATTTCTTCAGTGCCTCAGAAATTAAGGAAAGAAACCAAGGAAACAAACTAAAAACAACCCCAAGAATATCTGTAGGAATTCAGTTCTGAGAGAAATTTAAAGGAACTGGTGTTTTGCCTGGGATTTCACAATTTAATAATCTATACATTTATTTTGTGACACTTTCTCTGAAGGTCATTTTGAATCTTGCTGTATTTGTTCTCTATTGCTGTATCAGCTTTTTCTTCTGTGAGGTGTCAAATATGCCCCTTTCTCTTTGTGCCTTAAATGTTCAGATTTGACCCCAAAGTCCAAGTTGTGGAAACTGGCCAGGAAGTTCAATGACACCATAAAGCAATCCTTGGTGGACTTTGTGACATTAATTTTAAAAACTTTTTGTATCTATTTTTTATTCAGCTGTGCGAGTTAAGTGTAATATGGTCACTTAGATCTTCACAGATATGTGACTACTGCATTTGTAGTGTGCAAGATCTAATAACTGAGAGGATTTTTTACATTTCAATATACCCTTCTGAATACTAAAAGTATTATTTTATATCTTTGTCTGCAAAGAATAGTGTTATAGGAATGAAAGATCTCATACTGCAAAATGACTAGGCCAGAAGGAGGTTTCTTCTTCTCATCCTGAGTTCCTTCCAGAAGATCCTCACAAATTTGAGTTTACTTCAGTGTGTAAATTAAGGTGATAGTCTATAAAGTGCTAAACTTTTATGATTTTGAGGGGGGAAATAGTGTCTTCAGGTGGCATATTAAGCTGGAGTTTCTGTGGAAGAAGGAAGACACATTTATCTTACTTTGGATATCTAGGCTAGCATATATGTAAGATGTAAGATGATACTGCAAGAGGCAGTTTCTTCCCAAAACTGATGAAACAGCTGGAATAATTCAGTGTTTATTATATAATTGACAGAGAAACAAGAAATTGAATCTGCTAAGAATTCCTAAAACACTGTGCCAGTCTTTATGTGCATACAGCAGTTGATCAATGTAATATAAAAATATGTACATATATTAATCATATGTGTATGTACCATAATCTCATGCTTTATTTAAATAAGCTTAAAAATATACACATTTAAAATAAATAAATGCCTAGAAATGTTGCAACAGAACCTTTCCTCTCAAAAAATATAATTCTTAAGGATCTGAATACCAATATACATCACGGCTCAATTTTTTCTATCAAATTCAAATTTTTGTTTCTCTTTTGCTTTTGTCACACTAAAGTGAATTGGAGCTGTGGGTTATTTTGTGCACTGATGTGTATGAGGGTTATGTGTTAGAAATATGGCATTTCAATTTCTTATACATCTCCTCTACAAATCTCTGACCTGTGGAGTTTTTACAATACTTTTGGGTTGCAACAGAAAAAAAAAAAATAGATTATCCATCTGACATCTTAACATGAATAAGTCAAAGATCAAAAGCAGCAAATTTTAATATCGCCATATTATCTTTGGTCAGAAAGATATTATGAAAAATGGGGACTGTCAGAAGTGGCTTTGGGTTAATGAAAGTTAGAGAAAAACTGTAGAACTGTAGCCAGGGACTGTATGCATCCCACAGGTCCTGGACTTTCCTAATTATTACAGTTCCATCAGTTTCATACAATTTTTAGGAATATATTAAGCAAAGTTTGAAGTAGGAAAGACTGTGCCTTGCATAAGGGCTCTTCTGGTGCTGGGTTGCAGCACAGTCCAGCACTCCATGGCCACTGCTCTGCCACAGCCCTCCCTGTCTGTGGGACCCCAAAGATGCAAGGCAGGCACCCAAGGAGCATGCTGAGTCCCAGAGATGAAAAGTGGCCATCACACAGAGATGGGATGGGAGACAAATGTATTTACAGAAAAAATATCCTGCTCTTATGAGCAATTCCTCTTTTTCCTCAGGGAAAACTTGTTTTAGTTTTACTACCCTAGCTTGCAAAGATAATAAACACAGATTTCTTCCTCTCATCTGCTCCCATTTTCATATCACTAAGAAACATGGGAACTGTTTTCTTACTCATCCTTTCAGCTGTGCTAAAATTCACTTGTTCCTTCCCATTTATCATTTTTTGCCTTTTACTGAGAGAAAAAAAGAAACCAAACCTGTTTATTGCCTTCACCCTTATAACTTCTGACTTACTTATTAGACTAAAAAAGTTTTTTTGGATGACCAAATATATTTCTACTTTCCTTTTCCAGTGTTTTGTTAGCATACCCAGGAGTGCTCTGGTATATAAAGCTTTGATTCATCAGATCACTCAATCCCAGGTTTAAATCTTTTTGAAACACACAATTAGGTGGGTGTTCTACTGAGGCAGTTCTTCAAGATGTGATTTTCTTTTATGAAAGTGATGTGAGTTATAATAAAATGTAGGGATCATCGAACTGGTTCAAAATTGCTCATTTAAGTTCTGTGGGGGTTTTTTCCTTTACTGTGCCTGGTAAGATTAATATATCTGTAAGTCTCAATATAATTTTATACAGTTTATTCAGAAGAAAAACATATATAGTGTCTGTCAGTTGTGTAAAACCTAACACAAAGAACAACAGATTCTCATGGTTGTAGTTCAAGTATCCTAATGTCAATGTGTTAGGCTGATTGATCTCAATGTGTCTATTTTGCAGTTAATGTTATCTTTATTTTGCCTTCATCACCTCTCTGAGCAACACATGCAAACTAGGGTTGTTCAGCCATTTAGCATGTGTAGCCAGATGATGTCCTGACCTCAGTCATCTAGAGGAGGAATGAACAATCTGGCCTATGCTGTTTCCCAAGGCATGTCCAGCTCCTATAAACCCCTGGAGGGTCAGATGGACTTCCTCTGGAGCTGTCTCATATTGAAACCCACAGGTTCACACTGAAGTTCACACTGAAGCTGGCAGAATGCATGAGGCCAAATATTGCAATATTGCATACATCTAGCTCTATTTCATGGTACTTTGAAGGTCTGGCTAGAAATAAAAATGTTTCCCACTCACAGAGAATATGTAAGATGCTGTAAGGCTTAGGAGATCACAGGAAGTTGTTGGTACTGAGGTGGTCTTGGTTTGCCAGTGTATCAGCCCTGGAGACAAACTGGCTCCAGACAATATCCTCTCCTGATGCATTTGTAATTGCAGCAAGTGACAGAATCACAGCAGTGCTCTCCTTCCACTGAGCACTTGCTCCTTCAGTTTTTTCACAGACAATTTAGCCTCCTATACATCATATCAGTGCCCTGACTCCTCTTTATACACTAAATAGAGGAGTTACACAAATAATGAAACATGAAAAACAAGCAAAACCAAAACAAGCAAAAAACCCAAAAAAAACCCCCAAAAAAACAAACAAACAAAAAAAAAAAACCAACCAAACAAACAAACAAACAAGCAAAAAAAAAAAAAAGCAGAGAAAGTCTAATCCTATTCAAAGCTAAATCCAAAACTTCTCAGTGCTCATGACTCTTCGGGTCAGATTTTGAATAGGGTTTCATATATCCAATAAATCTTTCCTCTCGAGACTAAAAATTGACCTTCCTTTCTGAAGAAAGAATAGGGAAAGATGTCAGGACATTATAAAAATGTTTTTTTAGTTAGTCCCTTCTGTCTAATTATTTCAACGACTGTCCCCTTAGTTCTTCTGGACAATCACTAGATGACATCTGCCATCTCCCTGCACTCTGAGGTTTTAAAGGCTAGTTTAGTTGTGTTTACCATTTGGGAGACCAATACAAACCTACACTCTGAGAAAAGATAAAATAAATACTGGAAAGAAAAGGATCTGTGCAAAATATCTTGTTTGGAGGGAAAGAAGATGTTCTTTCAGTCAGTATATACTTACTAGAAATACAACCCCACCAGTCAACTGAATATTTGTTGGAATGATTCTGGCAGGGATCCTTTAAATCACCTTCCTGTTCCTTTGTCACCTCATTTTTCAAGTAGTCTGGTATTTAGTAGATAGTTCTGAAGAAGATCATATACAGTTGCCAGCTATTTTCTTTCTATTACTAGCATAAGCCAGGACATTTGAACAAGCAACTCACTGGAGAGTATTGTTCCCAGTTTGTGCTAGGTTCTGGTTTCTGCCCATTTGCTTCGGTGCCTTGAAGTATTTTGTAGCTTTGTTTCTTGAAAAAATGAGCTGCAGCATGATATTTATCCAATCACACTTGCCTAGCAAATTCAATCAGCAGAATTCGCTCTGTAGGCACTTGTTTGTTTTTTGGTGGTGATGGTGGTGGTCAATTACACAGTGACAATTGTCAGGACAATGGAACAAGACTGAGTTCTCTAACAGGCAGGTCAAATGATATTTCAACTGGTAAGTAGTAGAAGCTCAATTAGTACATGAATCATTTAAAACCAAATTGAACAGAACAGTCAATAACATTCTTTTGGGAGTAATCTTGCACTTGCAGAGGGATCTGTCTACTTAGCAAAGGAGCCTGAGGGCTGCCCTAACCTTTGCCTGAGGGTTGGTCCCCACTCAGCAGCCCAGAACAAGGGGAGGGCTTAGGCAACAGTCCTTCTTTTTGGGCATTCTCATCCTCCATCCCCAAACTGAACCATACACTTAATAATCACCTATCAGCACTTTGATCCTTAGACACTTCTTCACTATCCAACACCTTAAATTAAAAGCCATGGGAACATGAAATCAAGATCATTCATTTTACTATAATTGCAAACTCTCATTTTTATTTTCTATTATTTTATTATTTTTATTGCAACACTTCAACTTGCAGAACAAGTGCAATTGGGATGTGAACAGCAAGCTGAGAACATTCACAGCCATCACAGATTTAGGCATGTACTTCCTTCTTCTAAGCATGATGAAACCCCATACATCCTTAAGTCTCACAAATTTCACCAAACTATTTCCAGGTAAAATTATTGCTGTCATCATATTTCATTCTATATCAACTTGACTCTAGATTCATGTAGCAGTTTTATAATCAGTTATATTTAGTTTTAGAATTTACTTACTTCCTCCACCATAACTGCATGCATAGGGTAATTAAGAAATCTGACTTGGGGAAGTGGCAAAAAATCCTAAGATAGTGCTGAAAACTTGATCTACAAAGGAGTCCTAACAAGTCTGTGCTGCACAGTGCAGCATAGGTGAAGAATATCAAGTTAGCACAGACATTTTTGAAAATGCAACCGTGGTTCTAAAAGCAGTTTGGCCATATCAGTGAATTATATCTCTGAGGTTATGTTGTACTGACACAGGTATGATGCCTGCAATATGACAGCTGGCATGACAGTGAGAGCCCAGAGGTTGTTCAGAGGCCACAGTATCATCCTGCAGCATGTAGAAATTGCTGAGCAGTGATTGTTCAGCATCATCAAGTTTTGGAGTGGGATTTCTCAAACATCAGACTAGGTACAAGGAAAAAAATTTTTACAATGAGGATGGTGAAATACTGGAACAAGTTCCCTTGAGAGGCTGTAGATGACTCATACGAGGAAATAATCACGGTCACGTTGGATGGGGCTCTGGGCACCCTGTTCTACTGGAAGTTGTCCCTGCTCATTACTGGACCAGATGACCTTCAAAGGTCCCTTCCAACACAAACCATTATATGATTCTATGACCAAAAAGGAGCTGAAGTGCTAACTGCCATCCTCAAAATTCTTATCTAACACAACAGTCCTATGAAAAAGCTCCTAAATTTTTACTTGTATACACAGTCAGAAGCATCTTAGGCTCAATGCCTCTGACTTGAGCATATTTCCTCAAGGAGATCCAAGAAACGGAAAAGGGATGAAGAAGAAGGAGGAATCCACCTGTTCTGAATTTTAGTAGGCAGATCAGTGGTTAGCACATATGTGAATTCCCATATGAGAGATACCTGCATTAGGAATGTCTAACTTCCTGGCTCATTGGCCACCTGTCAAATTCTTATTCTTGATTTAAGTTCTCTGTCCTTACCATACTCGGAGACATATTTTAAATTACAACCATGGCAGTCTAGTAAGCTAAATTATGAGATCCCTGAATTACTCAGTAGTAAAGGAAGGTTTCATGCCTGTTCCTCAATAGGTGTTTGCTCATATGGACTGAGTGTCTCCTTTCCCAGCACTGGGTGTTTGAGATATGTAAGTCTCTTGTGTTAGAGAGAGATTCTGTAGATACAAAATTGGGCTAAGGCTTCCACAAGGGAAAATATATCACTGCTACTATAAAGATCTCAACTTACTCTTTTCAGTGATTTATATACTACTAGTATATAAACCTTTTTGTCCCTATATGAACTGTAAATGGTAGCCACATTTTTTTCAGATATGACAGACTCATGTAATAGGTTATTTTTTTCCATTAGAACACATGCCATTAAATCCATTATCCTTTCTAGTTTCTCTGTCAGGGCAATCAGTCTCTTTGCTTTGCTACAGTTAATGCCACTATTAATTAATCTTATCCTTAATTCATAACTCATATATTTTTTAAAGTAAATGTACAGCTTGTAATGAGCTGGACTGACAGATTTTGAGATCAAAGGCACAGATCCTCAGAGATACATGCACACTTAATTCTATTTAGGTAGCCAGCTTCCATTAATTTCTGCAGTAGTTAGGTGACAAAATACCTTTGAAGATTGGTGGCAAAGTTTAGATTCATGTGTTAGTTATAGCCCAAAGTTCCCATCACTAGATCCATTTTGAGAGGGGCTGTGTCAAAAGGTGTTAACACAGGCTCTCATGGTCCATTCACTCTCCAACCTTGTTGCAAAGATATGAGTGCAATTATTTGTGGGCACAGCTCTGTGATGAGACAGTTTCCATCCAGCTGGTGGCCAAACATTCAGTTCCAACAGTACTCCTCACATAGATCATAGAATCATAGACTCATTAAGGTAGGAAAAGACCTCCAAGATCATTAAGTCCAGCCATTGACCAAACACCACCATGCATAAATCATACAGCAAAGTGCCATTTCTACTCCTATTTTGAACACCTCCAGAAATGGTGACTCTACCACTTCCCTGGGGAGATTTCTGCAGTATTTAACTACTCTTTCTGTGAAGAAATTTTTCCTATTGTGCAATGTGAATCTCACACTGAGCATCTTGAAGCCAATCCCCTTGTTCTAACCCTAGCTGCCTGGTGAAGAGGCCAACCCCTACCTCACCATGAATTCCTTCTCTTGTCCAGGCTTAACAAATGCAGCTCCTTCATCCACTCCTCATAAGACCCTTCCAGACCCTCCACCAGCTTCATTGCCCTCCTCTGGACACACTCCAGCACCTCAACATCTTTCTTGTAGTGAGGGGCCCAAAACTGAACACAGGACTTGAGCTGTGGCCTCACCAGTGCTGAGTGCATGGGGATGATAACAGCCCAAGTCCTGCTGGCCATGATATTTCTGATCCAGGCCAGAATGTCATTGGCCATTTTGGCCACCTGGGCATGCTGCTGGCTCATGTTCATCCAGCTGTTGACCAGCACCCTAGATGTGCATGGAAAGAGCTACATACTTCCTTCAAAACCAATGTCCAAGGATTAAAATCAAAGCTTTGCATTTATGACTGATTTTTTATTTAAAATGATGAGGATTTGGGGGAGCCTTTGCAATTCATAGATGACACTTTTCTCGGACTAAACTTGTCTTCTTTCCTGTGGATGGGAGAAAACATCCATTCTGTTGAAAGTGTGCGGGTGTTTTTTTACAATTGTGGCTGAAGCAGCAATAATTTTTATGATGGGCTGCAGAACTGCAGTGTTTTCTGTTCCACAGGGTGGCATGCAGTGCACACTGACTATCCCTTTGTGGTACAGCATGTGCTCACCTTTAAGCCTACCAGCAGCTCCAATGAAGTCAGCCATGGCTCTGAAGTTAAGCATTGCTCAAGTGCTCTGTTGGATCAGGTCAGAGAGCTAAGTGGTTCTTTTAGATTCTATCTCAAATATTTTAGCCTGAAGAACTCTACCTTATGTTCTGAAGGCAGGTTCTTTTAGGTTACTCTAGATTATAATAGTAACTGATACCCAAATACTCCTAGTTCTAGGACCCCTATTATTTTCCTCAAGTTGGCTTACTCATACAACAAAGTGTGACCAAACTGTCAGATTGGCTTGCTATGGACTTTAGTAAATTTTTCCTTTCAATGATACTATGATGCTTTGTATTGTGTCATAATATTGTACTGTAATATTTTTCTATATAAAGAAACAAAATGCCCAATGCATGGATAATAATCATTCCAAGGTAGCAACAGCTTTAGTGGAGGCTGAGCTACCTTTATTCTGCAGAAAAAAGAAGCAGAAAGTAACTCCCTTCCAGTTATAGGGTGGTGTAGCCCTACAGACAAGCTGGAGCAGGCACTCTTCTGCTCCCTAACATCAGGGGTCACCTGTGCCACTTAGCCTCATTACCAGGGAGGACATGAGTGACATGGGACTGGTCAAGCACTCTCGGTGGTATTCCTCATAATCTGAAATGAAAGAATATTAAAGGAGCTCGACATTTTACTTCAAAGGTCAACAAATAACTCTCAGTGTCTCCATATATAAAGCAAATGACAGTAGACAACAGGCACAGCTTTGGCCTTGCAGTGGTTGTAGTTTAAAACAAAGTGACAGGAAATAATGAGGTTTAAATTGGTGAATTGGTTTGTGTGTACTTGGGATTAACCTGTAATAAACAGTGCACCCAAATTACAGAACTTCAGAGATGAGCCACTTTAAAGCATTGTAGCACACACTCTAACTGCAATGATTCCTCATTTACAGAAATACTGGTATACTTCTTTATTCTCCCACAGTTACATCATAGACTAAAATCTTAAACTATTTTGCAATGAAATCAAGTGGTATTAGAAGATAAACACAGCCAAAAAACTATTTTAATAAGGTGCATGATAGTGCAAGTGAGATGCGTCAGCTAAGATGAGGTTTAAGTGTTATATTTTTAATAATATGTCAACATCAGTATTTATGAATGAAATGGAGTGCAGAAAGCCGAAGGATGACTCATACATTTGTGCTTTTTAAACAAAAGAATGGGATGAAATTACTGTGCTGCTTGTATCCTTCCAAACACTCCCCATAACAATCCAGCTGTGGCTTTCACAGAGAAAATGAGTGGCAGCACACAGACCTTTGTGTCACCATATGTCTCCCTGTGACATGAGGAACTACCACACAGTCGCTAACATGTTCAGAGGTCATACACAGTAGGTAGTGAATTCAGCAGCAGTGAGTAACAGAAATGACAGGATGCTCTGCATCCTTCTAAATCTGCTGCTGTTTTCTCTTGCCTTTTCTAGATATTGTAGTAGGCAGAGGGAGTTGCTCCAGGAAACTCAGCCTGAATTCACATGAAATGGAGCTGGCAGTGTGACAACACAAGTGCTGTAAGCTTGATGGGTTCAAGGATTCTCAGGCACAGGATTCAATATAAATTAAGCTGTAAATAAATAAGGACTCTTACTCTGGGAACGATAAGATACAGGTGAGAGAGAGGACAGGGCAATGCAATTAATAGTCATTACACTAAAGAACCTTTTATCACCAGCAAACTATATTATTAGGGTTGAAGACAGTAATTTGAGGAAATGGTTCGACTCACATGCTCTAGTTGAAGTAGGTTCCGTGAGTCTATTTATTGTGTTGGAGAAGGTATATTCTTTGGATCTGAGAGTTTCAGCGGCTTAGTTTTTTTATTGACCTTTTTATGTCTTCATTCACTGCCCCCATCCCCCTTAGAAGCAGAACACAAAGATGACATCTGACATATCACAGTCAATTCCAAGCATTTGAAATCTGAAAAGAGCACTCAAAATACCAGAAAGATTGACTTGTATAAAAAATCAATAAGCTGAATTATTTCCAAATCAAAATAATAATCCACCTTATTTTTCTGCATGTAAGTTTCATTGTTTGAGGAGGTTCTCTGTTAACCATGGTGCCTTCAAGCTTGCTCTGACCATGACAAAAGAAAGATTCCCTTTCACATATTGATATACCTTCAGAAGCTGAGGCATTGCACAAGGCAATAGCACAGTGTTAGTTCCTGGACTAACTGCCCTTCTGTGCTCATCAAGCCTTCTTGAATCTATCCTCTCTTAACTGGGTACTCTTGAGACTTACAGCCCTATATTTTTTAAGGGATTTTTTTCCCCGCTATTACCCCTATCTTCAAAGTGCAAATTTCTCCTTAAGCAGGTGTATCCTTCTATAAGTTATAAGCTGAAAGCTCCAGCGGTGCCTTCCTCATGAACAGGGAGATGGGGATTCCTCTCCTGCCCTCCAGAAGGACTCCATCCCTCTTTTCATTTTCAAATTTTTTGTTGGTTAATGAGCAGCACCTCAGGCTGTCAATCTCTGAAGAGGCACAGTGTCACAAGGACAGAATATCTGCCTCTATGTATTTAATCACACAATGCAATTTTAATCAACCTGCAAAAAAGCCCACATTAAAATAGAGGACAGATCGTGCTACAGTTAAATTGTGATTTTGGTGTTGAGATAAAAAATGGATATTAACGTTCATGTTGCAAAAGAAAAGTGTACGTCACAATACATAAATTAAATATATAAAGTTTGTTATTTTTTAGTACATCTGCCTGCATATTTTAGAGTATTGTTCCATTTTATTACATTTCTGATCAAGACTAATGTTCATTAAAAATCTAATACGACAACGAAAAATTTTATATGGAAAATTCCTGTCCTCTATTACAATTGCTATCTGCTCCACTTTTTAGAAACCACAGTAAATTAGACTTGGGCCATGGTAATCTTAATTATATCTTGAAATAGATGATGTTGGAAATATATTGAATAAACTCTTTTGGTGAGATTGCCTTTGCCTCTTAATTCAAACCCTATGTTCATATGCTTACATTATTTAAATTACAAAAGGCAGGCATCTGAAAAACTGGATGCTTTGTTGGGCAGTCATATTCATGAAAATTCATTCAATTGTGAGGAGGTCAAAAAAACAGGGGAGAAAAAAACTGCCTGCTGATCAAAACGTAGCATAAGCCTCACCATTTCATTTAAGCTGCAAAATGCATAGACTGAAAAGACAGTTCAATATGATCTCAAGACTGTGTTCTATGAATTCATCATACTTTTAGCTAGAGAGCAGTTGTAACCCAACCTATTTACTTGCTTTATTTGAACAAGACAGGAAATAGGGGCCATTCTGATAGGTGACACAAACACTCTGCATATTGGGCGGCTGATGTGAAAGTGACAGATGATAACATAACCAGATCCAACACTTTGGTTTTTGCTCCAAAGTTGTATCAAAGTGAAATGTTGACTCTGAATGCAACTAAAAACCCAACCAAATTTTATCTGCTCTCAGCTGGTCTTGTGAGAAGCATGAAACAGAGAATGACATAGCAGGTGATACAACTGACAAGTTCAGCTGTCCCATGCAACAAGACATGATGATAAAAGGGGATTGGTGACAGTAAAGACTGCCATGGGCTACATGAAGGGCTTTGTTTCACTCCCACAGCATTTCAGTCCCTTGATAGGGTGTTTAAGCAATACTTAGAGGAAGAGTCCCAGAGCTGTGATGTAGAATGTGGCCAGGCCTCCCTCTAGAGCAGCCTTGTGAAGAGCCAGCAAGCTGCCAGTGGGCACCTGAGAGCATGTTAAGCTGCTGGAATATGTTTCATGAGCTGCTTAATAAAAATTGTAAATAAATCAGCTGCTCCAACTGAGTATGAAGTTTGCAGTCTACAGGTGATACACTGAACCACAAGCCAAACCACATTGAATACATTGAGTAAAGCTGTCTAATCTTATACCTCCAGTCAAGAAGTTTTCTTAATTTCTTCAGGGAATCAACAGTGTTAGCCAATTTTTTCATGTCTTCTTTCCTTCCTCCTTTCACTGAATTCCCTTGAAAGACTAAAGAACACCTTATTATGTTCTCTATTTTTTTTTTCTAACCAATCACTAACTCCTTTAATTTGTTCAGGTAATTTCACCCCCAGAGACATATCTCCCTGTGCAATCTTTATGATTATGCTTCCTTGAAGACCTTCAGTATTCTAAAATTGAAACAGCAGCTGTTGTCTGTTTGGTCAACCCACCAACAAACTGGCAAAGGAGGTTAGGTGGGAGGCCAGACCCCAAAATGTCACTAAGCCTAATCAGACATGAGGCACTCAACTGTTCAACTCTTGCTACATTAAGACTCAAAGAGATCAGCCAGTGCTATTCAAAGCCAAAGACATTTTAAAACTGTGGATTTCTATGTTTTCTTCTCTAGTCACAGAGGAGAGTGCTAAGCTTTAGATGAAACTACCCCTTGATCAGACTGGCTAAAGGAAAATCCCTGGCACTTGCTGTTGTTCACCTCATCATCTTGGACACTGGTGACATGCACCCTCACAAAAGGAAAAAGTGGTGTCAGGCTCAAAGTCATTGGGTAATTAAGAGCCCTGTGCTGATGCAAGGGTGTCTTGCCACAAACTGACTTGGAGAAGCTGTCACATCAGGCCTGGTTTATAAGGAGGTGGCAACCCTCAGCAGCACCAGCAAATCTAGGGTTGATGTAGCATCTTTGACTGACACTTGATTCAGGTGAACTACCAGATAATATCAGTAGCAATCATATCTCCATCACAGTATTAAGGAATAGAGGTCATTGTCATAAGGACATTTTTAGGCATATATCTTGATGAGATTTTGTCCATCCTGTTTTGAAGCTATTTAGTTATGCTGGTATTCAAAAGGAAATTATTGTTGTTGGTGATACAAATTGGAAGTTCTCTTTCACTGTCATTATATAAAAATCTTTATATTTGATTATGTCTTCAAGTTTCTTCCCCTTTATTAGAAATATTTCTGATTTTGTTTAGAAATCAGGCATGCATTTTAATTTTTATTAAATAAATTTTTGAAAATATATTCCTGCAATTGAACACCTTTAATCATCTCTGCAATCAAATTTAGCTTTTGGCTTCATAGAGGGCTTTTTATTTACACATAGACTATTCAATTACTGAAAATAACTTGGATTTGCCACAAGAAAATAGGGAACCAAAAGAAAGCAGTGACTGAGGTCAGCCTTGATGACAACCATCTCCCCTATCTTCATATTAGAAAAGGAACAGAAATAAGAGAAGTGCAATTGCTTTGTTAGCATCATAGAATTAAATTTGGGGATAAGTAATTTTTTTCCATTTCTTGTTTGTTCCTAGGGAGAATAAAGGGAAAGAAGAAAGCTAATGCATCTGTTTCAGGGCCAATATGAAAAATGTTAAAATTATTGCAAACCTAAACAGAAGATATTTGAAAGGCGTATTAAAATATGGATCTAAGTATTTCTTTACCATATACTTTAGCATAAGTAACACAAATGTTGGTGGTGCACAACTAGAAACAGTCTGTTGAAAGGCAAAACGTTAGTCCATCACAAACTGACAGACATCTTTGAGGTAAAACCAGAACTTCCTAGTATATGAATATGAAAAGGAATTATAACAAATTTTCTTAAATTCTGTGAATGTTAAATTTTCTGTCACAGAAGGTTTCTGGAGCTCAATAAGTATTTTTCAGAATTCTTTAGTTGGGAGAAATTCTGGATAATGATTAGAACTGAAAGTTAGTTCATCCATCTCTCCCTGTAAAACACACAATCCTGATTCACCTATTGGAGCTACTTGCAAAGCTGGCTTATGGAAATCCTTGAAGAATAGTCTGTCAGCACTTCAAAGCATTGAATTTGTAAGGGGGTTTCCATATTTTCTTCATTTTAGGCTGAAAAAAAATCTCTTCAGTTCCCTAAAATCATAAACCTCCTAACCCCAGTCAGCATCCACAAGTAGAGGTTTCCTGCATGTAGAATAATCAACCATTGACTCAGGTTCCTCAGAGGGACCAGAAGATCTCTAGCATTCAGAATGGAGTCTCCTCTTCCTCCCATGACAGCTTTTCCATGTAGTTCTGCACTCCAGAGGCCAAGTCACTGTATTATTACTACTACTACTACTACTACTACTACTACTACTACTACTACTACTACTACTACTACTAGTACAAAGAAAAGAAAAATTTAAAAAATAAAATAAAAAGCCTCTAACCCAATTTCTGTTCAAAATCTGGTCAGAGAGACATGCAACTGAACATAATTTCAAAGGCTGAGGAGATACTGGTTATCTAAAAAATTACATTGTAAAGAGTCTTTCTAAAGTTTATAATGCCTTTATCAAGTTGCACCTAAATTTGTGTAAATAACAATGTGCTGGAGCAAAGACAGTGATTTCTTAAGTTATCCCTGTCCAGAAAAAAACAGGCAGTTGAACATATGGTTTATTTTAAACACAGATGGAATTAAGCACGTGCTTCAGTTATTTTCTGAGGCAGAAGGAAAAACTGAAGACCATAGCTATGTTATACTTTGCCATGTTACAGCAGAATCAACTAAAATGTTGCCATCATATTCTTTCATATGATTTCAATATCCTGCTTGAGCAGAGGGGGTTGGATTAGATGACCTCCAGAGGTCCCTTCCAACCTCAGCCATTCTGTGATGCTGTGAACACTGTAGAGATGAAAGCATGTTAGTTACATACTTATTCATAGTGTAAGCAATATAAACCATTCTCATTGTTTATGTAAATAGTAAAAAAAAAAGAAAAAAGCTAAAAGGCAAATGTGTCATTTGGATCATTCATTTTTCTTTATTGAGCTTTGATGAAAAACAGTCCATTTGAAATATTTCCAGCAACCATTTCAATTCCAAATGCTCAATACAAAAACTTGGTATCAGAGTTCAAACATATAAAGTTACATCTCATTATAATTTAATATTTAACAGCACTAATCATTTCTGATTTTTCATAATTAAGTTTACAAAAATAATGTTACATTTATAAAATAAATCAGCTTTTCCCAATAAATTACAGTGGTGTTCCTATTCAAAAATGCAATATATCGTACAAAATAGACAACGGCCTTTTGTCAGATAAAATACTAAAGTATATTTTTCCTCCAGTACATTTTGGCAGTGTGTGAAAACATTTTATTGTACACTTGATATCCAAAGTTCACTGTGAAAAATAAACTGTTATTATGCACATCTCTTACATAAGGCAAGGGTGGCCAGCTTGGGGACTGATCTTTATTTCTCGTTATATGTTTTTTAGTCAGACTGCCATGTTTATGCAACTGACTTCATTTATCTGACCCAGTAAGTTCATGCAGATCCACCTCGAGTCCAGCATTCTTTTCTTTGACAAGCACAAAAAAGTGAGCCCAATCAGTAAAGTTTTGGGCTGCTCAGTATCTCTCACACTTATTTTACCCTTGTGTATCACTGTAAAGCATTGGTGGCCAACTTGTAAAAATAGCACAGTCCGGATACTCTTAAAGTTAATGGCAAAACTTCAGTACCTTATTCTGTCATAAAAACTCATACTAAAATGAACTTGTAAAAAGAGCAATGCATTCATAAAAAATGAACAACAAACAGCAAAAAAAAAAAAAAATCTAAAAAGCAAAAGGCAAACATTAATAGCTACTGTATACAGACTTTACAAAAGCAACTACTTTAAAATAACAAAGAAACACAGTGTCTACCTGGTGGTAAGTGCATTCTCATTAAAGCCTTTTGAATGTTCAGGTCAGCTCAGCATTTACTGTGTTGCATTTCCTGCCTACAAAAATGAATTTGAAGAATTGTTCCAGGTTGTTTGAGCAACTTTTACAAGCCAAGGGAGTAACTGCACCATCTCTGGATGCTGTGATTAATGAAAGTGTCTGGTTCAAGATGATCAACATCTCACCTTGAAGAATTTCTGACTCGACTGTGTTTTCTCTTTGCAAAAGTTTTGCAAACTGCAATATATTATTATCTCTTTTTTGTCAGTTTCTCTCTTCCATATCTTCTGGGAATAAAGTCTACTTTAAAGTACTAAGGAAAAGTCATTGCTGTCTGGAATAAATAAAATGTGCAAAGTGGTGATTTTCTTATGCTGTTGGTATTGTATGAACAACATATCACTTCATATATCATAAAAGATTACTTTCACAAATTGTAACTGAGTAGTATAAATGCCCCAAGTGAGCATGTGTCACAAGGTCCACTTTGTGCAAATTCACAGAGGGTCCAAATCCAGATGGGTTATTATGGACTCCAGACACAAAGCCTAGTCAGTGTTGGATCCCCAGACTGGAAGGGGAGGAAGAGGTGGAAAAAGGGGCTCATCACAGAACATCCCATGCTTCTGAAAAGTCTTAATAATTGAGAGGATGAATATTTGGTGTGCTGTCTTCTGGCTGTCTTCTGGCTTGAAATACGAAGGCTCAAACCAGGAACACCTGGAGCTGAACTCAGGCACATTTGCCACTGCAATTAGTCAGTCATACCTCTCCAAACACAGAGCTACTAGATTAATTACAACTTCTCTGTAGGTGAATTTTAGTGATTGGTGAAACATGCATTTACCAGCCAGTTAGACAGATAAACACACTGGCTACTCTTACACCAGTAAACCAAACATCTCAAAGCATCCTCCAGCCCTGAGGTCAAATGGCACGGTCCTAGTTAGACCTCATTTCAGTCTACAACTTGCAGGCACTGATCTCTTCTCTGTGGTGACCAGGGGCAGGACCCCAGGGAATGGCCTGAGGCTGTGTCAGGGGAGGTTTAGGTTGGATATTAGTAAAAGGCTCTTCACCCAGAGGGTGGTTGGGCACTGGAACAGGCTCCCCAGAGAAGTGGTCACAGCACCAAGCCTGACAGAGTTCAAGCATTTGGACAACCCTTTTGGGCATATGGTGTGACTCTTGAGGATAGTGCTGTGCAGGGCCAGGAGTTGGACTCGACGATCTTTGTGGGTCCCTTCCAACTCAGCTTATTCTGGGGTTCTGTGATACTCTTTGTACCCCTAAAGAGAGGGGTTGTGTCCAAAGAACCTGGTGAAAAGTGTCCCTAGACTGGCCCAAAGTGTGCCCAAAAATTTTTTGGGAAAGTACTAGTTAGTCCAGACCAAAAAGCCAACGAGTCCTTGTTCTAAGTATTTATCAATATAAATGCTTCAGCACTGACCAACTGACTATATAAAGGCATTATTGTATACACAGATTTTAGCAAGTCCTCAAGCATATTTACCCAGGCAGGCCGGCTTCACACAAACAGTAAAGCAGGGAGGATTCAATGCTTTTGTTGAAATTTTACTTGGAAGAGATAGTCCTTTCAAATCAGGATTTTTTAAAATAGGTGGGTTTTTCTGTCCATTAAGTGTGCTTTCCTTTTTTTTCAATTCATGTGCTTTTTTGGTAGCCTACTGTTCTACTGTTAGTGGAATCTTGGCTTTTGCCTGAATAACCCACTTTTTCATGTCTACAATTCACAGCTAAACAAGCACTAACCAGTTCCATTAAGATGAAAAAAATATATACACATCTAAAACAATAATATTAAGACAACAACTAAAACAGGAAATAAAAACATGAATCTGTGCAGTTATAAGATCTAAAAATATCTACCTCTACACATATTTGTCAGACTGCAGCATCCACAGTTACAGCTGTATGCAGCAGCCAGAACAGTATTACTTTCCAAATCATGAGGTGTTTTAAGGAACACCCACTTAGCAGTGGCTGCTGAGGAAATAATTTCCTTTATCAACCTGAGATTTTAAATGTGCAAGTATTCTACCAATCTATCTAGTGCATGAAAAGGAAGGGGAGGGAGGAAGGCAGGATAAGACAGAGATAGAAATATTATCACAATGGTTTTTGTTTCAAAATAGATTGCTGTGCAATGACTGAAGCCTGATTTGCAGACATTTTGTATTCTTGCCCAGAGCCTTGTGGAGGGGAAGGTAATGGAGTTTCTGGAGTTGCTGAAAAAAAACATAGAAAGAATTACATATTTTTATAGCCTGGTCTACTCTGCTTATACATACTACTGCACTGAAAGGGAATGCTGTTGCATGCTTGGGAAAGGAAGTCCCTTGACATGCTAGGGAAACAGGATATTTTAATTACCAGAATTTTTAGTTTATTAAAGATTGTGCATGTGAAAACAGTGATATATAAGAATGGAGCTGAATTTTTAAAATTAAATTCAGGTCAAAGTCTCTTACTTAACACCATTTATATACATGCACAATTATTTTAATTTAAGAATGATGATGAAATAGCTCTATGAACACTGACAGGCCACCACTCTAATTAATATTTTAAAATGAAACAGTGAAATGTTATGACAGAAGGCTAACTTGCAATTACTTACGTATCTGTTCTGTATGTACAGGAGCAGACATTGAACTTATGAGGACAGTTTGGCCAGTTAATGGATCTTGGGCTAAGTGAGGATGCATCGGATGATGCAGATGACTGGCATCATTAGAAGTTCCTGCAAAAATAACATGAGCATATATCAATTCAAAAGAGCATGTTGTTGCCAGTGACTTATACTTCAGTAATTACATTTCCACAGAGTAAATATTTTGATTGGCAATTTGAATAATTGCCTCTGGGTATTCATTAAACAATTTAAGCAGACTTCAAGCATATTAAGCACTATGTTTATTTTCACTGTTTTGACTGCAATAACTGCGTTTCATGAAATATTTGTAAGAATTCTTTCATCTGCCTAGGGAATTATAGGACAATCCAGTAGTTACTGAGAAATACATAGCAAAATCTGTTGTTGTAGGACTAAATTAACAAGATGAACCACCAAGATAAGAAGGTTTTAGCTAACAATTACACCACCCAAAGCTCAGACAGTGAGTCAGAGTGGTAGCTTAGATCAGGATTCCCTCAACATCCCAACATGCTAAATTCAACATAATACAAGACAGTAAATTTAACAAATTGTTAGCTTACCTCCCAGTAACATTTCCTGAAGCAAACTGTCAATTTTAACAATTCCAAATAATTTAACCAATTGTATCTGCTCAATCATTTGCCAAGTGATGCTTTGGAGTGTAGGCAGTAGAAGAAGAAGTTCTCCAAATCTTCCTCTGGAGTCGTACTGACGGTCATTAATATAATCCTCTAAACTGATTTGGACTTGGAATCGCATATTCTTAATCTTCAATGGATTACTCAAGCCTTTTGCATCTTAAAAAATGACAAAAACTTAAAGTCAAGGCATATTATGATTTGGGAGGAGCATCTTACTGGTTTTCATTTTATTCTTTTCCATTCAGCTAGATAACATGAATAGATGCTATATTAACAAAAAGTATTTTCAATACAATCACATGTAAAACAATTGAGAGATATATTTGCAAAAATACCTGGATCAAAAAACACAATTGCTTTCAAGCAAGCGTATTCATTGTCATCTATTTGAATTTCCTGGAAGGGACGAACTAATTCATCCAGAATCCGATTTGCCACTCGGCAGATCTCTATTTCAGTGCTGTTGCGATGAATTATGTAATTGTTGCCTAAGAGAGAAAGAATTCCAACATGTGAATTAATAGAAACATTTTGATGTAACGTACTAGATGAAGCCAGTTTTCAAAAGTAAATTTCATATTGCTTGATTGAGTTAATAATTCTTTTAAGGAATAACTCTCCCTTGCATCACACTCAACTTTTCTTTGCAAACAGAGTATATGTGCAAATTATAGCTGTCACCTAGTAAATAATCTGTACATATAAGTATGCCCACATGTAGTAATTGATTAGTCCACAGGATCAAGGTTTGTATTTGAATGTACCTCTGTGGAGCAAGCAGACCTTTATTTCTAAATAACAGATAAATATACTAAGGAATTGATTTTAAACTTTATTCCCTGATTAAAAGAATATATCCCGAACTGGATAACAAGGATTTGCCAATAGACAAGAGGAGACACTGGAAATGCTTTTCTAATGGATGTTTCTGTTGTTCCTAATGAAATTTAGTAGCATTGTAACATTTCCAGTTAAGAATTAGTTTCACCTAGAGTTTTCTGGGTTTTGGGCTGTTTTTTTTTTAATATTTATTTTGGAGGTCTCCACTATGGCATCTTAATTCACCTTCTGGAGAACACTAGGAATATTGTGGAGCTTTCAGAACCTACCATGCAGTTTGTGAAAGAAAAACTGATAATTATATTACAAGAGATCCATGTCAAAATGACTCATTAAACAGATACCTGCCTCCAAGTACCAAAAATAAGCCTTGAAGCCTCAAATTGTTTCTTCTGGTATATCTGCTGATGCTCATGATGTATAATTTTCTTACTATTATTTTATCATTTTTTTCCTTATTACCTTATTACTAATCCAAATAAAATTGCAAATGTATTTTTTTAAAATTTCTGTTAATTTAGTTGGAGAAACTATATCTAGGGAAATAACTACCTTAAGAAAGCCATTTGTACAGCTTTTATCTTTAAAGGATTGCTGGTTAGAGAAATACCTTCAGACCAAGCCCTTCTTGTCCTTTTAATGTTTTAATATGGGTAAAAATAAATTCAGGCTGATTTAGAGCTATGAAAAGGCAGGCCCAAAGAGGAAGGAGAACAAGTAGTAGAAAATGTCCTTGTACCACACCACCAGCGAAGAGACAATGAGTCCATATTCCATAGTCTTGTCTCACATCAAAAATCCTGTCCAAGACAACCAACAGACTTCCTCAGGAAACAACCCTAGAGATCATGTCTAGTGAGACCCTTTTTGGCAGAGCACACTTCAGAGTGGCAGAGCACTGTGTCAAACACAGCTAACAAATGCCTTATCACATCACTCTCCATACAGACACACATCTCATCTTGCAACTGGGCCTCTCTGTTTCATGAACTGGAAGACATGCTCCCATCAGTGACATCCTCTTCCCTGACAGCCATGTTCCCTTTGTGTAACCCAGTGTAGGAGCCATTCCATCTGACAAGAACAAGCTCCTGCAGTACTCCTCTGCCGCGGCACTGTGCCATGGATGCACCCATCTGCCACACCGCAGGGACAGCAGGAATGATGTTTACATGGTGACTATGTGGGGACTGTCGAGGAAGCAGTGAGAGGGGTCTTGGGAAAATGAGCTGCAGGGAACAGGCTATCTAATATTTTAGCCAGTAGAGTCTTTTCTGAGTCTGAAGGACTCCTGAGAAAGCTCCAGATAAATGGTTTTCATGAAGATTGAAAGTAGTACGTGTGCAACAGACATGTGCTCTGTTCCTAAGCAAAGGGGTTTTTATGCTGTTTTTGTGGTGCTGTCATTTTTTTCCAATTTTTTATGGAACAAAGGTGCAGAAAGGATGATAATCTAAGGAGGCAATTGCCAGGAACTCCCTTAAATTGTAGTTTCTGCCATCCAATAGACTTTTAGCTGTGTTAACCCACATTAAACCATCCAGCTGCTTTTGCTAGAACGGGCACGTGACATTATGTCCTTAATAGCTATTTAGCATTCACAGAATGCATTGCTTTGATTGCGCCAGAACAGTCGTCCCACTTAAGTGCTTACATCGTTGCTAATGTACTATAACATCATCATCAGTAAGTAAAACAAAACCAATATTTACCTAAAAGTAAAATGTCCTTATATGCCATGGACCGTTTTGCTGCTCCAAGCAACAGGTGCTCCCCAGCATGAGCTCTTAGCAGGGCAACCTAATGAAAAAACAGCAAACTCATTAGATGATAAAGCAGTAAGTTTCAATAAGAGCAAAAGAAAAGAGGATACATGTTACTGAGTGTTAGGTACATGTTTAAGACTGTTAAGATTCCAATGTAAAATGTAAAGTGAATGGAAAAATCTTAACACCATAAAACCAGCACTTTCTAATTAAACTGTCATTCTCTGTCAGTTCTAGCATTCTGTCTAGATTTTAAACACCAGGCTCTGCAAAATATTTCTCAATAACTACACTGCCTGCATTTATTTCCTAGTGTGTATTCCCTTGACAAAGTTTTCTCTGGTCTTTTAAGTTGACACTAAAGACTCCAGTGGGCTGGAATGAACTGTTACAGTAAATTTGGTTATATCATTGTTTTACTTTTCTCTTGAACCAAAAATTTATGTGGCACTTAAAAGAGCTTTTTGTCAACGAAGACAGATATGCTAGCAGAGCCACTATTGTCCAAAAAGAGGAATCCCAATTTGTACTGGGAAGGAACTTTTGTTAGTTTACTCCTAGTCTCCTGTTTACTTTCCTCTGGTTTTAATGTCTGCTTGAAATTTCAGCAATGGCCTTTATTTCCTCAAGGAACTCATCTCTTGACAAGTTATTCTAATCCTAGCCAATCACTTTAGGAGAGATATAAAGGTATACAGCACCTAGGTAATGCTTATTTGTTAAGACTTTTCAGGTTCTCAGTAGAGTTACCTTAGCTGCTCTGGCCTTCTCTATGGTTTGTAAAGCAGGCTGACTCCCAGATCAGGAATAATTTTTTCAAAACCAGATGGCTTATTTTATAACTGAATGCACAATGCATTAGAAACTGGCTATCACAAATGGAAAAGTGGCATTTGTTTTGTCTCTCAACATCTTTGTCCCTACTTTTCTAAGGTACTAAAGGTTTCCGAGTATTTCCCAACATGTACTCTTCAAGCACAGCAGGGATGTTTTCAGCCTATCATTCTAAGCTGATATTTTATTTTATTAAATGCGGACAGGAACATTTTAAGGATATTTGATACCTTCTCTTCCCTATGCTATCTTAACAATAAAAACAGAAATATGTTTTTCTTGCTTTTGTCGCCCTTGTGTAGCAATTGCATTTGAAATTCTCTTTCACATGAACAGAGTTTAACTTTTCTGAGTATGTTGAGGTTGTGCACATATGTGCTCTGTGGGTCTGCAAAGACGTCATTAAACTCCTCTTTTGGGGAGTCTCCTGTGGCCTGAAACACATCCATATTCCTGAGGAACGATATAAGAGGGAATGACTCCGTTCAAAACCAAGGATTACCTAACTCTTCCAGGATTTTGTTAAAAACCGAGAGACTGAAGAAGCAAAAAGAAGGATTTACACAATTCCAGTTCACAGAGTGATTTTCAAGTGGAATCAAGAGATCCCAAGCAATGAATTGGTGTGGAATCAAGAGATTTCGTGTGGAATCAAGAGATCCCAAGCAATGAATTAACCTCCTGCTGAGGTTGCTTGTCAGAGAACTGCTCATCACAATGTGGAGATACTGATTCTGTGTTTGACAGCACAACCTAATCTGAAAGGATATATTACAGATGTGATGATAGATCAGACCTCTGTCATAAAAACCCTTACAAATTTTCAAGATTTGATGTTTTTTTCTCTTATATTTATTATATACAATATAATAAATAAATGTACATTTTAGTACATTGTACGGAATGAAAGATTATTTGCTATGGATCAATATCAGTATGTTTGGAATTTGTTTGAGATTCTAATGGCTTTTGGTTTTTGCAAGTAGAGAAGACTTACTTCAAATTAAATAACATGCTGTCTTAAACCATAATATAATAAAAGGTGAACATGAAATAAATACTTTTCAAGGTCAGAAAAAGTTCTGCTTCCGAAAGACTACAGAAAGAACAAAACACTTGAAGGCATGCTGCTTTGCTGCTTCTTTTTGCTAATGTCTTCTGTTGTGCTGGTATTTCAAGACTTTAAAAAAAATAAATTAAGAGGGTAGGTCTAGTACTCAGCTCTATTTGTTCAGACAAAAAAGAATGAGTGCTTCATCATGACATTTAAATATCACAGGAATAAAAGAGCAGTAATTAGAGTTTTCTCTTTGGTCTCCTCTTATACCTGGTCATCGAGTGGTAGTTCACAGAAGCCTGGAATATATTTAGCCCATTCCACCAGGACCAAAAGTTGTTGCTTCATAGATTCACAGACATCACTAACACTAGCAATTTTCTTAACATTTATATCAGTGCTAGCACCAGGACTGGAGATTGAGATCTGGTCATAATGAGAGAAAAAATGAACAATATTAAATTTCATATAATTTCATTTTCACTGGTTAACACCATATTTAAGAAAAAAATCACAGCAGTAAACGCAGATACTCCTGAGAAATTCCTTGACCACATGGACAATTACCCTGCATGCAAATTATAAATTTTTATTTCTTATTATTACCAGTGTGCACTGCAGTATGCTAAAACTTTAATTATATAATGATATAGTATCTTCTCATTCCAAAATACTATTTTTAAACATAGTAGACATCTTTTAATTTGTAGAAGGGAGGTGTTTGGGGATTTTTGACATTTACTTCATTTCAGAAAAAAGAAGAGCTCATAGTGGCATGCAGTAATATCAAGGCATAGAGATATTAAGAAAAAGAGGTAGCATGTTCTTCTAGTGAAAAGATAAGTATCATTAACTTTAGAAGGTAAAACAGGGGGGTTTTAGTGCCTGGAGGAGAATGGTTTGTAATGATGAAGCAGTGGTATAGGCAGAGGCCTGAGACGTATCTGAGCAAATGTAAAGGATATGAGTGTGCATTAGACCACCTGCAGGGAACACTGCTCTGTGAAATGGCAAGAGAGCAATATCTTTCTGGGCCTGAAGCTGGGGCACTTCTACTGAGCCAAATCCTGAAATTCTTAATGGCTTTTCGAGGAAAGGAACAAAACCAGGCTTTCTCTTAAGCCAGGGAGGAAAGCCAACTTAAGATAAAGCCAAACCTGAGAAGGTGGGGTCAGTTTATAGTTGCTACCATACCAGAAAAGCAAATGAAAAAGGAAGCAGAAAAGGGGGGAAAAAAAGAAAAAAAATGAAACAAAATGAAAAAGAGAGAAGAAGAAGAAGAAGAAGAAGAAGAAGAAGAAGAAGAAAAAGAAGAAGAAAAAGAAGAAGAAGAAAAAGAAAATGAAAAAGAAGAAAAAAGAAAAAAGAAAAAGAAAAAAGAAGAAAGAAGAAAAAGAAAAAGAAAAAGAAAAAGAAAAAGAAAAAGAAAAAGAAAAAGAAAAAGAAAAAGAAAAAGAAAAAGAAAAAGAAAAAGAAAAAGAAAAAGAAAAAGAAAAAGAAAAAGAAAAAGAAAAAGAAAAAGAAAAAGAAAAAGAGAAAAAGACCACTGTACAAGGCATATGAAACTGACTTTCCCCTTATGTTTTATTATCAAAAGCATACTCAGGAAATTACGTAGCATGACTATCTTCCCCAGGAAAAGAAATTAACTGTATGGTCTCTCAATACCATGTTCCTAGACTTTTCAGGATGGTGGAAGGTATTTAGGTTGACTGCTTACTAGTTCCCCTTCATTCATACATCCATATTAAACCCCACAGTGGGATCTGTGGTGAAATCCCTTATCCTTGGGTAGTCAAAAGGAGTTGTACTTCTGAACTAAAGCTCTGTGCTTCCTACATAATTCAGAAGTGTAAAACACTGAAAACAGCTTAGATATTTATGTCGGTTAACCAGCTGAACATTAGTTCTCTGGGAAATACAGCAGCTAGGCAGGTGAAAAATTCTTCAGACACATAATTCAAAGGCTATCATGTAGAAAAAAGGTTAGAAGTATTGCCTCTTTGTAGACATAGAATGTGTGAAATCCATGCTATAATCATGAATCCATTTCTGGTATCTCCTCTATAAAAAGGAGGTTGAAAATACTGAATATCATTCAGGTGAGAGCTACCACAGTGATTCAGTCTAGAATAGCATCAGTACAGAAAGAGTGTGAAGAAATTCAATACATTTCATTTTTTTCCAGAAGTGAAAAAGGGATCTTGATCATGATTCACACGTACAAAGAAGAGATTTCTGAATAGTAGGTCACACTCTGATCTACCTGAAAATGATACTAACCATGTACCAACTAGAAGATAATACAAGAAGGTAAAGAAGAGGTAGATTGATTAACCGTTAGACATATTGACTCATGAAGTTAATACTTTGTCCTTCCCTTAATATCTTTTAATCAAAGCTGTGTATTTTTATAAATTACATCTTACATTACAAACTATAGTGTCCATGCTGAAATTACTTGGTGAACTTCTGCTGGGGATTCATGGGATAAGTCCCATGGAGTTCATTATGGACATCTAGGATTGTGTCTCTTGACAAGGATATGAAGCTCTGAACTTCTCAATTTCTCTTTCTCTACTGCTTTAACCTCTCATTTATGGGGTGCAACACTGACTTGACGGACTCATAGACCAGCACAGGTTAGGAGTGACTTAGAAAGATCACCTAATCCAACCTTTTGTGGGAAAGGAACCCTACAGGAGATTATCTAGCACCCTGAAAATTGCATCTTGAAAATATTCAGAGATGAGGACTCCCTGGAAAGGTTGCTCCAGTAATTGCTTGTTCTCACTGTAAAAAGTTTCTTTCTTATACTGAGGTGAAATCTCTCCCAGTGTAACTTGTACCCATTAATGACTTGATGAACATGATAATATAACACTGTATCCCAGTTCTGAAAACCTTCAGGGACAGACGCCTTTACTAATATGAGAGCCCAGCATGCCCTTTGCATATTTACATAACCCTGGAAGCCTCTCCCAGGCCTGCAAGAGAAAAATTGTACTTGGACAATTTTCCCCTGTAAGTGATTTAAGGAACAAATAACTAATTTTCCTTATTTAATATGAGCATTTCAAAAGGAATGAATGCCACCCTCTTTCTCATTTCACAGCTGAAGTACTTGGATAATTATTTGGGACACTACCAACTTCTCTAAGTCTCTTCTCAGGACTGAACTCATCTTACAGACCTATTCAACTGAGGGAAAACAAGTACTTTTAAGACTTTGCTTTTCCATCATGTTAATGGAGTCTCTTGGACTTTGAGGCCAAGATTGTATCTTCATATATGCTTGACATGGTGGAAGTAATTCTGTTCTACTAAAACATACCAAATAGTAAGTACAATAAATTTGTGCATACACAAGGAGAGGTTTTAGGTCAAAAGCCTACTATTTGAAAAGAACTTTGGGCTTTAAACAGCTGAGGATGTGATTCTGTTCAAGACAGTTCTTATTCCTGAATTGCATATACCAGTTGGAAATGATTAAGGAGTATTATAAAAAAGCACAATAAGCAAGTTCAAAAAATTACTAAGGAGATAAAAATAGCTATATTTTTTATACTGTATAGGTATGAAAGGTAGGAAGGTACATTATGTTCATCTAGTCTGTCTGGACATGCAATATATGCCAAAGACTATCACCTAATAATTCCTGCATCAATTCTTTACAGACAGTTCCAGCCTAGGAGAGATGCTGATAAAGGATGAGATTACAAAACATTTGGGGATGTATAAATCACTCAGCATGAAATCATAAAGGTGGCAGTTAAATTCTAAGCAAGTTAGTAAGAGGTGCAAGAATGCAGAATCAATGACCATGATTTATCTGAGGTGCAGAAAAGGACTGGAGACTGTTCCATTCAGCAATTGATTGGATAGGAAAAAAAAGAAAAAAAGAAAATGAAGTTCAGATGAGACAAAGAAAATTTAAAAGCAAGATGTGAATAGACTCTGCAGTTGGAACACTTCTGTTTGTAATGTCTAAGGATATTAAAAATGGGATTTTCAAAAGAATGTAAGGAAATGAGTGTCCACACCCCTTTGAATGTAATGGCTTTGGACAAATTTTTCCCTATGTTTCATGGGAAAGCCAGCTTCAAGGATAGATAGGTGCCACCAGCTGCCTAAGACAGCAACTGATTTAAAAGCAGTAAGAACCACAAACCTTTATTAAGAAAGGTGCCCAAGACATATTGTCCTGGACAAAGTAGAATTTTTTTATTGACTTTGCTTCAAGAATGTATTCTATTACTGCTTCTTTCATTGGGAAGAGGAAGCTGCATGCATTTTGGAAGTAGAAAAAAGTAATCTCAATAATTATTATTATCATACAACAAGAAATTGAAAAGTACTTAATTTTAGTAAAAGTGGTCTTAACGTCACTAAACGATTTTGTGATAGATCTCAGTACCTGGCGGGAGAGTGTCTCAGCTTGTGACAATGTGCTAATAGAGGGACTGTTGCAGCCATCAAAAGTGTTTCTTCTCGTACTTATCCTGTCCCGTTCATTTTGTACAGCTGGAAAAGAATAATCATCTCATTTACTGACTTGTAAATACTGACACAAAGAATACTTTCAGAACTTTACTAGATTTCAGAAGATAACTCTAAGAATTGAAAGGTATGACATTCAAAGAAGATGATCTGCTTTTAGCCCTGAGTGATGAGGAAGGAAGATAACGCATGTTTATGGTCTCTACTGGAACACTACTTGCCTGGGAAAAGTATGCATGCATATAGGTACTATATGCACTTTTGTCACTGGCTTAATTACAGTCAAACCTTTCGTCTTTTGAACTTGAACACATGGTCTCAATTTCAACCACTTTAATAAGTCAGGCTTTATGACAACAGGAGAAATGGACATATCCAGACTGCCAAACAGGTCAAGTGGTGCAGCATCACCACTGAAAAAATGTCTCTCAGAGGAAGTATGAAAGCCCTACTCATGCTCTGCTGTGGCTAACAATGAACCAGGAAAGAATCATGAATTTAATCCACTAGTAAGATAATTTTGAGACTTAAATCTCATGCTCCTCCTCAGTGACATTGCATTCCTAGCCAGTTTATGGAACATTAACTAAGTTAAAGGGGGAAAAAACCCCAGCACAAAAACAAACATACCAAAAAAGTTTCAGGATAGTAAATTCAGTAAGTTTTGCCTCATGGGGTCCAAAAATACATTTGAAAGAGCTTTGGATAAGGAATCTGTAACATGCAAGGCTTATGAAGCAACAAGGTATACTTTTGAACTAAAGGAAGAAGAAAAAAATAAAAAACTGTCAGTCAGATCCTTCTAAAAGCTAGATCACGTTCAAGATTAGGCCAAGAAAAATAAAAAAGGGGAAAACAAAAAAATGTGCCGATGGAAATCTTTCTATTCGCACGAGGAATTTTATTGTCTTTTAAGAGCAGCAGCTTTTTTTTCAAAGATATATTTGCTATTTTCTGGGAAACAATCTGCATTACAGAATTTAGGAGTAGTATAAGAGGTTTCAATTAAAAAAAAAAAAATACTCTGTGCACTGGGTAGGTTCAGGGTTTATCTGAACAATGCACACAGTTTTTTCCAGAGGTGTACTAACTTTTTTGCAAGGACACTCACTGATGGGCCTTTTATTAAGGTTACAGGAAGAAATCTTGTGTGGTGATAAACACACAGTGTGTCGTACACAGGAAAGAGAAAACATTACCTTTTGTAAAAGAATGCTGAAACAAACATCCAATGCTGAAACAAACATAGATAATTAAAATAAGTTCAGCACTGATTAGTTTCACAAAAATAGGAAGGTATTCTGACCACACTGCACTAGTGAAAATCACTGGTGGAGCACACTTAAAACAGTAGGTGGATGCTTTAATTGTCTTCTACATATACATAATTTTGGATTATTAGACTAGACTATCCAGCTAAAGCTTTTTTGGCAATTCAGGCTCAAATTGCCTTAAGCAGAGACTCCGTGAGAAGGGTGGTACATTTGCCCAAAGAGGACTTGTACAGCTTATAATAACTGAAGCCTTTCTTATCTTTGTCCTGAAGAAAAGAGATTTGCTAGAAACATGAGAAACTACCATAGACTCTATGCTACACTTATACTATGAGATGTGCCATTACCATGTAGAGAGGTTATAATAAAAAAGCAGCATCGAAAGTTTAAGATACAGTGGATCAGAGTAGGGCAGAGCAGTGTTAAGTAGGTTAAAAGTTTTCTGCCATGCACCAGGCTGCATTAGCATCCTGAGGGAAATGAGTATTTCTCTGTTTTGGGCTCCCCAGCACATGAAAGATGCTGGAAAACTAGGTAGTGTCCAGCACAGGGCTATGGATGCACAAGGTGAAGTAGAGACAGGCATCTTTGCTTATGTGGAAAAAAGAGGACCAACATGGATGCGAGGGTCTTCATTTCTGTAACATACAGAAAATGGAGCCAGCTCCTTCTCAGATGCATAATGAAAAGATGAGAGCCAATGGACACTACCCTAACTGCAGTAAGACATATTCCAACTAGTTATAAGGAAAAAAAACTTTCCCAAGTCAAGAACTGGAAGAACTTGCCAAGCAAGAGGTTGCTGAATCTCCCCTCTCAGGGACTGTGTAAATCTGTTTGGACAGGGTTCCAAGCAGCCTGACTGAACCTAGATGTCAGCCTTACTTTAAGTGGGGCTGAACTAGATTAACTCCAGATGTCCCCTCTGAGATAAACTATTCTTTAATTCCAGGTTTTGAAAGTCTGTAAAGCTCTGTTATTTGCAAAACTTCTAGGGCTGCTGTGTATACACAGATTTTCCTCTTTCTTCACATCAGATTCATAACATATATACAATATGTTACTGATTTAATGCCTCAAATTCCAAAAGGCCAAAGTGTCTTAAAGGAGATCCACAATAGTAGACAAACCTATTTCATACCCTGTAATGCTGTTTAGAACATCCCCAGCCAGCTTCAAGGAGAAAAATCCATTTTATCTCATAGCAATAACTTGATCACTAGCAAAGCACTGCTACACTATGGATATTTAAGAGCATAAAGAAAAAGCTTCCTTTGTACAGATGAAAAGAATGATAGCCCCGTAACAAGAGAACTAAACATTCACATTTCAGACTGGCCTGCAAAGACATGCACCATGCTCCAAACAAAAGAGGTAGCAAAGTTTGTATTTGTTTTGAGTGTGTATTTGAAACTAATAAGGACATCTTTTGCCTCTACATCATTATTTTCCTTGAAACAACAGCCTCAAAAAAAAAAACACCCCTCTAATATTTGCACTGCCCTTCTTTCCTTATAGCTCTGCTCAAGTGGTGATCTGGTCCTTCCATTTTGACAGAAGAATCACTGTGACACGTTTCTTGTATCAGTCAGTGAGATGTGTAACAACTTTCCTGTATTAAGCCTTAGGGAAATTAGATTTTTTTGTTAATTAATGTGGACACTCTACTGACACCTACCACTACCCTTCTCACTACTTTTCCACTCAACTTCACAGTCCTTTGTCTAGCTTAAATGTTTCATATGTTTAAATTTAAGAAAAGAACCAGTAAATTGGCTCTGTCATTACCTAGGGCAGGGGAAAAAAGCCAGATAGAGATTTGGTAAACATTTTAAATAAAATCTCATGGTTTGAAATATTCCAGCATATGGCTCAATATGTAGAAATCAATGACTTTTGGTGCCAGAATTCATTTATTAAACAGTTGCAAATTCACTTTAAATCCATAGACTTGCCAATGTTCCAAGTACTAGAACTGCTTACCCAATTGAAAGTTAGAAGACATGTATCACCTCAATATAAAACAACTTCCCCATTATGAAGGCATTGTAGCCGACTTTCCACTGGTTAATTCTGCTGGAGTTTTTTAGAATTTTCATTATATTTCAAAGCTAATTCCGATTTTTTCTCTTTGTATATCAAATAATAAATGACTCCATTACCTTCCTTTTTCATCCCTGCTCGAAAACACTTTTTTAAACGACAATATCTGCATTGATTCCTTTTGTCCTTGTCAACAATACATTGTCGGTTGAATCTACCAGAGACAAGAAAAGGTAAATGTATAAAGCATTAATAAAGTAGCACTCTGATTACAAAGAAGAAAACCAACTAATCTGTCCAGTCAGAATACTGTCTATAACCACAGCCTCTCTTCTTCAGTTGCATTGATTATTCTTCTTCATTAATCAGTTTTGAGAGATGTTTCATACCTGCTAATTTTCCAGGAATATATGTGTGTTTATAAACGCATGTATGCATTGGAATAGGCAATTGTGGAAGATTTTGTAGTTATGTACATCATTTATACTTCAACTGATTTGTGGGGTATGTCAGTCAGTTACTGGCTGCATCAAATGGTGGTGGAAGAAAAAAAAAGAGGAAAAGCTGCAAATAGAGAAAGGAAAGGACAATCAAGGAAAAAGCCAAATGTTGCTGGCACGAAGGAACCCCTTAGCTGCAAAACCATTCCCCTTGTCTGGCAGTATTTAGTCTTTTGGGGAGGTAACAATGAACAAACTGCATGTTTTATCACTACAGCTTACCCAGGCTATTATGAACACCTACAGGTGTCCCTAAAGGGAATGCATATGAGCCATCTGCCCACCTCGCTGTCTAGGTCTGCCTTTTTTTCTTTGCATGTGTTTGTCAGATGAACAGACTCTGCAAAAGCAGAGCTCTTCCTGAATATCACTTATGTCAGCTTTTGACACACCACTTTAGGGGTATGTCTATGCTATATCACTGTGCTATAAGGGAGAGGTTTCATTATAAGAATATTATGCAACCATGGAAGAGTGTAGGAAACAATATTTCCAGTAACAAGCCATTCTTATAAAAGTTTTACCATCACCCCATACAGGGTGACAGAGAATGGGGACTACAGTCAGTTCACCACATGTTGTCTCTGCTGCTTCTTCCTCCCCTTAAGGAGGACTCCTCACAGTCTTCACCTGCTCCTTTGTCAGGCCCCTGCTAACAGAGACAGCTCTCCACAAACTTCTCCAACGTTAGTCCTTCCCATGGGCTTAGTTCTTCATGAACTGCCCCAGCATGGGTCTTTCCACAGCATGCAGTCCTTTAGGATCAGGCTGCTCCAGCAATGGGTGCCCTGAGAGATCAACAGTCCGGGCAGAAAATCTGCTCCAGTGTGGGCTCCTCCTTCCATGGGGCCACAGGTCCAGCCAGGAGCCTGCTGCTGCACAGTCTTCCCACGGGGTCACTTCCTTCTTTCAGGCATTCACCTTCACCAGCTGGGGGTTCTCCATGGGCTGCAGGTGGATATCTGCTCCCCTGTGGATTTCCATGGGTTTTACAGGGACAGCTGTCTCACCATTGTCTGTACCATGGGCTGCAGGAGAATCTTTGCTCCCCAGAGCACCACCTCTCCCTCCTTCTCCACTGACCTTAGTGTCTGCAGAGCTGTTCCTCACTCATGTTCTCAACTCTTCTCTTTCCTGGCTACAATTTGTTTCTGCACAATAATTATTTTTTCTCCTCAAATAAATTATCCCACAGGCACTACCACCACTGCTGATAGGCTCAGCTTTGGCCATCTTGGAGCTGGCTGGCATTGGCTTCACCAGACACAGGGGAAACTTCTGACAGCTTCTCACAGAATCCACTTTTGTAGCCCCATTGCTACCAAAATCTTGGCATGAAAACCCAATATACCCCTTCAGTGATTTCTTTAAACTCACTGAGTTTTCCATATATTCTGTTCATTACTCAAAATGGACAGTTTATGGCCCTGAGCCTGCACAGAAAATTTCATCAAACATGGTGCAGTGTGATATTTTGGGCATCATTTGGAAATTAACAGATTTCCACTCAGACTGACAGGGGGAAACGGCTGCTCAAAAGAGCTGTGTGTCACACCAAATGGGAATATGTTCAGATGTGTTTGTATAGCCCATAAAACAAGACTTATAAATCTCTGACTTTCTATTCAGAAACAACCTTCATAAGGAAAGAATTTTTAGAAAACAGTTAAGAATTACAGTTTTCACATTGCAGTGAAAATATGAACATTTTTGCTTTTTTTTTCAGGAGATGACCTTTGTAATCATAAATAAAAGAGTGAAACAGCTTCTGAGTGATGTAATGATATCAAAAATATCATCAAGCAGGTGGAATATAGCTTCTGAAATGTGTAATATCAAGTAGCATCCCTTAAGAAAAAGCTGAAAATCCCTTGACACAGTTTGAAAATTCCGATAAGGTCTGAATATAATTTTGGCTTAAATTAATTAATTTAGTGCCTCTAGATGAACTTTTGAAATACCTGCATGAATAGACGTGGTTTTTCCTTATGCTACGTCTAAAAAATCCCTTGCATCCATCACAGCTGGAAGCACCATAATGTTTTCCAGTCGCTCGGTCTCCACATATTGCACAGAGACTACTGACCCCGTTGTCAGCAGCATTCATGTTGACAGCTTCTCCTGAACTGTCTGACAAGAGACAAGAACATACATAGTTATGGACAAGATTTCCAAAAATCACTCCATGAGCAAATTGTACCAATATAGAGGCTTTTTCTGGCCTTTTCTCTTTTAATTGCCATTTACGATTTATATAGCATGACCCATGTGATTACATCTGGTTCTTACTGACAAGAACACTTTCAAAGTGATAGAGATGTTAAAAGAATTTATGAAGTTCATAACAACAAATAATCATGTTCTAAACTCTTTTCAGCTGAAGGGTCAAAAATTAAAGTGCACTTTTGTATTTATAATTACACATACATTCCTACTAACATGAAGAGGAACTTTGGCACGAAGAGGTCTTCATTGGCAAAGATCTCATGTATCAATTCTCATACAAGCTGGCAAGAGCTGGCAACTCTCATACAAAGATTTATGACATTAAACAAAGAAACCAAAAAAGAAGAGTTTTATACAACTTATTTTTTAAAAAAAGCCAAACAAAAACGCATGCTAAGAATGCTGTCTGTTATTTCCTTGAAGATATTTTTGACAGGAACACTGGTGCAGTCTTTCCTTGCACAGAATATTAGCTACGTAATTAAAAATTAGTCACTGAATATGGTAAACATTACTGAATAAATTCACCTGAAATCAAACCAGATATATTTATTCTTTGAGTCACAATGTTTGCAGATAAGCTCAAAGAAGCAATTGCAAAATAGCTTTTTCTGTTTTGCTTCTGGTTTAAATGAAAGGAGAATATGCCCTAAGCATTTGTAGCTGTTTTGTCCAGGAGAGAAAAGAGTGCCACATTAATTAGATATGCAAACATGAATTCAAAAGTCAAGTACATGAGTTCATGAATAGTATACAGGATGAACAGTAAAACTGTTCATATTGATACATACTATTACTCATTTGTATAGATCCAACTGAAATGTATAACACAAATACATTATAAAATTTTCATTGTGTCCCGCAGAGCTTAAAAGTTAAAGAGTTCTTTAGATACAGAAAGAAGGTGCAATTGATAGGAATTATATTAAAATTATTAAATAAAATGAAATCTTAGAAGTAAGAATTCAGTACTGCAAAGATTTTATTTTACAATTAGGATTGTCATGACTGGAAAAATTTAAACTATTTTTAAACTAGGTTACAGAATTGCTTTAGAGAAATAAAAGATAAATATAAAAGATAAATAAGAAAAATAAATTAGAGAAATAAAAGATAAGTAGAGAAATAAAACCTTTCCTTTGGAGTCTCTTTTAACTTTGCATGATACAGCAGAAGAATTAAAAATACAATATTTAAATGTTATGATGAAATATTTCATAGCAATATAAGTTGTGCATATATATATGGGCATACTTATTTTCTTTGGTATTATCCTGAAACAAAATGTCTAGAAAATTGACCTGATGTTGAAAAATTCTTTGATTTCAACAGAACTGTGTAATCTGCCTGATTGTGGCTTGTTAAACTTCTCTAAATGTTCCTAATTAATTTAAACATCTAGAAAAGATACACAGGAAGATTCATAAGGGGCAGCTTTCAGTTTCAGACTAGCACTGTAACAAGACTATGTTTTTATAAATGCTGTTAGAGAATTCTTAGGCTAAACTCAAAACAAACTCTAAACATAAAAAGGCTGCACCTGATAACTAATAATTATCAAGCTAATCACTTACAGTGATAATTTAACCAGCTCTATTGCCAACACACAATGCAACCAAGCACAACCTCCCTAATCTGCCTTCCCATTTTATTTAACATTAACAGATCCAAAAGAGTGCTATTCAGCAAAAAACAAATGACCAAGGAAATATCCATATTAGAAGAAAAAGCAGAGAAATTAGATAAAGTTATATAATCGTTGACAGCTACAAATTCAGTTAGGGCATAAAGTTCTGTTTTTTCTTCCTAAATCAATAACCAAATCTACCCTTCTGTTTACTAAGCTTGCTGTAATGTAACATCAAAAATTGAGATAAAACTTAAAGCCCAACAATAAAAACTTACACAATGAATATGTGGAAATTCAGGTACTAAATATTTATCCTACAAATATTGGTTCTGCCTTTTAAAAATACATACTACTATAGACTATGAATTATACTTTAAGACAAAATAAACCAATATTTTTAGTGTATTGAAAGATTTGAAAGGCCCTTTTTGAGTAGCTTAATTTGCCTGATACTTTTATTCACTTTTTTTTTTTTTTTTTTTTTTGGTCAGTACTCGATGGCAGCATTAACCTGTATGCTTTCTATTTCAAGCATAAATTATGGATAAAACTTCTCAAAATTTTCATATAAAAAAATCTGCCTAAAGGGTTACATTAGCCAAACACAAATACTTTTTCTCAACTAAATATTATCCTCTAGAAAGCCAATGTGATTCTTTTTAAATCACTCTTGTTCATATATAGCCTTAGCTAGAAAGGCTAGATTAACACTAAAATAAAAAAAATATTAGCCTAACAATTAGAAACTAGGCATCAAGAAACAGTAGCTAATTTTTTTCACAAACCTCTGGATAATTTTTTCCTTTCCTTCTGAAAGTTATATACGAAATATACTTCCATGTCCAAACTGTCAATACTAGTTATTCATTTGTCTTACAGTAAATAAAACAACTGCTGAATAGACCATTTTCTTCCTTTGATTAACTGACTGGTGACAGTACAGCTACTTTATTATATATAACCTCTCTTTTATTCTCCTTAAAGAATTATAATGTTACTAACTTAGAGTTAGTGATGAAGTGTAAGAGAGCAGATTTGTAGTTTGAAAACATTCCCCAAATGCTCCATTAATAAAACATTTAATTAACATCTTATAGCATTACTAAACTTTCCTTTTTTTGTTAACTAGCTTGATTTTGCCTCACAGGGCAGAACTCACCATTGCCGTTATACAGAATCTGCATAGTTTCGAACTCCAGTGCTGTATACGTTGGATCTAAAACTTCACTGTAGTTTGCCATTTCCATGTCCAGTATTGGTTCTGAAAGCCTCATCATTGAATGCAAAAGCTGTGGGAAAGCTGTTCAAATGTACAGCCTTCCCATTCTGTTTCACAGTGATTGATAATCCAAAGTTAACTATAACTGTGTCACTTACGTGCAGTAATGGGAGGAGCTGGAAAATTGCTTCTGCATGCTGTATTTTACCTGGGTATTTTTTTTCTTTTATGATACAGTGCAACCCTTCTGATAATCTTGGAATGCTTTCTGAAATAATCTTATCAGGGGTTGTATTGGTTCCAGTTCTTGCACGAACCCAAGGACGTGCAGGAAGCTTCCTAGCCCTCATGCTTTGCTGTACATTTTGTTGTCAATGTGTGGTACAAACAGTTCTAAACAAACTACTCTGTTGTTCTGTATAGAGACTGTAAGTTCATATTACTTACCATTTTGCTCCCTCTCTTCAGAACAATAAGGAAATGTGATATGATTATGGACTATCTCAAACTATACCCAAATCACCTACCTTCCTATTTTAAGAGACAGCTGTAAAACCTCCCTTTTTACAGCTGGTAGTGTTCTTTCCCACTGGCAATGACCTAGCTCTGTAGGCATCCTTAAGCAAGGCTTCAAGTCACACAAGTCTACAGCAAGGCCAAGTCCATAAATCCCCTTCATCACACAGTGTGCTGCTACAATGGCTCCAGGCACTGCACCCTGCAACCTCTCAGACAGTGGCTTCCCACTCTAACCCTTCTTCATACAAGATGTGATGGCTGCATGGCATTTCCAAGCACCATTCAGATGCACAGGGGAAAAAGAAATATTAATCACCTTCTCTGTAATGAAGAATCTCTGGGTAGGTCCACAGCTCATCAGTTGGTAGACATGGCATATACAGATTCAGTTAACCCTCCTGTAAAGCTCCTTGAATCTGTGCCAAATACATAGCTGAACAGTAGAATTTCACTTGCTAATTTGGTGCTTTCAAATGCTGGATAGCAGAATTTCAAATATTATTACTTCTCAATATATTCTTTACAGAAAACTACCCTTTACACTGCTGAAAAACATAAAGATTACATATAGAGGAAAACTGCCCAGTTTATGCCTAATTAACAAAAGCTAGCAACTGTATATACAGCATTGAAATACAGATTTGAATGGAAAAGAGTGTCTGCAGTTTCTACTCAGTAAAAGTAGCTGTAAAAGGGCATCATAAACCAAATGTTTGATTAAATAAATAAATATTTTTAAAAGCAATTTATGACAGACAAGTTACCAATGAAGGAGGAAAATTTACAGAAAAAGACCTAGAAAAAAAATCCTTTCAAAATTCATCCTTCTAATATCCATGTCCCCAGGGTAGCCTGAGAGTCACAAATCATCCTGTCTCCTTGTGGACATGTAGATGCAGTCTCAGGCCAGTTCTCCTCCTGACTCCAGCAAAGCCCAGTAACATAATTATGACAACAGGATTCCTGTATAATTCACAGACCTATCCCTAAACCAAAGCATATTTACAGTTGTGTTACTGCTTGTACAAATTCTCTTCAGATGCTTGAAGATCTCCACAGGTGCTGTCCTTTTCAACCTACTGCCATTCATTTTCCTTTAAATTATTCATCCATTAATACATTTAATGAGCAGTCAAAAAATCTGCAAAAGTTACTTCTTTAAAAAGGCAATCCTCTAATTTCATGCCTTCATATGAATAGTACACTTATTAACAACTGATAAGACTACAAACACAGCTAATATTTCTTTTTCTTACAGAAGTATATTAAATTAAGATTGATGAAAAGCTATTTGTTGACAGCCAATACAGTTTAGTAAATCACTGTTGTTTCATCATGAGATGGAATAATTTTATATTGCCTGATGGCTCAGTTTGAAAAGTCTCATCTGTAGCAGAATTTGTTGTATTTGCAACAACTATTTGTTGTATTTGTATTGTATTTGCTATAAAACTAATTACTAGTTACATAACAAATGATTCATTGCCTTAATATGCTACTTAGTATGATATAAAAAGGCTTACATGTTAACTAGAATTATCTATTGTTCTTCAGTGTACACTTTTTGATAAGATTTTCTAGAAATATTATCTGGCTTTTTAATACCAAAATCCTATGCTTACAAACATATCCGCTGCATATTTTTTATTTCAAAAGGCCAGTCCTGAAAACATTCTGGCATATAAGTAAATTTAAAATAAGGCAATGAATGGAAGATGGAAGATATCATGTATGACATGATCAAATCCTGCTATTCCCTCTGCTATTAGCAGAACTTCTTCAGAGCTGCCAAAACAGGTCCCTTAGTGACTGCTAAAGAGAGGGAATGAATTGACCCTTCATACCTCTGTCATATAAAAACTCATTTCAATTGATTTTTTAATATGGAAAAATGTACGCTATAGGAAAGACATTCTTTATACTATTTTTTCATGTTTTGCTAAGGAAACTTCTTACAGTCAAATCTTGCACTCATAAAAATGTGCTTTCTGGGGGATTTTTGGCATCATGAAGTACATAATGAACAATTAATGTATACTAAATCACTGTGGTAAAATATTAATATGTTTTCTTTCAGCCTTAGGTGGATTAGAATGGAGTCCTGGAATTAGAGCAGTTGACGAAAGAAGCTAATGATGAACAGCTTTTGGTCTTATGTCAGTTCAAGCTTTATACTGCTCACTAGTATTCAGACTCCCACACAGCACATTTCTTTTCATATTGGACACCTGTGCTGTTTTTCAAATTCTGAACAGCACTGCAGCTTGTAGTATAAAATGGTCTAAGTCAAGTCATCTACTGCTGAAAGCCAAGAAAATCAGCCTAAGGTAAGCAAAAGTTTTAAAACTGTGTAATTAGTCAAACTGCTAAACACTTCTTTGAGATAAGTGATAATGTAAATTTGAGTAAGAAATAATTTCTCAAAGTAAATTTTGCAGTAATTGTGAAGAGAAAGCTACACAATAATGGTTTTGTTCATGTGGTTTTCTTGCTTTTTTCTTTAAATCTGATGACTCCAGGGTCACATACAGAAAGCAGTCCTATCTTATCTTTAAGACTATTAACTCTGTTAATTGTTCAGCTCTCCATATTAAATGTAATCATTCTTTCTGACTGTGGTATAAAATACAGCACAACCTAATAAAATCAAGGTTATTTCCATAAAAGTCTTTATGAAAATAAAAACAAATCTCGAACTACTATCACTACTGAAACAGTTTTGGTTTTCTCTTTTTTTTTTTCTTTCAGTAAGCACCAATATGTCCTTTTGCCTTTCCAGCTTAGTAAGAAATGTAGGTTGCCAGAATAAATTGTCAATTCAAAGGTATTTTTGTACTTGCTTCCCATGTATTCTGGGTAAGAACACACCTTCACTCTATTTCCTGCTTTGCAAGTACAGTGAGTTGTGGTGGACATACTTGGAAGGCATCCTGTTTTTGTCAATAACCTGTCATATTTATCCAGAATGCTGGCAAAACACACCTTTTGATTTGTTTCCCCTCTTGATGGCTGGCACACGTAGGACAGGGTACACATAGAGTTCACACTAAAAAACCCTAAAGGAACCACAAGCTGAGCCAGAATGCCTCCTTACTACAGCACAAAGACCTCCAAGCCAGAGAGTTTATTTGCCAAAAGCTTGCTAGCCAGGAAGCAGTGTGAAAATTTCCGCACGCCCACCGGCAATCTCATCTTTGGCTCACAAAGGTACACGCCCACGTAATACCACAGACTGAGCTTTCCTCTCCTGGAACACACCCTCAGTGCAAGGGAGAACACTGCTAGTCACCATCACATCAGCTCTGCAGACACCCACCCCCCCAAGTGCTTCATAAATGGTTCATGAGTAATGACTGGGAAATATCTGGTTGTATTCCAAAACATAAAATTATGACATCTTTGTCATGGAAAGGTTTGCAACACTGTGTCATTACTTTATTTGATAGAGATTGCTGGTTTTTATTTTTTAAATAAATAAAAATTTGGAGTTGGATCAGATCTAAAAATCAGTGATACAGTATAAATGTGTATTACCAAGCTTTTTCAAAAAGAAATAGCCTCTTTGCTTAACACCTAGGTAACATGATGGAAACATGGCTACAGTCCTCTACAACTCTAAGATATTACAGCAATGCTTGTATTATTGTCATGCCCCCGCTCCCCAAAAAAGTTCAGAGCCAAACAAGGACAAAGTTGTCTTTGAGCTGGTTAATGTGAAAAGATTTTTCAGAACAATTTGTGAATCATGAGAATAAATATATAGCACAAATGCCTCCACTAAGGTGACCAAAGGCACCATCTTATACTACTCAAACCCAGCACCAACTATCGCCTTCAACAAGTAAATTTATGGCACTTAGACTTTTGCCTTAGTCCTAAAAAATATAGTGGTTAAATAAAACACTAGAAAAGCAAAATCAGTATCAGAATTGAATAACAGGTTTTCACAGCACACTTATTAGGCAAGGTGGTAAGATTAGCTGCAACAAATCATGCCAGGTGAAACCAAAGTACAGATCTTTGTGGGAAATCCAGGCTAAACCTGCTTTCATTACTCACATTTTTAGACACTTAGACCACCCCAGGCATTCTATAGAAAGGAGATTCTTGCACATATTGAATTTGCCTCTTTTTTCAGTTAAATTGGTCATTCATTATGTTGAGATCCACTCTAACATATAGCATATATAGCTTTCTTTCATAAGTTATGTTGAGGGTTGTGGGTTTTTTTGGGTTTTTTCACTTTGGCGTAACAGGGAACAGACAATTATTGCAAGGTCAGATTGTCTTAATATTTATGTTTTTGGCTTAAAAAATTATTCGTCTTTCAGAACAACCAGCTACCACTTCATGGTCATGAATGTGAATAAATACAAAAAACAAAAAACAAAAAACATGCCTGGTGTCTGACTTGTCAAATACTATGGACCCACCCTACAGCACTCTTTAGAGATTGAAATAATCCCAAAATAGTTATGAATATGCCAGTGAGTAGTCTACATCAGAGTTTCAAAGCTGAGTAAGAGATCTAGTACTCCAAATTCTATGAAGAGCAATTTACAATTTTAATCTTGCATCCACTTTGGTATTTGCCCTCTCAGTAGCTGAGGGGAAATATCAAAGGAATATGAAAGCTCTAAAAGATTTGGAGCCTTAAGAATAGCTGCTGCAAGATAATTTTAAGGATAATTTACACTTGCTGAGGACATAGCCCACTTTCAGATTCTCTCTCTCCATTCCAGATATAATTTGCTCCATCTTATTCCAAAAGGATAAATGATTTATTTATTCACTTTACATACCACAGTGTCATTGAGGGAATATGCTGTTAGGATAGCAACAGTAATATAATGGTGTCATATGCAAAGAGATGTTACATCCACTCTTAAGGTGAAGGTAGACAAAGCCATCTGGTTTCTCTGATTTTATTTATCCCTTACACATGCACACATACATCAGTGAATGACCTGGGTAGCATCTCATAAAGTATAAGAGACACTGCAGTTCACTAACCCTTAGCTGTGTTCTCTTTTTAACAGAAAGGTGTTTTGAGGATGATTTTCATATTGTACTTGTCCACAATCTTCACAGAGCAAAATTATCAAGACAGTATCTTCTTCATTTTGCAGATGTCCCATGCTACTGTTTGTCAATGTTTTAGTGAAACCCATGGTGCATCTGTGACAGCCTTTCAGCAAATAATACCACCAGTAGGAAATGTTCCAGGAAAAGCCATCTCATAGCCAAAAGGTCAAACATAGACCACTGCATATGGGCCATTGCTAAATGCCAACTAGCGAGCTGCACAACTGCACTGAGGGAGAGCATTGTGCCAGGGTGATGGAAGAGTCAAGGCTATGAGGGTGCCAGTTGAAGTAGCACATTTCTATGGGAAGATTTAGAAGGATGCATAATGGGGAAATGGAAGCTTGAAGACAGTAATTCAAAATGGAGGCTGAGGGGTGCTCTCATTGCTTTCTACAGATTTCTGAAGACAGGAAGTGGAGAGGGAGGGAGATGCTGATCCCTTCTCCCTTATATCCAGAGATAGGCTGAATGGGAATCGTTCAAAGCTGTGTCAGGGGAGGTTTAGAGTGGACGTTGGGAAGAATTTTTTTACCAGAAGGTGGTCGAACATGGAAGATTTCCTAGAAAGGTGATCAGTGCCCCAAGCCTGCCAGTGTCTGAGAGGCATTTGGACAATGCTCATCAAGGTTTTGATTTGATCAGTGATGATTTGGTCAGGCAGTTGGACCAGATAGCTGTTTTAAGCCCCTTTCAACTGAAACAGTCTATTCTATTGCAATATCATATTTTCTATATGAAATATATTTTCTATTATTTTCTAACATTTTCTATTCAGACAGAGCACAGTATGCTAGACACAAGGGTTAGGCAGTACAGACTGAGGACACAGAACAGTTATATTCCTTTATCTAGCCATTTCAGGAGGATGTCCACATTAGACTGCCAACCATGTAGATATCAAATGTTATGCAGATTTAAACTCTTGTTTTATGTACAAACATGTTTATACATAAGCATGTACGCAGAAGTTTATTGTCAGTGTTTCTGAGACATCTGAATTTGCCTCTTGAATTATCACTGAATATACCTACAAAAATTAATCTGACAGCAGGAAGCTCTCCCTTCTACATATAGAATCTTAGTAATTCTTCACATTGTATAGTCCATGTCCAGATTCTCTCCATGAACTAATAGCAAATTTGTATTTTGCCAATTCAATCCATTTCTGTGCTTCCTTTGTGTCCAGATTGACAGTAGATTTGCTAACCCTATCTGAGGTTAGCAGGCACTATTAGAAAATTGTGCATACTTATGGGGAGGAAGGATAAAAACCAGGATACTTTTGCTTTTTACATTGCAACAGATTAGGTTTACTGTTAGGTATGTGAATTACTATTAGGTAGACTTTAGTACTTAATATTTCTATATTAACTTAATATTCTTCAGTTAATTTTATTCTTGAAAACTTACTACAGCCATGAAGTGTTGACCATTTAGAGAGCTTAAAGGATTTTTGTAGCATAGAATTTTGTGGTGAGATTTGCTGAGGCACAGTTAAATGACTAGATACGCCTGTTAATTATTTGCTTAAATCAGGTAACTTATTATTTTCTGCTACACACAGGAAAATTAATCAGAGAGTTGTCCTGGAGAGCAGAAAGAAATGAGAAGCAAAGAGGAAAGAGTTCAGGCATAAGATAAAACCGAACCATCATACTATTGATAAGTAAGACTAAGCACTCCTGTTCAGTCATCCCCAGGTGATTAGTAATTTCTTAATAAGCCTTCTTGGCAGGTTTTATGCAAACTTGCTCGTAAACAATGTTTTATATAGCCAGTTAGATAAAATTTACTTACAATTTACCCACAGTTATCTTAGAAATACCATATAATGAGGTTTTTTTCCACAGATAAACACCCTTGCCTTTGTCATACACAATAAAACAGTTCAAAAAAAGGTTAACCAGTATCAAGGCAAGGTTTGTTTGGTATTCTTTTTTTTTGGCTTGCCTGGAATCTTTCTTTTCTTTGTGATCAATTAATCATAGCACGTCTTCTAATTTCTGTTCTCTATCACCCTGATGAATTAGTTATGTATTTGACATAGCATTTCAAAACAAACTCAGCACACCTCTGCCCATGCTAGTGACTGTATAACTCTTGGTCCTACGTAAAAGGCTAATTAAATAACTGAATAGTCAGACAAGTGCCATTATTTTCAGTTACTCTGTCTAAAATTAAAATTTTTAACTAGAGCCTAAGCTGACTCATCACATTCCTGCAGAAAGAACGTTGTGTCAACACACTCAGTTTAACTCTTCCAAGACACCAGCATGGTTATGCTTGGTTTAACAACTTCTCTAATTGCTATTGTTACAAAAATGAGTTAATGAGAAGTATATTAAAGACCATAAGTTTAGAGTGAAACTATGACAAATGAACAAAAACTTCAAATACTTCCTGAACAAAAGAACAACGAGAAAGTATAAAGGCATATTCTCTGTTTTGACCATATTTCAGATCAGCTTTTTAAAGTATCAAAACACCTCCATTTTATGCATCAAATAAATAAGTTTTTAGAACAACTCACAGCCTAGGAAGGCATGTGTGTACAATGCCCTGATTTTCATAAAACCATAGAATGATTAAAGTTGAAAAAGACCTTAAAGATCATCTAGTTCCAACTCCTCTGTCATGGGCAGGGACACATTCAGCTAGACCAGGTTGCTCAAAGCTCCATCCAGACTGAACTTGAACTATTCCAGGGATGAGACATCTACAACTTCTCTCGACAGCCTCCTCCAGTAAAGAATTTCCATCCTCACAGTAAAGAATTTCCATCCTCGCAGTAAATAATTTCTGCCTAATATCCAATTTAAACCCACTGTCTTTCAGCTTCGATCCTTTCCTCCATGTCCTATCACTGCATGCCCTCATGAAAAATACCTCTCCAGCCTTTTAGCAGGCCACCTTCAGGCACTGAAAGCCTGCTGTAAGGTCTTCCTGAAGCCTTGTCCCTAAAATTATTACATTTCTTATGAGAACAAAGTTATTCCTGCTTTCACCAGACATGGACTGACAACAGTATCTCCTTGAAAATTCAAGCAATGGGGCTGTCTTAAGGGAGGTCAAGGACACTTGATATCTTTATTGGCAGAGGCATCTATATTCTAAGAACAAGAAATTCAGATTCCAGTGAGCAGAAAGCAGAATCCTCTGGAGAAGGAGCTCAAGTCTTTGCTTTGCTGTACACATATAGATGCTCTTCAATTGGCCAGTGGTTATCTTTCATTTTAATAGGTTAGGTGTGTTCCCAGGTAGGAACAGAGCATTAAATGCTGTGGCTCCACAGAAGTACAGATATATCTGCTCCCAACAGATTTTAAATAGTGATTTTAACAAGCTCAAAAGCAGTAGAAGTCCCTTCTAAAAGCTGATGATAAATATTAGAAAATAAGTTGGGCTGCATCTCTTGTAACTAATGAAGCCAGAACACTGATCTGAGCAGGAAAAGATTCACTGGCATGGAAGATATGAGAGAAGTGACCTAGCAGGGCTTTAATTAGTGTCTACCTTGAGAGGAGGTAAGAGGAAACCTTGAGAAATGGTCATAAGTGCAGTTATGCATAAAAACACAATGCAAGTCATCAAGATAAAAAATTAAACATTATGTGTAGCTGCAATAATGTAGGCTACATGATTAAGTTTACCTCAAATAGTATAGATAACAGTTGGGTCTGGGTGGATTTTCTGGACCTGAACAATATTCATATGGCTCTATTCCTTGTTTTAAATGTGTTCATGTAGGAAGGCTCAATCATTTTATCTGAGAACTTCGCAATCAGTAACATTATTTCCCCATCTGAGAGAGAGGGACAAACTATAGTCCCCTCTTAATAAATAGAGAAATGAGGCAAAGGACAACTAAAGATAGTGTTTATGACACTTGAGTCCACGTGTCTACGATACAGTTGCCTGCACACAAACCAAACATTCAATTCCCTTTGTATATAATGATCAGAAACAGGCACATCTAAACAGTTTCCTCAAAATTATCTTTCATAGGAGGTTGAACTCCTCCATTTCTTCCCACTGGTTGTCTAACTAAAGTGTTCAAACAATTGCAACACCTAGACTTAGGTGAAGTGAATCTACACAAATGACTTCCCCAAATCTGAGGAGAGAGCTGAAGGTGGAGAGCCTGGATGGAGACCCACCTTCAACACCTTCCACTGGAGCACATTCTCAAAACTGAAAATATATCAACAACTGCTACAGTTATGAATACCAGAAAAAAACATCCTTTACCTCTTAAAAAATATTTTTAGTGTCCTAGTTCAATAATTAATGTTTTCACCAGCTTAAAATATATTTCAGAGAGTATGAGCTTCAAGAAAATAGTCAGCCAACTTCACAAAAATGGCCATGTGTGAAATTGTAAAATGATGCATTGTACCAACTGAGGATTAACAGAATCAGACTTATAAATCAAACTAAAAATAAGCCAGATGAGGAACATTCTTCAGAAAGCAACAAAGCAAATATTAAATGTGGGAAAGTTGTCCTGCAAGGTCTTGCCTGCATCCCTGGTTTGTGAATGGGCACCCAAAATCCCCATGACTAAAGGACAGGACTGTAATTTTCTTTAGAAGGTGCACCAAGCACACAGTTTCTTTTCCTGGCCTCCTCTGGCCTGACAACCAGAAATACACGGTATGCAGAAGATACGGGTCACTTCCCCATCTTGCTGGGACAATGTTCAGATGCATCTCCTGGGGCCAGGACTGTGATGCGCACACACAGTTGCAGGAACAGCTTGAAGTTAAGCTGCCTTCTCAAAGCTACACTCTATGTTGACAAAAAGAAGAAATCACAAGATCTGTTAAATTTATCTCTGAAGACACATAGAAGTTGCTGCACTCCAAAGTTTTGGTGTTTTATTTAAAACAATGCATTAAAGATATATATCCTTTCATCTGATTAAGGAGAAAAAGCAGCTGTGAACTGTACTTGCTACTGATTAAATGCCCTGACAACACCTAAAATTGATTAATCTTCTAGATAACATTGCTTTAACTAGACACGTGAGAAAATATCTAAGGTGACAGTCCACTTTTGATAAGTGAGTTCTGTTAATAAATAGGCATTTAAAACACATTAGTATTTAAATACTCCTATCTGATTTACGAGAAGTAACTTCCTGTGAAAATTTAGTCCTTCAGCTTTGAAAAAGAAGCAGCAGAAAAGACTGTCCTAATCAAAAAGAACTGCTTGTTTAGGAATCTGGAAAGCTGAGTCAGTAGTGATTGTATGCAAGGAAACAAAGATGACTTCACTTATTGAGGGAAAGATGAAAGTGATGGAAAGATCACTACTGGGTGTATCCTATTAATGTTAAAGTAGATTACATATAACTATTTGAAAACTTTCAGAATCCTGGGATTCACTGCTGGATCATGCTCTGCTTGCTATCTACCAAGAGTCTTTGGTTCTTCACAGCACAGTTTTTTCCTCACTAGTCCTCTAATTCTCTCCCCAGTATAGGATTGTTCTCCAGTTGTTTCCCAGTACCACAATTCTCAATGAAATTTTTATTCCCTAAGAATCACAACAGCTTTCTAGCCTGCCCAGGCTAAATTACTAGCATTAATAGCATTCCCTATTTTTCAGGTGTATACATAAATAAAATTACCATGATGGACTTGGTCTGAAAAGATTGACTTAGGTGTCTCAAACAGCTGTAATTAAGACACTGCCATATTGGTTAATTTAGCCAGAATAAGAAGCCAGCCAATCACTTCCATGAGTACTTCTGGACTCATTTCCTAGAGCCAGCAGAACTCATCTACAGCTCCTGCTATCTGTCATTCATCTGACAGTGAATGGCATTTTTGCTTCCATCTACATGAGAAGGGGAGTTAAAAGCTGCCATTACAGCTGGAATTAAGGAGCACTAATAGCTTGCCAGCCATGTTCAGGGCATGAGAATGTAGATCTTACCGAAGGAGACTTAAAGTAGTTGGTTTGCTCATCCAAGGGAAGTGTAAACTGAGAGGGTGTTTATTCTACAAATAAATCATGTGCTGTAAGCTACATAGGGGAAAAACTTATTTAGACAATAAAACAATTCTGCCGTAAGAACAAAGGCATAAATTTGAGGCTGGCAAGTGGAAAGCTTCTAAACATGCCAGGGTTATGGCACTGCAACAAACCTTCTCCATTTGGGCAGCAGAGGGGAGGAACCTAACTAGTTTTAAGACATGGAGAAAAATTTATGAAATGTATTATATGGGTTGGTGATGTCAGCCAAATTGGTGACTCAGGAGATCTCTTCTAGTCTTCTTGTGCTGAACATTTGCATCATGACTATTTTTCTATACAGTGGACAGTGAAAAATATCAAGTGTATTATTCTAATTAAAAATAAAAGAAATATAAATGACAGAAAGTTAACCTCATTGTGATAAGCAATTAACAGAATTATGCTTTGATTGAAGCTGATGCATAATTAACAACTGTTGTAAATGATGTTATCCATTTAATTTGCCCAGATTAGAATAGCATTATTCTTAGGCATGTTTAGCAAGTTCTGTGGTAATATGCACTTGAATGAAGTGCTCTTTACTAATGTGTTGAAATTCACAAAGCTGTTATTAGAATTGCAAATAAGATATACACCAGCATAATTTCCTCTGCCCATCATTTTCTCTTCTTCGGAACTATCCCTGACAGAAAATCAAATTGTAACAAGTCCAAAAATTGTTTGCACAAATTGAACAAAAGTAGTGTTATTAAACATGAAAAATTTGCAAAAAAATCATCATGAACCAAGTGGGACTGAATTCAAAACACAAGCTGCTGCTGAGTAGAAAGGAACAAGAATCATGGAGCTCACTGGGGGACAGAGAAAAATACTCAAGGTAGAATTCACTTAACAAGTGGAAATGGGAAGAATTATTTTTTCAAGTGATGTATATTTGAGGCCCAGAACTGAAGAATCTCTGAAAACTCCGTCTAATGAAATCAGTAGAAAAAAATCATCGGCTTTCAAGTATACGGTCTTCATAGTCAATATATGTTGGAGCTGTAAAGTCCTTAATTAGCTGAATAAAGCACACCAATTAAAAAAAAAGAACAAAGTAACTAGTAGCTCACAGGTCTTCCAACTTTTCCCAGAAGGATATTGAAAAATCTGACCTGGAGAAAGTAGTAAGATACGATGAGGGAACAACTGCCTGATCAGGAGCACACACAGCCTTGGGTGGACAAAGTAATGATATCATTCAGCAAAAATTTTTGGGGTGCACATACCTTCCACCAACCTACCACCAGCTTCTCCAATTTCATAGGTATTTATATGGCTTTCAGAAGCACATGATCTTCACAACTGATTCATCTCTAAATGGCCATCAGTTTCTGAGTGAGAGGCATGTCGAAATAGGTCAGGCAATGATACAAACTCTAGCAAGCAAGGAGGTTAGTGAAGCATGCAGCAAAACTTTACTTACATTCAAAACAGAAAACAATAAAGCACAGACACTTCAGTTCTTCATATACAGATGTGGAAAGGCTGATTTCCTAGGCTGTGTTTCCATCCTCATCTCCAGGTAACACCTGCAACCAATAAGAGTAAAATAAATGCTAAGCTACCTGCAATCCTAAATAAAATTCGTATTTGGATTATAAAGGTTGAGAATACAGTGCTTTCATTCAAGGTATAAAGGCATTTCTGAAAATTAAAGAAAATGCTTAAGTCATCAGACAATATTGATACCAGATTTTCTTCCACTTGTAGAGCAAAAATAGCATAGAATTTATACAATGTCTTGAAATACTATCTGGAAGGATTACATATAGGGAATAGAAGACAAAGTGGTTTTCAAGACAGCGGTTCTGTTGACATAGAAGCACATGAATAAAAGATCCCCTGCTCTTTGGATGACTAATGTTTAGGTAAACTGGGTAAACTACATAGTAAAACAGGATTTGTAGTAAAAAAGCCTGAAAGAAAAACAATTTTAATTTGACTATGTGCACAGCATTTCAGAAAGGATGAAAGCTCAAGAGAAACAAAGGGACATTTTGTAGTAACCTTGAGAATTACTTTACAACTCTTGCAGCCTTGCTGACTTTTCTTGGGTGGGGTGAACTGCACTTTTAAATGCTATGCTTTAGCTAGGCAGGCACTACCTACTTATTGCTTTATATACATTTATTTCAATGTTGCCTATTAATTCTATACATTCTTATGTAAGTGTCATCTATGCATTGATGAGATACTCTGAAATCCAAACAAAATATGCATTGGTCACTCATAAAGTTCTGAAAGACAATTTGCTTTCTGCACCCCAAATATAACTTCATGCTCTTAAGATCCAAAAAAAAAATGTCATTTTTAGCTTTTCGTATTTCAAAAATATCCACTTGCTTCAGCAGCATTCATTGCTTTGCCTTTTACATTACTTGAAACCTTATGGGTAATACATCCTACTTTCCCTTGGAAGAAACTGAACAAAAAATCACTTCTAAACACCAGGGGTGAAACTAACTCCCCTTATTTAGATACAACAGGACTTTAGTCAAGAACAGAGATTCTTACAGTCTAAATTGTAAGTCTGCTGAAGTACTACATTTTTTATTGATCTTGTAAACTGCAGTGCATGCAAAATAGAAAGCAGTAAAATTATTAGCCCATCAGTACTTTCTGTCCTCAGTAGTGATACTGTTAGACCAGCATGCCAGATTGATTCTGGCATTATCATAAATTAGACTATTTTATTCAATAGTTAAACATATATAAAATTAATTCTTATCTTATCTTATGTATTTCCACATATAGCCCCTGGATCAGGAATATACCATTTGGCTAATAGCAGAGGAAAAAAGCACTACTTGAAATGACACAACCTCTCCCACTGGGATCACTATAAAGGCACATAGAGATCATCAGGGGTACTAAAGTGAGGATGAAACCTAGAAATGGATCTGTTCTCAAGGTCCCTCTCTGCCTCCCCCTACCCTCACTCAGCTATGCAAGGTAAATTAGTCTCTCCACCATCCATGATGAGAAGCTGGAATCTCTACAGGAAGCACACACTTGTCTATGTACCTCTTTTAGTTCTACATTTTCAGACCTCCCTTACACATCTAATTCTATAGTCATTAGTAGGGCAATAAAACGACATAAAATGAGCAAAGAGCAATAAAGCAATCATATTCCAGCATGTTTATTTAGTGTGGTCTTAATGACAGAGACCTTCGCACCCACTGATACCTGGAGCTGCTGCTAATTCTCTGCCTCAAATCCATGGTTATTATTACTCTCAGACTTATGCCCAATGTTTTAAAGCCTGCTTCACATGAACTGGGCAAAAAAAAAAAAAAACCTCACAGAAAGAAAAACCATTGTTAAGGGGGGAAAGAAAGCTTTGAAAATTCCGCCCAAATCTACTTTCATAAGAGTTAGATACAATGAAAAATTTGCATTGTTGCACTGAGGTTGTATTAAAAAATGTAAATATGTGCCTTAGCCTTTGACTATACTGTCCAAATTAGCTGGAAACATCAAATGGTATTTGATGGCTGTTGTTATTAGAGTGTAGACATATGCTTAGTGCTAAGAAAGGTATTTAAAATCTAACTGCATACAAGTGAATCTGAGGGCAAGTCAGACTTTTCTCTCCCCAAAATAATTAACAATCAAATTAAAGTTGTACCATCTATAGCATACTGTGATTAGTGATTAGTTCTACAACTCTTTCTATGTCAGTGTAAAATCTGTTGCACTGATTGTTTTTCTTTTGCTCTCTCCATCTTCTCAAGACTTTTCTAGAGATATTCACTCCTTTGTTTTGCCTTTTATCAGACAGATTGGTTTTACTGCAGGTTTCAGCAGGGGTTTGATTCTCTACGTTGAGCTCTGGGTAGCTGGCATCTTTCAAACTGGAATGAAATGCACAAATGTGGAAGCCTGGCCACAAAGTAGCAACTACTCAGAACACATAAGTGATGTGGCCCAGATAACATGTGATATGCTGCACTAATATTGTAAGCAAAACATACAACAGGTTGTGTTTGCACAAGCAAGTGCATCCGATATATAGAAAATGTGTATAGATTGCCAAAATTCTACAAGGAGCATGCTCTACTTGGAAAAGCTGGTCAAAAACAACACGGGCAAAAATTCTTTTCATTTTGAATTTTCAGGTGTCCAAACAGTATCCTATTGTGCAAAAAACTGGTTTGCTGAAATAAAAGCACAATAAAAAAGAGCTATGTGTTGAATTATTTCAGTGAGCTAGGATCCAAAGTAAAGCACCATGATAAATCATGTAATTTTGCTTAAAAGCAGGGAGAAACAAAACATGGACATATACAGGAAAAAAAAGAAGAAAAAAATAATGGGAGTAAACCAAAACACAAAACAAAGCAGTGCCTCTTTCAGGATGATTGAATCTTGCTTAATCCATATTTTACTCTCTGCTACATAATTTTACACTCTTGACAAAGTGTCAGGCAGTTGGAAAAGGGTTGGAAAAACATATGTAGCTTTTTGTCAACTTTATGCCTCCCTAAATTTAAAAGACATTTCTGAATAAAGAAGCTAAAAATAAATCACACAACAGTGTCAATAATGTGGTCTGAATTATCCAGCAATAAAAAACATGAAAACATTTTAATATATTTTAATAGAATTTCCATAACATAAATAATATCAACAAGACGACTGGCAACAAAGAAATTATTTGTAGATGACTTACACAGATGACCTTTTAAAAAAACCTTACACTGCCTATATATACTGTGGCTTGTTTACCTACATGTTTAAACTATTCTAAAAACACATAGTTAAAATGTAGCCAACATGTACTTTACCTAATCTTAATAGCAAAAGCTGGCACTGAGGTCTTAGATAAGCAAATATAGTCACATTAATAGTTACAATTTTAGTTTCCAGAATGAAAATCAATACCAATTTATCTGGATACTGTAAACTAACAAAATATATAGAAAAATTAATGTCTACAAATTTACATTTCAATTTTATTTTCAACAAATATATATATAGACAGAGAGAGAGTGAGCATGCTTTTGTGTCTATAGGCAGTTAGAAAGTTATGCACATATCTAAATATGCACATATTTAGATAGGGTCCCATTTCAATGCAATTCCATTATCTTTAAGGAAATGTGCTGATAAGTTAGAAGTTGCAACATACACATTTTTATAAATATAGCAGGCTTAAATGTGGAATTTCTAAGAAGTAAATTTCCAGAATTTTGTAAGCATTCACCATACTAATTCTTTAGTCATTACAGAAACATCATCAAAAAGACCTGACAAGAATGGCAACTACTAGGCTAAGTCAAAAACTTGATTAATATATACACTTTCCGATAAAGCATATTCAAAACAATGACAGTGAAAAATGAAAAACAAGCGATCAAGCTAGTTGTCAAAATGAAGAAAATGTTAGTTAATTGAATTATTAAAAACTGTTAATTAAAAAAGTTTATTTCAGCTTTAGCAAATAAAAAAATTCTATCTCTAACACCGAAACCAGGCTCACATTTGCATCCATTTCTTCCAATTCATTGCCTCTTGTCTACCCAGTATCATTTTAGATCCAGAGCTGCAGTATAGTGACTTCTACCTGACCAACCAGCCAACAAGATTAACCTTTTTTCTTTTTGGGAACTTGTGACCAGTGAGAAGCAGAATGATTAAACAGCTTTTTTACAATCTCTATATGAGATTAATCATGTCTCACCTTACAACTGACTCAAATCCCTGAAATTTTTCATTCTGCTACTCTTTCATGTCAATCCTCTTGTTCCTTACTCTTTATACAGTCTTATTAAGCTTTTATTTTCCCGAGTTAATGAACACAGACTTTTACCTCTCACTCTGACAAGTTCATTGCTGAAACCGTTGTTCATCAGAAATATGTAAAAGAAAATCATATTAATTCTATGAAAAATGTTAGTAGGTCGGAAAATCAAGCCACTGTTCTTGATTTTCCAACATATCTACATTAAGCTAAACAAATATGATCACATAATAAACTTGCAATATTTAACTGAATGTAGTCATAAAGCATACCATTCAGTAACCAAAGCCACACACAAAATGTGCAAATTATTACAAAGCAGCACTACACCTCAAAAAATAGCAACATGCACTATCTCCCAGGCAGTACTAAGGGACAAAGAACACAATCCCTTTAGTCTTAAGAAAACCCCATGTATCATTCAGGACAATTCTTTCAAACAAGCTGATGAAGAAAGCTATCTAGTACTCATAGTAAAAAGTAGAATTAGAAAAGACAAATTTGAAGCTAGAAATAAACATAAGTAGAAATAGGAGCTCACATGAGTCTGAGAACAATCTGCAGATGATGGATGGAATGAAAGTCTGATAAAAGATAATCAAATTTTAGTCAGCCCAAGAAAATATTTTCAGGTTTTTTATATTGTAAAAAGGAAAATCTGCAGTTGTTTTATGCAACAAAGTATTTACTAATTTGTTTAGAGGTTCCAAATAATTTTAGTGTAAACTGTCTGTTAATTATTGGAAGATATGGTATAGAAAATATTAAGCAAAGCAGTATCTAGTCTTCAGAAAATTAACTGAGATTGAGATGAGATGAGATGAGATGAGATGAGATGAGATGAGATGAGATGAGATGAGATGAGATGAGACAAAAAGAAACAAGAAGAAACACTGAGATATACCACTCTACAATGGTCCTTTTACAGAGAACATTATGCTGCAACCAGTTCTAAACACTGAAGGTGGTACACAAAGAGATCATAGGTCTGCTTCCAACTCATCTTCTCAACAAAATACCAGTGGACAAACTGAAATTAGAAGTATCAACAAAACATAAATCAGCAGAAGGTCAAATATCCCCACAAAAAGGAGCTGTGGAGACTTTTCAAAAGTATTCAGGCACCTTAAGATGCAAATATGCAGTTAGAGAATCCATGGTTCTTGATAATAGCTGGCCTCAGCCTGCTGGGAACCAGCAAGTGAAAAATATCCTCAACTGAAAGAATAAAAAAGGGAAGAAAGAACAGGATTGCTGGCATTCAGAAGACACTGAATAAGAGCAGGTATCTAGTGCAGCAACTTTTCCAAATCAAAATTTCCTCCTACACACACACACACACACACACACACAGAGGAACAATATTCATTATACCACCATTCTCAAAAGGAAAGAGAACTAGCAACCACAACTATTTATGATGGTTTTGATCATTCTTCATTTTTGCTGGCAGACCAGGTGACCAGTTTACAAACACCATATAAAATAGGTAGAATGTATTTTAATAGACATCTAATTGCAACTTTTGATGCATGAAAATCTGACCCGACTCATAAGTGTTCCCTAGACAAGTATGATGATAGGAGTTTGTATTTGCTAGAAATAAATGCATTATACATTCTAATTTAAATACCTCTAAATTAACTGAAAAAACTTAAATAATTCTAAATATTACCAGGTATTAATTAAAACCATTCTCCCCCCCCAAAACTGGTTTCCATACATCTAAACTGCATGTGAGTTTACTATCAGCCATATTCTGATATACTAAAGCAACATAGCCAGTAACAACTGAGAAAACGCATTATACATAGCATTTACTTTGCCATGAAATTCTAGATGAGTTAATGATAGATAATGGTCTACAATTCATGTGTGACCTATTTTAGCAAATCTCACTGATACAGCAATTCAAGCAGACTGCATCAAGGCTGCACTAAGTATAATCAAAGGGGTTTGCAGAAAAATCAGCAGAAATTACAAAACACTTAATGGAAAAGAAAGTGACATGCTTAGAAGTCCCAAGAATGAAGTGTTGGTTGACTGTTTTAACACATCTGTTTTATCAAGATTTCCAGTGCAGAGTTTGTGGAGAAAAGAACTGAAGTGTTTGCTCTAGTTAGTACCCTTCACGTCACCCAAAAGAACTGAAATAGTGACAAAATCCTACCCAGTATCACGGTGATGGCTACCATCTTGACTGACACTAAGGTGAGGTGTATCTTTGAAAGATCTCTATCAACTTTTAAGTGGTTTACCAAGTCTGCATCCAATACCTAAGATGTGAGTACACATTAGATGTACTCTGCAGCAGTGGGTCTGCAGTAATGACAAACTTTGCAACCTTGTTAATCAATTCCTTTCAGTAAGTCCTCATGGACATATTGAACAAGAGAAGTCCCAGGAATATCTGTCTATCTGGACAAGCCTATGTGTGATTTCATTAGCAATTTCCTTTCAGTACAAAAGCTAACTTTAAACCTAATCCTGGCCCTGCCCTTTGTTTTCTATCAAACAATCATTAATCCAGGAAAAATCTTCTATCTTAACCCATGGTAGTTTTGTTTCTTTACATGCTTTTTTTGCAGAAATTTGCCAAAGGCTTTTTGGAACATTAACTATAGTGTGACAATGTTTAAAACCACAACCAGAAAGCACTGAAAGGTCCTGAGCCCGACATACCCCAGATTTGCTATTGTATCTCTGTTGTATTGGTATGAGGTCCGGAAGGGCACCACCAGCCTTGCTTGCCTCTCATTAACCCTGCTGGCAGGAGAGGAGCTCTGGTATTTGCTTGGTCTCCCAAGGCAAGACAATCAGAGACTGGGACGCAGGGAGCACACACCTCGAGGACGTTCACTGAGACACACCTATGTCAATAACACATCTCTATCTTTGCACCTAGTGATTCTTATGCAGTGTGCAAAAATTCTTTTTATTAGACTTTCTTTTTGACTGAGCTCAGACTGTAGTTCACAGATTTCATCTGCAACCCTTTTTAGAAATAAATAAAAAATAATTTTAGAAATGGCATGGTATGTACCATTTTCCATGGTCCTTTGATATAGGGTGACAGACGCAGATTAGTGAGACAGATTAGTAAATACAAACTGTAACAAGATAGTTGAAACAATAATACCTTCGAATACCTTCCTGCTTGCAAACAGCATGAAAGTAAAGCCAGCTTCACCAGTACAATGTGCAAGAACTTAATGGGGAAAAGTTGAACAGCTGAGACTAAAACCATTTAAAGTAGAGCAGGTTCCCTGTCTCCTGCTGCCCTTCAGATGGCTGCTGTGCCACCACAGGAAATCACCTAACTGCTGGTCATCCCAAATGACCCCCAGCCACCCTGAGCTCTCAATGGCAGCTCACTCGCTGCAGCCACAGCCAAGCAGACCAGTGATAATGGACTCACCTTAAATAAAAAAAATCTGCTCTATGATCAAACAGCCATAGAAGCTCGCAAATAACAGATGCTGGAGCACATTCAGTAGAAATGTAGCTGATCATTAAGAAATGTCAGCATTCATTCGCTATGGAAGATTCTGTTTTAAATGGTGTACATTATTTAGTTTTGATGTTTTGGTGTGGTTTGGGAACTACTAAAGCAACGTGAAGTAAAATAAACATGCAAAAGTCCAAACAGATCCTAGAGAACTTGAAACATCTTTTCCTATTAAAAATAAAAATAAAAATTCAGGCGGCACATAATCAGGAAGAAAAACCATTGGAGTGAGATTTTTCTTAAGAGATCTGGCAAAACTAGACTATTTTCAACAAAATATAGCCAGAAGGATAAACATTACCACTGTTTAGTTTTCTCAACTATCTTCATTCACCTAGTAGAAATACAAATTTGTGTAACTGTATAGATGCAGAGGTCCTCTGTGTAATCATATTGCCTGATTATATGCTTTATATTAATAAAAAACAGATATAACAATTATATAAAGCTGAATTACCAGTTTTACTTGATATTACGTTTCCATCCTCTTCAACAAAAAACCCATGAGAGCAAGATAAATGCCTTTGCCCTTCTGCTACTGTTTCAATGTAAACCTAATGATTCAGGACTGTTTGGAATCAGTTTTTTATATACTGCATGGAGTTTGAAACAATGTAGTTAATCCACACACATAAAGATGGACCCTCTTCAAAAATGTTATCTTTGGAAGCAACAGCCACTTCTCAATGGGAAAAATGTAGTTTAACTAGATAAAGAGACTAAACCAGTTCAAACTGCCTTATTAGCAAGAACTCCCTTATGGAAAATGTACATCAAAATCTAACACCAACACACCATTTTTTGCAGGATCAGGCACTATTTTCACTAGAAGAAAATGATCTGTAAGAATTCGTGTAACAGTGCCCTCTGGTGAGAATGTGCCTGAGAATATGCTTTCCTTGTAAGGGTAAAGAGATTTTAGTGGCAAGGCTAATAAGCAATCAGATGATTTTGAAAACTGAATTATAGTATCACTTTTCAAAACCAGCAATGAAGAAGTTAGGTGTTTTGAGGTCATAATTAATTTATACTCCTTTTAAATGAAAAACATTTATGCTCATTTTTTTTAAACACAGCCTTGTATGACGAAAGAGACAGTAGCCTTGACTAGGTGAAGATTTATGAGTGCTATAGACAGCATAGCTACTTTTATGGCTGAGAATGCAATAGACCCTAAGCAAACATTGATAAGTCCTCTATTCTTCTGAGAAGTATCCACCCACCAAGTGTCCTTACACTGGAAAGTCCCACAGTTTTGATAAGAATAAATACCAGCTAACTGTAGAAAACAACTTAATTTCTCAACTTAGTCGAAGACATTCATCAAATGTTTTGTGGGCAAGGGCTGCATCTTCCTTCACTATTGAACAACGACCACCACATTATCAATCCTACTAAAATGTGACAATCCTAATGAAATATGTAATATATGTATTCACCCCATAAAATACATGTATATACATGTATATACACATATATACACATATGTATACATATACATAGAAAATTAAGTTAAAATATTGGACAGGCTTGTCACTGAACCAAGGAGTAACATTCTACTTGCAAAAGGCTTAACTGTCACACACAACAGAAGATACTTCATAAACAATAGTTGATACAGAGTTTTGGTGGTGGTCAATGCCTGAAAATACCGTTCTGGTCTAACTTATTACCTGCTATTTGTGATGAAACCAAGACTAGCTTAATCATGACTGTCATGGTCCTTCACCAGTACCTCCCAATGATCCCATCTGCTGTCTTTGAAACTACCATGGCAGTTACTCTCAGCCTCCTCAGTGCAACCTGAACTGCAGCAGTGTTCTTCTAATGGCATGAAGACTTAGAGAAGGTACTAGAGCTGTTTGTAACTACGGTGTTTATATTGCATGAGAATGAGAATATGTACTTAATGAAAGTATTACTCTAGTCAACTTCTCCATCTCTTAGGACAGTCCTTCTCATTCATATCAAGTATGTCTCATCACCCTCTTGTTCTAACTTTGGTGACTAATTAACTTCATTGTTTTTAAGGAAGGAACTTGGCAGTCCCAGTTAGCTGTTTAACAAATAACTAGATGTCCCCAGAGGACTCAAAGGAGTCACTTAGAGCCAAGTTCCATTGGGTCAGGTATAAACATCAAACAAAAACCCACCTCAGCAGGTGGCAGCAAAAAGTGTGGGGAAACAAGACTGGTAAAATGTCATCAGCAAATAAAAAAATCTCATTTTATGTTATTTCAATGTTTGGTCTATCTATCATAGAGACATCAGATATTGTAGGTCTCGATTATACCGTATTGTTTGTCAAGTGTATGCATTACCCTCTTCTTATACATTTACTCAACACCTCCGAACACCCAGCTGTTAACTTTCCCAAAACAGAGGCACTAGCACTTTCAAAGGTTTCAAAGCTAATTAGTTTTACACACACAGAGAGTCAAAAAAAGAGAAAAAGTGGAATGTTGCAAACAACAACAACAAATTAAAATATTTTCAAAATGTTAAAAGTTCTTCCTCCTTTGCAAATTATCACCCTGCTAAAAAAAGTGGATGGATAAACTGTTTTTCAAAATCTAACATGGCTTTGACAGAAAATTCCACTTGTGTAAAATGAAGCCAATTTATTTTGGCAAATAAGGGAGAGGGCTGTGTAAGTCAGGTCTGCAGTAGAAACATTAACTTTCTTGATCATACTTTAGCAAGTGTTAAAGATCCTAGAGCAAAGGCTACCTATTTACTGTGGTAGCAAATGGCATTCAGCCTTGTGACGCCAACAAGCACCACAGTAATATATGAAAAACACAGCAAGATCAGTTTGGGGTCTGCTCTGAACCTCAGATACACGGTAAGTTAGAAGTCAGCAAACTAAATTTCTGGCTTTTAAATTGTCCCTTTATGTATTTTTGTAGCTCCATAAACACTTCTCAATTAAGGCAACTAACAGCATAAGACTATCCAGCAGCAAAACAGAAGAGTGAAACTACAGTGTAAATTGTCACCGTTTGCTTATGCAGGAGAAGTCAGGGCTTGGTGCAGTCACATTACACAAGCATTCCTCACTGGTGAAGTAATTGGTAGCTGAAAATGCCTGGATGAGAATGTGGCTATTTTGTGCCAGACTGATAATTTTGGTAGAGTGAAAAATAATTATCCAGAATAGCTGCAAGCAATATTCCACGGAAATCCAGTGGAAGTAACAGAAATAGAAAAGCAAACAAACAAATATAAGAGTCCAGATTTCTGCAGAAAACGTCAGCAAACTGGCAAAACCTGAAAAATACATTACAGTCCTCACACGTTCAGAGTCAATGAGATTTGACTGCAATGGATTTTTTTTTTTCCAGGTACTAAAATCAAGAACATAAAAAAGTCGGAAACACTGTCCTGCTTGGGGCTTAGCCCTGGCTTGTTCCTCTCACTACAAAGCTCCACATTCCCAGGGTGCAGCGAACTCCTGTGTGTTCCACCATGGCCAGTGAAGGCTGCTTTCTCTTGGAGCCTTTGTGAAACAGTTAAAGGAAGTTTTCTGGAAATTAACTCCTTTTATCAAAAGCAAAATAAATCTCCCTCTTACAGACATGTGAGAGAGGAGGGGATAGTTGTTAGGAAATTGGAGACCCCTGTTAGTACTCCATGCTTTTTTAATTCCAACCAACACACCTCTATCAGTACTGCAGCATGACAGCATCAAGCCGACTTTATTATTCTGTTCACAAAGGTGTATTTCACATGTCTCAGATCAGTCACAACTTGCCCCAGTGTTTCTAAAAGAAGTAAAAGAAATTTACTAATATTCTAGCTTCGGAAAAAAAAAAAAAAAAAAAAAACAAAAAAGCAACTGGCAGAAGACGCAGATTTTTCTGTGTATTTCAAAATCTCAGGGTGCTCTGACAGCAATGTTGCATAGCAAATAAAGTAAAAAGAAATCCACTCTAATCAAATCTATTTATTAATCCTTTAGATGCTTTACATTGACAGAAGATGGATTCTAGTTTGCTTTCTTTGGGATCACACAGATAGTAAAACATGAAGTTACAAGAAAAAGCAAGATGAATTTTTTCTTTTATTTCTATCAAATTTTTATAGTGTCTAGGTTTTCTATCTCAGCTGCTCTTGTTCAAAGTAAATCTAGTTCAGGAAAAAAAATCCCCACCTCATTTCCCTGAGAACCTAGTTATTTTTATCTACCTCAACAACCAAGCTACTCTACCTTGTCATTTCAATTTTCACATATTTTCTCTTTGTGTATTCGTTCTATGATTCAGTGAAATCTCATCTCTTCAGCCCACTGCCATAAACTACTGTCCGGAACAAAGCTCTCTCTCAAATTCAATCTCAAACAAAATGAAAAAGAAAAAAATCACAAATGAGAAAGTGGACCACA